>CM059997.1:39036424-39636424 GCA_030463065.1 Aphidoletes aphidimyza
AGAGCTATTTCCATACTGTTGATCAGCAGATTTTGCTGTAGATTTATGTACTTCTGTCAGTGTGTGTGTATGTGTGTGCTGCGGTGGTTTTGTTTTTTCATTTCTGTTTTAGTCTTCATTCCTCTGTTGTTTGTTATTGTTACGTTTTGATTTACCAACGGCTTATACGCTAAGTGCGAGGTGTGCGAATTTTCGCGGTCTATTCGAAATGATTGTAAAATACGCAAAAACAAATTAGCATAAATTCAATAATCGATAACTGAATTGATTTGAAACCATTTGAAATTCGTTCATGGCATTCAGAAATTGGCCATAGAATCAATGACCGGATAGCGAAATGCAATAAATCTCAACCATTAATGATGCTACGATGAAAATGTCAATTACCGTGATTTGAGCGTTGAAATTAAATAACACCATCCGCATACACATATATATGTATGTGGCACACGCTTACTTTTCACATCACCCATTCACAGTGACCATTGCTAAAGAATTGAATGATTGAAGTGAAAAATGTGAGAGAGTGTGAGAGTGTGCAAACGAAAGCAAAAGCAAATTTGTCCATCTGTAGCCTTCTGTGCATGGCTATGGGCTGTCACCTATTCATATGATTAATGTCGCCTTTGACATCAGTCAACATTCATTAATGTTATGTATATAAACACATTTTACTACACAAGTTAAATGAAATGTCTTGTTCACGCACGCAATCCCATCACAAGACCACATGATGCGTTTCTCTGTGCTTTCTAACGTGTTCACGTTTTGTTTTTTGTTTGTTTGTTGTTTTTGTTGTTGTTTTTTTTTTTTTTAATTTGTTTTGTATGTGTTCCGCTCTCTTCGTTCAAATAAAAAAAAATTGCGGTATGAATGCTGTGTAGCCTGTCATGACCAGGCCCACAAAGTTGCATTGAATGGTCCCATGTTTTATGATCAATTTGATTGAAATTAATCTGCATTCTTGGTTTGGTCGTTTGTACGTTGTGAGTGTTGCCAATATCTTCGACACCGAATGATGGGCATTCAGCAAAAAAAGACGCATCAAATTCACAGCAAACCCATCAATGCTGATGATGTGCTAAGCGATCACTAAAAACAAGCAAATTTATTACAGCAACTCAATTTTCAGGTAGAGAGCCAAACGACGATCTTTGAAATGGGCAATTTTTTTTACTATTGAATGATATGTTTTTTTTTCGGCTTTGACTGCAAATTTCCATTTCAAATGGAATGGAATGTACGTCATATGATTTGGTACCGTATAGTTGAATACCGCAAAACGTGAGCAAACATTCATAACTTGTGTGCTATCTTGCACCTGCATTCACTCGACACCGTTCAGTTACTAGGGCGTGAAATGTTTGCATTGCATCTCATCCTCGTCTCAACTTCATTCGCCATATACACTGATTCACCAGCCAAATTGTTCTGTTTGCTCATTCAGCACATCATTTTTTATATTCTGTGTTCATTTTTCTTTCTTCATCTTCTTCTTTTCCTTCTTCTTCTTCAACTTGATTCGTTGGATCGGTTGCAGACGAAATAAGAGAACGGAAACTAGTGGTGTTTGGAGGTGATTTTAAAACTTATGCAATTCGGCCGACGATAAGAGATGATGTTTTTCTTTTTTATCAAATTACAAACGATGACAGTTCTGTATGGTGAAAAGTTCGGAATCAAAAGCATGGCATTTGTAATCACAATCCGATACTGTTACCAATAATATCAAATTTGATAGAAGAAATATTTGCCAACATCATCACCGTTCACCAATTGGTTATAACTCAAACAACTTTCAGATTCATTTTTCGCTTCAACGACACTGTCGATATCCATTTCGAGCAAGTTTCGTGGCAGTTTATCGGCCAGAATTAATGCAAACAGTTTCTGTTTGGTTTACTTTAATATGCTTTGATTTATGAATTGTGTGGGCTATTTATTTTAATATATTCCTGTGTGACTCAGATGGTCTGGGGGTAACCTAACTACGGCAAGTTCAGACTGTGCAGGTTCGCATGAATTCATTCTTTTTCTTCATTACAGGTATGAGTTTACGAGTTCGCCGAGTTTCCATGTGTTATTTCGAATGTGGCACTCGTGAAGTCAAAACCGAAGCCAGCGAGTTCTCTGTTTAAATTGAATGATTTTGTGCGAGTTTTCATGCGTTTTGTGTAGTTTAGCCCCCCGTCTAGCAGATTGTTTCAGTAAAAGCAGAGTTTGACAATTCACCAGTGAATTTACTCACGAGGTATATGCCTCGCGTTGACGTGTATATGTACTTCGGGTTGACTTCGATCCACTGAACGAACTCATTTCAAATCAAAATATGTCAGAAGTCAATCGCAGTAAATTCACCTCTGATGTACTTGATGTCAACATCAACAAAAAAGATAATTGCGAATCTCTGAGTAAAAGTGCTGAGATTGAAATTGATGGAAAAATGATTACCTTGGTTTCGATGGATGCTGAAAATGAAGCTTTTCATTTGGGAATTTAAGTCAATTATTCTGTGACGACTTTTAACTTTGGCCATTTTGGTATTGTGTTGCATCGCTTGTCAAAATAAGCGATGAATGCACCCGTGTGCAAAAGATGAAGTGCTCAATTATACTTACTATAGTAAGTACTTATAAGAACTATACTTAGTTGGCGCTAATAAAACACCAATTTTAAACCATCATTTCAGTCACTCTCAGCCAATTTTCACTTTTGAACTGTAGCAATTCAATTTGAATGGATTTGCACGTTGCATTATGCCATCCATGTACCGCCCACGAGACCATCATCATACTTACTCAGGGGGGGGGGGGGGCAAGAGTGACCGATAGCCATCGATCACTTTTGTGTCATAGATGTGGTCGAGTTATGGTTGAACGGGATGACGTTTTCATTGCAGTGCTTGGTGCACTAAAGCCATTAAATTTACTTGCTGAAACATCAAATAAACAAAAACCAGCGAAAATAAAACACAATTATCTGGTTTTTTATGCTTTTTTTGTAACCACGGTAAGTTTTTATTGGCCATTTTTTTACATTTTTTTTTTTCTGAAATCATTTTAATCAATTGTTATTTATTGTGTTTTTTTTTGTTTGTAGTGTATATAAACATTTTTAGATTTTTGTCATAGATTTTTATGTAGATTTTTTTTTTGCAGCTTTTTGTTGTTTTTTTTTTGTTTGTTTGTTTGTTTATCTATGTATTTGAATGCTCTTGAAATGATAATTTCATTTTAATGAATATAATATAATATTATAATTACATTACATAATTTAAATAGGCTATAATCTTTAACACACATCATTTTTCCTGGTTCGCTAGCAAATTTTTGCAAATCAAATCGTTTCAAATCCATTCATAAATTATGTCAGTGCCTTTTAGCTAACAAAAATTCTAATGCTCGGTTCTTGTTTTTCATTTTCATATTTGTTGTTGTTGTTTAAATGTCGATTAATTTGTTTAGCCAGTACCTGTACCTGTACCACAAGTGTATCAGTGTCTGTATTCGTTTGTGTTTTTTTCTTTTTTGGTTTTGTGTTTGTGTGTTTCGTGGATTTTTCATTCAACCTTATTTGGTTAACCGAAAAGAAAAACATGTTTTCATTTTAATTGTATTGCATAAATAGCATGAATTGTTTCATCAATTTGTTTTTGCTTTTGCCAACCGTTTTTTGTTGTTGTTAAAACACATCTTCATTTTTTTCACAAATTTCAAACCTCAAAAAAAAAATCGTTTGTTTGAATATTTCTCTAACAGACAACATGTACAATAATACGTCAACAGCAATCCAAAAAAAAAATATTAAAAGAGAAATGGTTATCTTATAGTTGATGCTGTTTCTGTCTTTTGTTCTTTTCAATGTGATCGCTATGACGATAGAAGCGTCGTTAGCGTATGTGATCCAATCCAATACAAATTAACCGTCGATGCGTCTCTCATTTGAATTCGAATTTTGTGTGAAATTCAAGTATCGCATCTGCTATGATCAAAATTGTGTTATTTTATTCTCACTTTGTTAACCTATTCAATATCCCTTTTTCCAATCCCAATTCCTTTCTCACTCTCTGGACAATTATTGACTTTTGCCATTCAATTACATTTCATCGTTCATTTTTCATTTGTTTTTTTTTTTTGCCTCATCTTTTCAAATACATTCCTTATTTATCACTTAAAGTTTTTTTTTTGTTTGTTTATTCTTTCACTCCTAAAATTATATTAACCAGTAAAAATGAACCAAAACGAATGAAAAAAAAATAGACAAGAAAAAAAAATTATTATATAGCTATAATAATAATAATTGTTTTGTTTATGATTAAAAAAAGAAGTTGTTTAAAAATTAAATGTATAAACATGGATAAATGTTTAAATGTGGAAATTCTCTTTCATTTCATCCTAAAAAAAACACCTCATCGCTACGCTTTTAAATGAACTTAAATGTAACACAAAAAAAAAACTTGATGGAGAAAGAAACAACAGTTTATTGATTATTTTTCGGGCTGTATCAAATTCTTAAATTTCCAATTAACTTGGCTTTTGTGTGGCTGATGCACACACACATATCCACAAACTCTCAATTGATTTGTTCTCATATTTTTCTCCCTTTCTCTCTCTCTCCCTTTCTCTCTCTCTCTCTTTCTCTGTTATTGACTTTCAACATTCAATTAAACCGATACATTTGATATCAGAGTTTTGATCCAAATGAAAAAACAAATCTCTACCTGACAATTTGCATCATTAATTTAGTGTGTGTTTTTGTTTCTTATCTCAGTTCGAAATAAAATCATTCAATTTTTTACGTTCAGTTCATATAAAATCCTTGATCTGATCATTCAAATTCCCTCCCGAAATAAAATGCCAATTAAGACAACGCGGGGAAAGAATTGTTCGATCAATAACAATCTGCACCCGACCTGCAATTTGTTCATCATTTATCCAACCAATATCCATAAGTGAGCAACCGAAAGGGGGTAGCACTTTGAATTTAGCGAACTCGATCACAATAATTGTTTTTTTAATTATTTTTGTTTTAATTGTTGTTTGTAAATTTAGTTTGGTTTTTTTTTTGTTTTGTTTGTTGAATTCGATTCATTTATGTTGAGAGAAGTTGCATTTTGTGCTTTTTCTCATCACCAATTGTCCTACTCCAATATAAATTGTGTTTTACAGTGTGTGTGTGTGTGTGTTGTTGTTTTTTTTTTCATGGAGACCGAATGTACCGCACATTGTATTATGCAACAGCAAATTGTTTTGCGTTTGCGCCAGTTACACATTGTGGGCGATTTGAGAAACACACGAAATAACGTGAAATGAAAGAAAAAAAAACCGCTTGACATGTTTTATTTCACGAAATTCATTTACTGACTCATTCGGTGGCCCCGGGCTCGGGTCGATATCGGATTAATTTAGTTAGCTTACATTTTTTTTTTAACATCAAGATTTTTTTTTTCTTAGGATATTTTTTGATTTGATTTTTTTTTTTGTTGCAGAGCTTTTTTTTACTGTTTTGTTTAATACTAAAATTCTATGTTAAATGTTAAATGTTATTGATTGTATGTTTATTTTGAGGGGGAGGATAATGCTTACAAATTGAATGCTTTCAAATGTGGATTAAAAATGTCTTGAAGAGGAAATTAAACACATGGATGATTATTTTTTAAAAAAAAAACAGCCATTAATAAATAAATGTTGTTTAAATAGTCTCAAAAACGCCTTAATTGTCGTTTGCTTTACCATTCGTCGAGTGACGATGGTGTTCGCGCGCAAACTGCGCACGCCAATTGATTGACATTGAACATTGGCACAACGATTCTTTTTTTTATTCGTTTAGTTTTTAATTTACGCTTGTTCTTTTTTGGTGTGATTCGTATTCGGAACCGACATCAGGAATTATTATCATTCTTCTTTCTTTTTATTAAAAAAAAAAAAAAAAACACACAAAAAAAACAAATGCGCTTTGTTACATTCACACACACATGCACACACTCAAACGTACCTAAAAGAATTTCGCTGAAATTCTCTTAACATACATTCATTTTCTTTGTCCCTTGTTCATTTCATCTTCTTCTTTTTTTATCGCATTGCAATTTCAATTTGTGATTTTTCATGTCACATTCGACGACTTTGTGTTGCCAGACATATCGACTCATGTCACATGAATTGTCATTTTCTTCATTTTTTTTTTATTATTATTTTCAATTCCTTCTCTCTCAACAGAACTAAAATTATTTTAAATTTAAAAAAAAAGAACATTTTGCACTAACACTAGGAAATGGATTTTTTTTTTTTAAATGAAGAAGAAATAAATCGGCAGCATGGCAATTTAACATTTCGATTCTTTGTCTGATAGATTGGTTTTTGTCTCTTGTTTTCTTTGTCGTTTCAATTAAAACCTAAAGCCGGATATATTGTGCAAATGATTAGACTGATGCTTAAGAGAGCCCAGATATGGAAGCAACGGAAAAATTGTATGTTGAGCCGTAGTGTGTTGCCGACATTTAATGGCATTTGTATTTAAGTTCGATCAATTTTCGTTTATTCTGGTTTTTCTTTCGATTTGTTGTGTGTGTGTGTGTTTGGTTGCTTTTGATATTGGAAACAGAACGAAGAACGAGTATAAACAAATGAATATGTTAAGTGGTGCTGTGTGTGTGTGTATATATGTGCCATAGATTTTCTCTTTTATGCTGAGGTGTTTTAAATTGTTTTGTGAGCACATGCGCAAGAGAATGCATTTCTACCACGGCAACGAATTCAATTCGTTTAATTCGGTTAAAATGTGCAATTTGTTCATTTAGTTTCAAATGTTCGGATAATTCAACTTAGTAGACATTATGTTTAGTCCATTTGCTCAGCCAAAACTAAATGAGCCAATTGAGAATATAACATAAGAATTGAATGTATTGAATAATTTCGGTGTATTTCCTCTTGGTTTTTTTTTTTTTTTTTTTTTTGCACGGATGCTGATTGATTGTCGGTGAATGTCGATATTTGTTTGTTTTCTAATCGGTTGGGTTTTTAAGTCTAAATTTAATTGAAATGAAAAAATTGATTTTAAAATCGACACAGACAAATTATATCAAATAAAAAAAAAGAAATCATAATAATAATAATAATTATATTTTAAATATGTGTTTTTTTTTGTTTAAACTCAAAATCACCGCGATTACGTTTCATAGGCTGGCACCCCAAAAAATTCAAATACATCGAAGCATTTTGACTTTTGGTGCCGTAATTTGTCACGACATAACCATATGGACATATGTCATGTGTTGCAGTTTTCCATCAGCCAAAAACAAAAACAAAAACTGCAACCAAATTGTCAATCTGATGTTTCTCGCGCAAGAAATCATCCGTCGGATTATGACATTTCAGTGTCTTATCACTATCAGTATTTTTTGTTGTTGTTGTTGTTGTCATTTTCTTTCGTTTTGAATATAATTTCTGTTTTGCTTTTGCATGCTCCAGATGTCTGTTTTTAGTTGTCGGTTTTTAATTTTTAATTTTAATTTTTGTCTCTTAATTAACTCACAAGACTTGAAAATGCTTCGGTTTGATTTTTTTTGTTTTTTTTTTTTCAATCTGACGGCGGAAAGTTTGAAGCATGGAAAAGCAGTTCATTTATTTTCAAGCCTCATTTGATTCACATCAAGTATCAGTAAGAATAAACGATTCCAACCTGATCCTGAGGTGGTTTATGTGTGTTTAATGTTTTGTCTTTCGTTTGTTCATCTCTTCATTTTTTTTTTCTTGTAGTTGTTGTCGAAATTGTTCACAGCGTTTGCATTCATTTATTGCCTCATTCATCTGGCATTTTCTTTCACTTTCTCTTTATCTCTCTTTCTTAGATTGCATAAAATTTCATTTACGCACCTCATTCATCACACTTCGCAATCAAAAGAAGCTTTTTAAATTGAAGTAGCTGTACGATTTGTTTGTTATCGTTTGTTATTTTGTTGTTTGTTTTTTTTAAAACTCATTTTTGTTTTCATATGTATAATTTAATGTGTGAAAGCTCGCAATTGTTTTTCCCCACATGCAATTGTCCGAATTGGTACTACACCACAATTATTTTGCACTTTAGTTAGAGATACAATTTTGTCACATTGTTGATACATTGAGATGTGCTCTCATTTACCCTATTATTTAATTGAGTTTATAGCCCGGATTGATTGGTTTGTTTAATTTCAATTTAATTTTGATTTCATTGACGAATGCATTTTGAACTCTTTACATTTTGTTGTTGTTGAAGCTTTGTGTGTGTGTGTGTGTGTGTGTGTGTGTGTGTATATGTATGTTTGTATATATGATAAATTCTGTCGATTGTTCACATAGACTCTAAATGTTAAATTGTTATCCCAATATTTTTGTAATTCCTTGTATTTTTGTTTAATTGTTTTTCCAGTTTTTCTTCTCTTTTCTGTATGCAAACTCAAACATTTGTCAATTTAAATTAAAAAAAAAAAAAAACAATAAAAATAAAAACAAAAAAAAACATCGTTGAATGCTGAATTGATGTTTTATCGAAAATAAATGTTGTTATAATGGGAGATATCTTGGTAAATAGCGGGACTTACGCTTTTATAATTCGAATATAAGGTTGTGTATTGTTCGTTCCGTTTCCGTTTTAAAAATCAGGCCGAACCGGTTTGGGAAGCCCAGTTAAAATCCAATCTAAAATTATATTCAGATGTCGGGAAATGTCCCAAACTATTTACGAAGACAATATTCTGTATATGCGTTGTATGTATGTGTGTGTGTGGGTGGGTGGGTGGTTGGATGTGTGTGTGTGTGTGTGTGTGTGTGTTCATTCGACGAACTGAACCGAAACTTGTGTGTATGTGTGTATCTATGGGGTATTTGAATTCACGTTGTCCATTGTGAATTGCAAGTGCAGTATGTGGTGGGAATCACAGGCGCATAATAAACACCGTTTGCAAAGATCAGGCGCAGAGTATTGGCGTTCTGGTCTTGTGCAACACTGACACCGGTACTGCAAATTGACTGCAATTGTTGCGATTGGGTGGCATGAATGATTTGCGGTGGTTGTGACTGCTGCTGCTGTTGCTGTTGTTGTTGCTGTTGCTGCTGTTGCACCTGCCACGTTTTATCATATTCATCGGGTTTCGTACGACACGTCGTCAATTGCGTCTGAGCGTTTGTCGCCGGCGGCGTTGTTGTTGCTATTCGAATAAGATTTATGCACACACACAAATGCACAGAAACATTTGCACAAAAATGCAACGCAAAGAAAAGAAAAGAAAAGAAACGAAACGAAACGAAACAAAAATGGAAACATTGTCAATTTATCGAAGGGAATGTGACTAATGCATTATGATAATCGCCTTTGAATAGGACACAATAACAAAATTAAACAAAACAAGCGACGACTGCTGAACTATAAGAAAACAAAAATGCTCTTCACTTACTGTGCACAAAGAACAATGGTTGGGTTTGGATTTGCTGTTGAATTTGTTGCTGGGTCTTTTGTTGTTCGCGATAGTAGATTTCCATGGCCAATGTTTCGATGAGCGAAAGTGTTTGACGGCGTTCGTGGCCCATCAAGCAAACCGTTGATGTTTCGACCACGTCGCGTAAATGCATCAAGTATTGGTACTGTAATGGCTCTTCGTCGGCGCCCCAGAAGTGGTTGCGCAAATACGATTCCAGTTTTATCGTTTGCGTTGCAATATCCGGAAAGTCAATGAAGAACCGTGAACACATGTACCTGTGATGAATATACAAAATAGGATGCCATTTTAGATTTGAAATGTAATATTTGTGCTGTGTTGTGCGGTGCAGTGTATTGTAGTGCATTGTAGCCAAGTCAAGCTTACGTTTTTAAATCGCACATTTTCAGGGGGAGGAGGAGGAGGAGAAGGAGTGAAAATTGTTATTGATTTTGCCATTTTGATCGAAGACTTACCGTTCCAATGTTTTGATCCGATTATAGTCGACTGGCCGATAGTTTCGCACCAGTAGATTACAGTACTTAAGTAGCCCACCACCACGAATCTCTTCGGGTTGTCGCGTTGAGATCAGCTTCTTTTGCAAATGATATAACGCTTCTTGAAAATCACCGTAAACCGATTCGCCGACCACCGTTGGATAGAAATTCTCCGAAATGGGTAGCGCGGCACAGTCATAAAACAGCAACAATGAATCCAACATAATTTGAAATGAATCAACGCTAAACTCAAATTGACGTCGCATTGTATCGACAAATTTCAGTTCGACATTTTTGTGACCGGGTGAATTGCCCAGCGATATCAAACTCCAGCGATCACCATCATTGTTATTATTCACTTTAACCATTTTACCAACATACGCTTCTTTCAGTTGTGTATTGTGTGTGATGCGACGGCGTGACACACCTTCGGGTAACAAATCCATCAATGTGTTTAATACGGCCATTTTAACGCGATCATAATGACGACCTGAACTGAATTCAATACCAAATATGAGATCTAAATCATTGTATGGTTGCGGTTCAGAAGCTAAAATGCGAAGAAGAAGAAGAAAAAATTCGATATAATTTAACGCTAAAAATGTATGAAAATGCTATTAAAACACACAACAATTTAAAATGTGTTGCCATTAAATGAAAAATTGGATTACGAAATTTATGCCATTATTAAGTTCTAGCATTTTTTTTTTTATTGAAAACCAGTAAATTGAGAATGAAAACAAATTGAAACAACGCATATGCATTCCAGTAGAAATAAATATAAATATAAATAAATGTCTCATAAATGTGCGCGTGTGTGTGTCTTTGTTTGAGCATTGCTTCCGAATTGAACGAATATTTTGTGGTCTTTATACAAAACAATGGCTCGCCGATGATATGAATGTGTGAAAACACGCACACAAAGACACAGTGTAAACACATTTACACTCAATTCGATAACTTTCTTTCATCGGTTGTTGTTTATGCCAAAAGCATTCTAACACGAATTTCACACGATCAGTGGTATTTGAAGAAAGAAAAAACTAGCGTTTTAGTTCAATGACACACAAAAATTATCCCATAAAATCGATTAATTGTGATTGAACATCATATTAAAATCACACACACACGCACATACAAAACGAATTACTATAAAAAATAAAATGCAATATTCAAAACGCTTTCATTGAGAATTCAAATTATTCAAATTTCGGTCAATATTACTGATTGTTTTCGTAACATATGTGTTTTATCATATATAAAAAAAAAAACCTAAAACATGAAAATGCTTTTGTAATTTACCTATAACATGACTAGCAGCGCCTCCATTCAATCGGATATCTTTCACTTGAACACCACCACCGCCTGATGCAACATCTAATTCCAACTTTTTTCGTACCATTGTTACCAAGTCTTTGAGCTTCACTTCCAATGTTGGAAAATTACCACGACCGTGTATGGCAACAACATCGTTCATAACGTCGTTCAATTTGCGACATTGTTCGAACGACAGGACGGCCAGGCGACGCGATGTCGTCGAAAAATTGCTGCACGACGTTGCAGACTCACTGTGCCGATTGACACACATAAAACGCCAATGAAGAGAAGATGATGAACGGTGGAAGAGAGTGAGAAAGAGAGAGAGAGAGAGAGAAAGAATGAGAGTAAATCAGTATTTTATTAAACCAATCGTGATTTCTGTGCACACATGTGTAATATAGTGTACTCAAATACATAGAACACATTTCGATACTTACATCTGTAAACGATGTGTGCTGCTGGAATCGATCACACTCTCTAATGAACCATGATCGGAAGTTGTCGATAGGATTGATGGAGATCCAGATGAGCTGGGACTTGGCGGTGGGGTAACTGAGCCACCGTCTGAATGGAACCCATCATCAACCTGAAGCGTGTCCATATTAGAAGGTGACCGTCTACAAGAATCGGGTACTTTTAACGTTTCCCCGGTCTGAAAACAGAGAGAGAGAGAGAGAGAGAGAGAGAAAACGAATAAATAAAAAATATTCTAACAAATGCTAATATCAATTTACATTGATTAGTTAAATGTTTGATTGATGGTTAAACCGAGTTTTCGGAACGATTAATGTCAAAAAAATGTTTCAAAAAATAGCAATCCAATTGCAATAGAAATAACCCAGATTTTGGTTGTCTATTTGCACGCAAGCTCACGCGATGTGATTCCGTTTCGTGCGCTTCAAATAACCGATAATATTGAATCCAATTGCACTCTATCAAATTTGAATATACAAATGGTGCAACAACAACAACAATCAATCAATTCATTTCCATTTCCAATTTTTCAATTCGCAACGACATTCAAGCGTTGTTCAAGCTTGTGATATACCGAACAGACACATTCACTTTCAAATTTGTACACCATGCACTTTGTTTTTGTTTTTTTTTTTTATTTCCATATGGAAAATTCTACCACGTAATTGTAACAGCTGTAAACTCAATATGTCAAATTGCCAGCAAATAAACTTGTGCAATGAGTTTTGTTTGTCGATTTTGCTTGTGAATGAGCCTCATTCTCGATGCGTTCAAGAGAAATGTTATCTATGTTGGCCTTCAACACGGCTTTTAATCTCAGTGCACTGTCATTTATTCTGTTTTTTTTTATTGTTTATCAATGCGATTAAAATATTACCACATTTTCTGATGTTCTGATGTGAGTTTGTAAAATTAAATCGTTACCACTTTAGGGTTTTTTTTTTCTTTGAAGTGCCACAATATTCGATAAGCTTTATCGATGATTAACAACTGACATCTCGTTTTAAAAGTTTAGTAAATCTGTGCAACAATTTAAAAACTTGTATTTGAATCGTTGATGCCTGCCAATCAAATCAGGAAGAATGTAAATTGCAATGCACTTCATTTCAAGTAGATATCAAATTATACGGATATTTTTTTGTTGTGTTTAAAAAACATCAAATCCGAGTATTTCATTTGATTTCTCATGATGTTGCATTTGATTGAATGGGCTTTTGCATTTGGCGTTTGCCCAGATTCTAGGAAGTATGACTCGTTGATTTGCATAAATATTCAATTAGACAACTCATCAAAATCATAATGCGCTAAACAATCGGTCACCTTCGAAAATATATACAAAATCAAAAGAAATCCGAAAAATGGAATCACAATGTCGAGAGAAAGCGCGCTTCAATCTGGATCTTCGAGGTGTATATTGTGTAATGAGGTGCTAATTATGTGTAAAACATAGTTGTGTGCGTCAATTTAATCGAGTCAAGTCAATTGAATTGAGCCGGGTCAATTAGGTGTGAGCTCACCAGAATCCAATATCATCATCAAAATCATAATACCGGTTTTGTTTTACATTTTCCACATTTATGTCTCTCTCTTCTCTGCCATTTCAATGGATTTGAACATTTTAATTGATTTCTCATACTATAAAGATTGCGGATCCAAAGTGCTACTAGTTAAGATAAGATTGTGATCATTGTTTACGTCTAATTATTGTTGAAAACAATCAAAGAAGAAACTCAACTCTCGCGCTTCACACACACAACAAAACAAAAAATACACACAATAATTTAACGAGGCGGCATCTTTTATTCGAGCAAATAAAACGTTTGATAGTAAATAAAGTGTAATCATCAGAGGCAACCTACGTGGATAATAATCACTTTTCATTGAAAAGATGAAATCATCTCGGTACTTGCACTGTGTACAATATAAAAATCTTAACACATTAACCGCTATAGCTGTGTGTTGTTTTATTGTTTGATTCTTCAAACTCGGTACTCTTGAGAACATCAATTGTTGTTCTCGCTTTCAAATTGAAATATGATATTTTGATGTTTGACTAATGCACATTGAGCATTGATCTATTTATATTTGATTATCTAATCATCTGACGTAATTAATCAGTCGAAAAATAGCTTTGAATAAAGGGCATCCAATGTACACCACACAGACACCGCAAAAAAAAAAAACAAATTGGCTGACTTTAAATAGCAGCAAATCGGGTGGAAACTATTGATTTTCTCTGGTCGATGATATCCATACATTTTGTGGTGTCATCATAAACTGTTTTTTTTCTTTCTTTTTTTTTGAATGTGAAATTTACACGCACCAAAACCATTCAGACTCGAATAAAAAAGAGGAGCGCACGAAAAAAAAAACAAACAAACAAAAGAAAAAAACACATAGAATGAGAACTAGCATTTTATTGATGATTAACGTCTTCAGTGCAGCTGAAGGTGACGACGTCGCTTGCGATAATTTGTGTTGTGTGTGAGCATATTTTTTTGTTCTTCTCTTAAAATTGGCATTCTTTCTAACAGCAGACATTTTTATATCTTTTTCGTCTTCTACATGATATTTTTGTGTGTTTTTGTTGTTGTTGTTGTTTTATGGTGTTGGTCAATTTGAACTTAAATTGTGTTTATATCACATGAATATTTATTAATCGCTACACAACACACTAGAAATACATCAATCTGTGAACAAGCGGCACGAATATGACACTTGACATTATGCTTCTGCTGACCAATTTGGCAGTGAAATTATTTGTTAGCACATTGCATGTTGTCTGTGGCCTCGTATTCGAGCAGCGATATCAAAACCAAATTCACTTTTACATTCATTATTTGTAGTCTCTTTTTTTTCATTTCTTAAAAGCGAGTGTGATAATTTAAATCACATCGAATTTTTGAGTCAAACCAAAGCCAGAATATAATCCGCCAATTTTTTTTCGTAGAAAAACAACTCAACGAAAAAAAAAACAAAAATATATGAATGGAATATTGAACAACAACAACAAAGAAACCAATTAGAAATCCATTGAACAATTCGGGTATGATTTGTAGGGTACGAACAATCAATGTGATGAAAGTTGGTCGAAACTCACAAGCGCTCTATGTCTTGTCTATGGCATCATATCATTAATTTTCATTCACATTTTAAATTCTATTTCATTGACTGTATGCGTGTCTGTGCTCTTTTGGCTATTATTTTTGGGAATTTTGCAAACTGTTGTTGATGCTAGCCGATTGTGTGTCCGGCACCATTTAAAACCAAAATAAAATAAAATAAAATATAATGAAAATTCGTACTCGTGCTCATTTTGTTGGTTGGCTTGGTGCCTAGCATGTGCTCATACTCGCACCGGTGTACAAATACACACAAAAACACACACACACACACAAGACAAACATTAATTAATTAGACGGGTAACAAAGAGTTTGTAAGCCATTTAAACGCTTTATGCTTATCTCGCATCATAAATTCATTGTTGGAATGACGTTAGACTGGCTTCGGTTCATAATTCGCAAACGTGCACGTCCGCTTTGGATTTGGTTTTGTTTTGTTTTTTTTTTTCGAGTTTGTGTGTGTGTTTTTTTTCTCGTGTTGTTGCTCTTGTCTCATATACATTTCCCTTCTTCTCATTCGCTTCTTGTACATTTTGTTTTGTTGGTCGATGGTTGTTTTTCTTTTTATTTTCTGTATATCGTTGTCGCAATTCTTCATTTATATATATATATATATATATATATATATATAAATTATAATTTGAATTTTATCGTGATGTAAATACTTTTGCATTCAAAACATATACACAGCGCTAGGCGCTTATACTTTTACTTTGGTTTTAAATGGCGAAATCGATTAGTTTGGCGTTATTATTTTACGATTGCAAATACGAGAGCGAATGTGCGATCACGCAAAAAAATGTGCTAGCACAAAATTATGTACTACATTACTGACTATATGCATATATTGAGAGTAACAGCTGAGCTGAACAGCTATATCGATTGTATATATAGAGGTTTAAATGTATATCCATTGACGTCATCATCATCGGTTCACCGAAATTCCAGTGAATTTCAAATTTGCCAATTGCACATTCGAATGGAAAATACGCCATAGACATGAACCAAGCAGCCAACCAACCAACCAACCGATTAACCGGCAATCGAACCGAACCAATTTGCAAAACGTTTATGGTGCTCCAATTTAACGGTTGATTTAATATTCAATTAGACCAACAAACATGATGTTTTTCGATCAACAACAACAACAACAACAAATTGGTGACATTCGATCAAAACTATACCGTCAGGTTACAGTGTCGGGTGCGTGTGTTTCATTTGTGTGATTTTAATGCATTCGTAAAATTGCGCATGAAAATTGATAAACATCGATTTGATGTGTAATTTCATGGAAATTAAAGGCTGAATGGCAATCTGAATTCTCTACAATTAGGACAAAATGATAATAAAACGTACGAATATCGATACAATTCATTCGTATGAATGCGCTTTAATGTGACCATCTATCTAATCGAATTCGGTACAAGATTTTTGGCACAGTTTTCAATCAAATACCATCAATTTGTATGGATTTCGCCAATTTCGATTGTTGTAAGCTCTCTCTGTGTGTGTGTGTGTGTGTGCATTGCACATAGCGCAGAAGAAATGAATGTAGAATAAGCAAAGTTGTACGAAAATTCACGAAGAAAGCGGCTCAAATATGACCGACAATTTATTCAGCTGTCAGAAACGGTAAACGCACAGTACAACTGAAATGCACACGCTCCGATTACATTCATGCATACACACTCAGTACAAAAATCAAATTAAAGAAAGAAAGAGAGAATGAAAAAAAAACCACTACTAACAACAAGTGCTGTAGTGCTGCTGAACGTGTATTGCTGATCGTTTCTCTTTCACTTGGCTATTGTGTACCATGTGATGCATCTTCTCGGTCTTCTTTATGTATGGCTCCGATGAAATTGTATGTACACCTCTGTCTATTTTCTTCGCTTCGTCTCTTTGTACGGCATTTTCAGTTTGGTTCCGGTTGTGTGTGAAAGTTTACTTGAAGTGCTTTTTAAGAGTTTATATAAAGGGAACACGAAGAGAAGCCGCAGACAAACACACACAGAGAGGGAGAGAGAGAGACAATGCCAGAAGCAGAAGACACTGTAGCTTACAAATAGTCTAAATGCATGGCCAGAAAACAGATAAACGTCAATTTGGAAGAATTGTTCACGACTTGGCATACATAGTTCCGTTTTGATAAACGTCTGATACTGAAATGCAAAATAACAACTTAGAAAATTGTTTAAATTTAGTTCTCAATTTTCTTTTTTTGTTTTTTTTCTTTCTTCTATGCATGTTTTCTATGTACATTTTGCGAAAGCGACATCTTCACTTGTTCATTCAATCGTGTATCGTTTGGCCAAAATGGTAATAATTCTATGCCAAAGCCAAAAATTGTGCCATATCGTTGCACAAATCTGTGTTTGTGTGTGTCACCTGAATTCAATGTTAAGCAAGCGTTTGATTTCGATTGGGATGGTGAAATTCAAAACCGAATCGCAAATATACATTCACGCAGCTTACTCTGTCTCTCTAATACACATTTCAAGCGGAACAAATCAAAACATGTGAACTGCAATTCAGTCAGTCTAGCTACTGTTCAGCTGCGCATGATTCGTATGTTTGATGTTTGATTAAATAACAATCTGCGAAATTTGCACTGAATGTCTTTTGATGCATTATATTTTATAGTGTATATAGAAACATTTTGTTGAATTCGCTGGTGTAAAATGCTAATCCAAAATGTCGTCGGTAATCTGATTATTCATTCAATGTAAACTAACCGAGATTAATTAAATGATGTAATTGAATAGAAATCTTGGAACAAAATAAGCCATGTGTTTTAGTGTGGTCGGTGCCAGTGGATAGAAGAGCCAGGGAGAGCGAGAGCGAGATAGAGAAAACATTGAAATAGATTTGCAGTGAACGTGATTTATTTTGTACAGATAGCACTCGGTCGCACACATAAATTAAATTAACTAAATGAGTGAAAATGCATAGAGTGGCACACGAGCGAAGAGTATGAGTGTCAAGCCAAGAGTATGTGAATATTATCAGGCAAGTGACCGTAACGCACGGAACGCCAATCCAATTGAATGTGCTACGAATATGCAAAATAAGTGGCCATTAAACATGCCGGATTTTATGAGATAATTGGAAAATTATGCGACAGCATTTGCAAATGCAGCATAAAATGCATCTCAAAGATGAATATTGATGTTGACATCACATCCACTGATGATGACTGACGATGAGAGATATCGGTGAACCATCGGTAGCGTAGACAAATTACACATAGACGATAGTGCCAAGTGCTGCACGGCAAAAGTTAAACACCGAAAAAAAAGTGTACTCAAACACACACACACACACACACACACACCAACTCACACCTCAATAATTAGGAATTCAATAGAAAATCCCATTCACCGGTCCATTCTCCTCATCTCCATGTCGATATTTCTCATCAAGCATGTGAAATCATGCGCAGTGCATTATCCACTAGCGACTTGCAATTTATTTGCTATTGAATAACCTAGTTTTTCATGTCATTTTGAATTTTCTATTTTACTGCAATGGGCATCGTTTTGAAAAAAAAAATCGTGTCATTTTTACTGGAATTTGGTTTAAAAAATCATCAATATTGATTCGATGTGCTTGATCTTTCCTATATATTTTGACGATTTGAAGTGATGTCACCATTTAAGTTTGCTTGTGAAATTGTACAAAACAAAAAGAGCAAATGACTAACAACAACAAAAAATTGACAAAATACAGTTTTGTATTTACATGGAATTGATGGAACTTAATTGCGGTAATTTTTTTTTGGTGTGTGTGTGTTTGAAATTAACTGAATATTTGATGAGCCGATAATGATGATAATATTGTACTGAGGCTCAAATTGAGCGAAATTTGAGTGCTCGATACAAATTTTTTCCTTCTAACCAGATGCTTTCTATATTTAATAGAGATATAGTTGAAACAACAACAAAAACATGTCATTGAACATCAAATGGCTATTGTTTGATGTTTTGTATTATTTTGACTGGATATTGTTTCTTCTACATTTGTTAGCTCAGCTTCGTTCTATATTTTGTTTTTTTTTTTTTTTATTGACGATATTCATTATTATGTCAAAGCGAAACACTTTTAATCATCACACACACACACACACACACACACACACACACACACACAAAAACACACATGAAAATAAAAAACTCGAAATCGATTAACTCAATGAAGAATGTGCGATTTAAAATTGTCTATGACTTCAATTGAAACAATCGAAACATTTCGTTTCATATTCAAACAACACTCAACATCATTTTTCTTTTCGATTTGTTATTCTTTTTTTAAATTCTCGCCTGCTCTTCCTCTCACTCAGTCAAATTGAAGGTTATTTACGATTATGTTGGAACATTTTGTTTTGTTTTTATTCCATAAAAGTCATCAACAAAAATATCGATGATGTGGTTTATCGACCGAATGACATGTCACTTTGTTGATTTTCTTATCATTTTTTTTTTTGCTAATTGAAATGGTTTTTCATCAATTTATTTACCATCATATATCTGTGAACGTGTGACATTCATTGAAATGTTTCCCAAATGTTCGTGTATTTTGTTTTGTAAATTATTATTTGATTTGTAACAATCTTAAAAGCGATTGATCATTGCGGATGACATCTATGAAGATGCAAGGGTCCAATTGCATCATGTGTTGAAATATGCATTTTAGTGCGAATGGTTTCATCATGTTGTTGTCTCTTGTTTTTAATATTAACTTTATACTACTCGTCTTGATGATTTCAATAGAAATGAAGCCTTAATCCAATTTATGAGATTCACTCTTTCACTCTCACCCTGTTCATTATTCCCCATTGCCGAAGCTCTCACACAACTGGCTCTGATTTCATTTTCAAACAAATACTTATCTATGATAAATTATCATTGCATTATTATGTTTAACAGACTTCAACGGGGCGATTATACAGAAGCATTTATGCTATGTTCATGCAATCTAAATTAGAGGCAGTGTTATCTTGATGTGATGGCAAACTGGCATCGACACAAATTTTGCATTCTATGGAATGTCGTATACAAAATCGGTTGGTGTCGTTCACATGTTGCCATAATGTCGTTCGACTCTATCATTTGTTTTGGCACATGTTTTCGGAAGTCTGTGGTGTTCGCTTTAGCGATTTAAAATTTGGTGCCATTCAACCTCAACGACCGCAAAGTCAATGAGACTCACACTGATTGAAATTGATCGTCAATATATGGAATGGTTGGTGGTTAAGTGCTTTTGGTTGAAACGCTTTCAACACTTTGACCATGTGGTTATTGTATATCAGCGCATCTTTGGGAATGTGCGTGTGCGCCTTTCTATTTTTCTATCCATATCCATATCCACATATCCATAGGATATGAAAACAGTATTGAGTATTTGTAATCACATACTATTGACTTAGCTAAACAAGTTTTGGGTTTGATCCGATTTCCTTCTTCATGCAATTCCAATGATGATTTGAACACACGAAGTCAAATCGGCTGCAGAAAAGTTCGTCTTAACAGTACAAGACTATATATTTTTTACTATAAGAGCATTTTTTGAACTGATAATGTTGAAATGTCGTTTAACCGCACTCAGCGACAAGATATATTGGCAGCACAAAAACAAGCATATCTTATTGCAGAACATTTTGAGAACAGTACATTATTCATCTTAATGAAAACAAACCCATTTGGGAGGAGGGAGAGGAGGGGGGGGGGTCAACTTAAGTGATATGAATTTATCGACCACAACCAGCAACCAACCACATCATTCTAACATCCAATTAATTATCACTTTCGATTACTCAATCACAAGTTCTCAATATGTTCTTGGTGTGGTTTACAAATGTATCTTCGATAAAACTTAAAAGCCTGCTACTAGATTAGATCAGACACACTGTTGAAATCATGTAAAAATCACCAAATGTACATTTTAATTGCATTGTTTTAGCTTTAGATTAGAAATGGAGGAACAAAAAAAAATCACATGCCTTGTGTCAAGTGTAAATAATTCATTAAATAGATGTACGAGGGAAAAAACCCACTCCACATAAAGCTAAATTGATGATTTCAACTGAAGGATTTTTTTGAAACAATATTTACTTGTGAATCATCACAATTCGAATACATAGAACTAATAGAAATTCGGAGCATTCATCTATTCATTCCAATACACATTCGCACATAGATATTTGAAAGATTCTTTGTAAACAACTATATTAGCAGCGGAATTTGGCTTGTTGTGTCGAATTAGCACATTCCAATCTGCTTTTCATAATCAATTTTGTCAGCTCTCATATTCGCACAACAACACACTTTTTGCAAATATGTTAAAAAATTAAAAAAAAAAAAAACATCCACAAACATCAATTGTGTGCTTGTCATGCCAAATACGTTGTCTGGCAAATACGTCGAAATAACTAGGCACAATCAGTCAATATTCGAATTTTTGTAAATTCGTGAAAATTTATCAATAATTCATGATTGAATTGAATTCCACTAGTACAACCAACAACAGGATTAGTGTTTGTTTGATGCATAACCGTAACCGTTCATTGATTGGCACTTTTTTTTTTCTTTTTTTCATAATCATAAAATTACGGCAACAGATAATCAATTGTGCGAGCCTACGGCAATAAAAATCAATTTCCAAAGCCACGCGATGGATGAATGAATGGGTGACGACAAACTCTATGAGCTGAATAAAATTCCATGGAAATCGATTTTCGAAGTACTGCCAATTGTATAACGGTGGTTGATATTCGTGGAATTGATTGAAAAATGTGGCTAGATTTATGTTTCTGTGTTTTTTTTTTAATTTTACATTTCATGTTAGCACCAGCATTAGTAAGATTCCTGTTTTTCCATTCGAGAGTGGCGCAATCAATTTTCAAATAGGCAATTTGTCACAATTAAATGTGGCTGTGGCTCATGAATGTATGTAAAACATTGTATAAAGTACTCTGTAAACAGTAAATATAATTCTATGGCACATCTGTTGATTGAAATTAATCGTGGTTGAGGATCGATAACCTCAAGAACCGAGAACGCCACTGAGAATTGACCATACAATGTTTGCACTTTGCACGGCGTAAAAAGAAAAAAAATTGCGCTGGATCAACGTTAATTATTTAAATTACAATAATTTATTGTGAACCAAATAAAAGTCTAAACAATGTAATAAAATATATAGTGAAACGGCCGTGGATAAGAGCATCAATACAGCAAAAGAAAATGAAGAGCTGGGTTTCTTAGTCACACTGGTCGTGTCACTTTGTCTAAGAGTTTCTTTGTCATTTCATTCTTATCGATGCTTTCTCGCCATAAAAATAACTAACTTCATTGCAATCGGCTGGTGCTATCTTGAATAGAATCCACTTGATCACTTCAAATTATCAACGCCTTTATAACCATTTGCGATACGCACATACACACATGCACCATATGCCGGCTACACTTATTGAATTGAATTGAATTGAATTAGCTCACATATATAATAACCCAGCGAATCGGATGACCACACAAAGCCGCGAGCGCGCACAATGTTTTTAATTCTTATCATGAATTTCACTGTTTGAAAACAAACTATCAGTGTGTCAATGTTTTGATTAGTATACGACCATTACGATGATGTTGTTTATTGTTGTTCACGAATTCACCTCAATCTAGCTGCGAAATTGAATTAATACTGTAATGACACTTCATCAGCTGATACACATATCAACAGTGTGTTTGAATTAATAACACGATAAAAGACATTGTTCGAACTGAACACAAGAGCTCTTCTATCAAACCAATCAAGAATTTCACGAAATTTTTGGCATATGTAAACATCTAGTGATATCAGCCGGTTCATGACAGAATGATATTTACCGTGTATTGACTTTAAAAAATAAAAAAAAATGCCATTATCATATCGTTCTCTCGGTGATTATATGTTTGCCTCTTCCCTGGCCTCTCTTTCACATTATCTCAATGGCATATTGACCATTCAAACCGATGAACCATATTTTATATGAACGATGAAGTAAACAAATCAAAAATAATTTTTCGACAATAGCAACAGCAGCTTGTTTTTGTCGATGTGCTTAAATTCAGGACGTGTTGTGTGTGATCATACAATTGTTATGGTTACTTTAACGGGCAGTACTTTTCCCTACGGTCAATTAAATTCAATTCGTTTGTTTTGGATGTACAACGCTTCCTTCAGACACTTCATCATTCTACAATTTTTCAATTCATTCTTCTTCGTTCCGTTAATTTTTTTTTTTGTTTCTCGGAACAAACAAATGTAACCCTATTTTATTGGCACATATTTTTCATTTTTATTGTCATCTACTCTATCATATGAATCTTCGGGTTTCTTTTTTTTTTTTTGTTACAACTTTGACATTGACATCGATTTTGAAGCCATTTTAACACATGCACATGCAAATGCTCGAATACAAAAGCATTGGAAATGCGAGTAAGTTTTGAAAGACCAATGAATAATTTTAACATTCTTTCAATTTTACTCCATTTTGTGTGTGTGTGTGTGGATCGGTGTGAGTTTTGATTCCAAAATCGAATGCATTTCCAATGCAAAAAATTCCACTGCAATTAAAATTCGATAAAAAGTATTCAACGTGTCAATCGTAATAATAATAAATAAACGAACATGAAAATGGCCAAACCATTTTTTAATGAAAACAAAAAAAAAACTCCTATTGAACGAACGAAATTCAGACAATTACCGTATAAATACCGTTATTCGGTCATATTGGTCGATCAATCCGAATTTTGCATTGGAATCGAATGGATTTTTGTATTTGGTCACAATGAGTGGTTCATTTTTCATTTTCACTTTTCAGCATTTCAACAGACACACGCACACACACATACAAAATTCCGCGTTTATTATTATTTGTGCTGTGTACAATTAAATCCATCGGCATTGCCAATCAAACGCGTATACGCACTTTGGTCGACCGGTTGCCAGGTCACTGCGTTAGCCGATAAATCCATTTGAAATGCAAATTTGTTGAAGCGCGTTGTTTTTGTTGTTGTTTTGTTTTCAGTCGAGTGTTATTTTGCGGTGCATTGTCATCGAATTTTCGGTTTTTATGTGTGATTTTTAAGTTTCAGTGGGCATTTTTTGGGTTTTAATTTTTATTGAAAATTGGATGGCACATACAAACGCACATGTATGACCAAATTATAAATTTGACAATTTTAGCGATTATTTCAATTTATCCCCTCCCTCCGTTGCTCATCCGTTTTCGAATTCAAATTGAATTAATTTTAACGGTATGAAGACCTTTGTAATGTTTTACCAAGTAAAAAAAAAAAAAAAATGAAGTAATCAGCATATTTGGCAAGCAATGCATAAATGACAAAATGCCGGCAAAAAGACATTCATACGAGCCGGCCGACACTGAACAAACTGCAAGAGACACAAAAACAATTCCACTGTTTGTTTTTTCTTTTCTTTTCTTTTCTTTCTGTCTCATTGAAAACGAACAATTCAAAGTGCACGAACAAGAAATTTTGTTTAACTTGAATTAATTTGGCAAAAAGGTGCTTAGTTTCACGTTAAAAACACTGATGTGATCAACCACATTGTTTGCGTCAAAACCAAAACCAAAAAAAAGAGAAGAGAAATGAACAAATAGCATGATGCATTCGGAATGAATGTCTGTACGAAAACACATGCGTTTATCGAACGTCATTGTCATTGAATAATTCCATATACACCGTAACGCTCAATTCTATTTTTATTAAGTTATTATTGATTTCGAGACTCGAACTCCGAAGTGACGCCGATAGCGATTTGCAAATTGTTATTGCGGTAAAATAAATATGCACTCGTTTCAACTGCAATACAGTAAGCAACAGCAGCCATATATTTTGGTGGGCCTTTTTTAAAAATAGCCACAACCAAAAGTAAATAGATTTCAAGCGATCGTTTCTTTTTTGGTTGGTTTTAAATACAATATTTGTGAGCCCACTTAATTTTGTTTTTCAGTTGCACTTTTGCAACAATACGGTTGAAGCTGATAGCAACTATATGGCAGCGTCATTCAATTCTATTCTAGCTTCGTAATTTGTTTGCTGTTTCTTTTCTCGATAAGAACATGAACAGTTTTTTTTTTTGGTCATACAACTTATCACATGTTTTTGCAGCTTGCGCTATGAATTGTGAAACATTTATAAGTATATACAACATGATGTTGCCTCTCTGTTTGCCTCTTTTTTTTTTGTTGCGCTACGATGATGCTTGAACACTTTCATCATCAGAAGAAAAATCTATATTCAGACATTTGATGGTTGCGTAATTCATCACGTTGATATACATATTGAAAGCCGCAATCAACAAATCCGTTTGCATGAGTTAAGTCATCACAAATCGCAATATTCTTTTCTTTTTTTTTTGTTACATTTGAACGAGACGAGATGGTGATTTTCGAATGAACGAGAAAGAAATGAAATGAAATAAACGAAATGAAAATTTTCTCACTATGCGCGCGCTAAATGCTACCGCGAATATATTGGCCAAACGGAACCAACAATATTTATCGTTGTTTTGTGGGTCTGGGCTCGAGATCAGTAGCAACAACTACAACTTTGCAAGCTGATACACAGCTTAATGGGCGATAGAGTGATAGAGCGAGCGAGCGAGTGAGCGAGTGAGAAAGAGAGAGAGAGAGAGAGAAAGAGGAAAAGAGTAAAAATGTGTATATATTGTTATTAAGTGAGCACAAGTACAAATGAAAAAAAGTGACTTTTTTGTTGAAATTTACCTAACAGCAAAAATCCCGTACAGGCACATGTCGCCGTTTGATATTTTTAGACGGCTATAGTGCCGAATGAATTTGATGACGTTGTGCGAAAATACATGCGGACTGGCTGCAACAGAGCATTGCTCGAACGTTACATTTTTTTTTTTTTTGTACAGTTTCAACTTAAGAAAATGTCAGTTTTGCGATAATTTCAGTATGCGATAAACGAAATCGATCGAATGAAACCGAATAAAAAAGAGATAGAAAATAGAGAGGAGCGGAAGCTAGCACATGTTTTGTGGCGAACAAAAATAAAAATGCGATAAGTTCGGCATGTTCATGTTTAACGTGTTTGTTTATTTTAAATTTAGCTACCAAACAAGTACAAAAAAAAAAACAAACTGCACCAAATATGAAGAGCAAATAGGCGATTGCGTGTAATCTGATGTATATTGTATATTGCCCTATATGCTGTGCAACATTGCATTTGCCTCTATCGGACTTGTACTTGACATTCAAAATGTTTCGAACCATACACAAATACACACACACACACACACACACACACACACAAACACTCAATCGATAACACAAACCGACCGATTTGTTTTCCGTATGTGGCCGATTTCTCCTGAAAATCACTCCGAATCATAGAAGCCACCACGAGTGCGGAACAAAAAGCAATACAAAATGTGAATCAATAGCCCAACCACAATCACTTGTTACGGATGCATTTTAATGCATTTGCCGTTTGTGGTTAGAGACTCATTTAATTTTGTATGGCATCTGGATTCATGTAGAATCAGAGCACACACACACACACACACACACACACACACAAATACAGATTGACACACATGGGTCCGTGAGTCCGTGACTGTATCGATTACCAGCGATATTCCCGTAAATATCATATTTATTATGGTGGTGATTACCGCATATTATTTATTATTATGATTATTATTGTTGTTTCGTTCGTCGATGTGGTTCACTTATCTTTATAGCTCAACTCTAATTGCATATTAAATACAGCGATGACAGTGAATCATACACAATTTCGAACCATAAATGTGCCTTTCATTTCATTTCGATAGAATTGTGAAATTGTGTTTGTGCTGTGCTCAAACGAAAAAAAACAAAAAACAATTGTGATATTGAAAATATGAACATTTGTTATCAAAACGAATGAAAACTCTATTTATCTATTCAGCCAGAACACTATTCCCACCCTCTTGAACATTATTGCCCATTCACCACAAATTCCAAGCAAAAAAAATAATGGAACAAATAACAAAAGCGTCAAATGAAAAAAAAACCTATGAACAAATCATAAATACCAAAATATATAAATGTTTAGCTCAAAAATCATTTTGCTTCTGGACATTTTCTCTTCGCTTCACTTATGTAAAAAAAAAAGAAGAAAAAAAAAACAAAATTCATCATGATTTCTAATCGCGTGCTCATTCTGGTTGTTAAATGTATGCATTACCATGGCTTGTGAGGGAATGTGGTTGCGCTTTTGTGTGCAAACGCCTGGAGGATATAAATTCCGTTGTAACAAATAAAAAAAAAAAACAGACGAAAATCAACGGACGATCATACCGACCAAACCGAAAGAGAAAATGAGAAAGATAATTATCGAATGGCTCAATTTAAAAAAAAAAACTCCAAATTTAATTTAAATGTCTCCCTTTCATTTTTGTTTTTCTATTGAATTGAAAAAAAAAAAAAATCAAATACGTAAAAAGTGCACTCGTGCGCGCACGAATTGCCATTTCAAATATTTCATTTAGAGATTTGGCGAAAATGAAAAATGTCGGGTGCTCGCAATTTAAAAAGAGAAACATTGGTATGACATGTGGAACCTCATTAAAACAAATTAACTTTTCTGACAACAGCAACCAACAACAACAAAAACGAAAACTTAATCCAAAAATCTAAAAGTAATAACTGAAAACGAAATGGAAATTTGTGCACTCTGATTTTATATTTGGGGATTTTATGATTTGAGCACATTACAACAACAACAACAATCAACAGCACTGGATTATGCAATTTTGGAAAGACTGTAAAGTTTTTGGCCAAATGCTCATTTGTTCATTTCACATTGTTTTTTTTTCGTCCCCAACAAAGTGTGCAAATCTGTATGACAAATAACAAATGTGCTGGAGCTTCACATACAAAATTAGATAATCATCTTGAAAATGAATGTTTTGTGAAAGTCCAATAGCGAATGCGTTCATCGTGTGATGGCTGAGAGCAATCGTCAAAATGTAACATTAGCTCATAAAATAATGGGCCGCCGGGGCAAAAAAAAATGATTCACATATTTAAATACGTTGACATTGAATCAAATTATTTTGTTAAATTCAATATTATCTCTAACTCTTGCTCGCCTCTGACCATAGAATTTGCGAATCAATTTTAACAATGAATCGCATTGCCGTAGGAAGGCAACGAAAATTCGTTAAAAAAAATCGAACAATAGTTTTGCTCTATTCCAGTAAAATCACACATATATTTTCCAATTTATGCAGCGTAAATGTTATGGTTGGCAAGCAAACTTTCTATTGCTATGACCATTCAATCATCAACGACCAAAATGCAAAAGAATGAAAAGAACGAGCGACTTGATTTCATTTGTGCCGCTTGCTTTAAGATGTGCAGTTTTGTTTTTGTTTGGTTCATGTGTTCCACTATGCCACGTCAGAATTTATCATTAAATCAATAAACGACCAAAACGCGCATTCATAAAAAAAAACACCCAACACACGCACATGCCTTTGAATGAAACAAAAACAAAAAACATATAAAAAAATATACAATTTTTGATTCAATTCAAAGATTTTCATATTGTATGCATTAAGCTATTGTATTCTTTCATTTTGTCGAAATTATGCAATAAAAAAGAAACAACAAGAATATAAAAAAAAAACAGCGGCGACAGCAGTGGCAACCAATAGACAGACGAAATATGCGAATAGTATCGCTACACACAAACAACGCAATCGAAAACGAAAATGAAAACGCAAATTTAGAATGTATGAGAGAGCGATGGACTAGGTTCATTTAGAGAAAGAGAAAGAGGAAGAGGTAGATAACGAAATAGCGCAAACCAAATTCATTTGTAGTTGGCAACAAAGCAAAACCGCTTTTTTTCTCGCTTGTTTGTTTGCTTGCTTGCTTGTTGCTCACGTAGAGCGTGTTAACGAAGTATAGCTCGCCGGCGACCGTATTCGTCACATATGATTTAATTTAATTAATTTCGATGTTATTTTTTACGTTCTCTTCCTCAAAAAAAAAAAAAAAAAAAAAACACTGTGACTGAAAATCATCTCTTTTTTCACTCTTTCTTTCTCTCCCTCGTTCACAACGTCCACAAACAAAAACCCAGCACAATCATTTGCAAATCAATTATATGATTACACATCAATTTTCGGCAAAATGCGACCGCTTAACTCAAGTCATTTAAAGTCTTTTATATCTGACAATTTTAGTTGTGTGTCTGTTTTTTTTTGTCATTCAGTTTCGTTTCGAAAGTAAAAATGATTGCGATTTGAGTGTTGGTTCTTTGTGTGTGTTTTTCAGTTTTTGCGTTTCATTTGATTCATTGAAATGCTACAATCGTAATCGATTTACAGTCAGTTGTGATTTTTGTTCAACGACAAATGATCATATGACAATTTCTCACCTATGACAATTGATTTCAATGCTTATTCATCACGTGAAATCCCAAATGGTAAAATTTGGGATTTCGATTGAAATAATTAAGTTATTGGCAGCAAAAAAAAAAAGAATAACCGGTACGATAACGCTCGGTAGAAAAAGAACAATACAAGTTTTGTGTGTGTCGTATTTTGGGAATTGGTTTTTTTGTGGTGACACACAGAGCGGCAGGTTTATAACATGCACAATTGTTTGCACCCAATTAATTTGACTGTTGACTATCTGCTGCTGTTATTTGATTATTTTCATTTCGAATTTATCGGTTCAAATAACACAACAAAATAAACGACGATCGATTGTCTATTTTTAGTGTCGCTTTGAAGTAAACAAAAACATGCCGATCGAAATGTAGACAACATATTGAGAGCTTAACAACAACAAAAATCCAATCTCCTTTCAAAACATTAAATGCCGGTTCAGAGTTCCAATCGGTCTGAAAAATATGCAATCCGCATGATGCCACTGATTCATCTCATTAAAAATACACATACATTTCTCGTTGGAATCTGTTTGTGTGTGTGTGTGTGTGTGTGTATGGAAATGTTTGTCATCAAAAGATCAAAATCTTTATTACAAGATTCGGGTTTTTATTTTTTGGTGGAATTTTATAGACGTCGCGCGCATAATTTCGATGAAGCGCCATCCATTGGCCGCTGTGCGTGCGCTTATTTCTTTTGTTTAAAATGTTCGGTTATGTTATTTGAAAACAAAATTATGTAAATCGATTCCACCTTATAGTCAACTATAATTAAAATAATTGGCGTGTGAATAGAGAAACGTCATAAAATGAATACAAATCGCAATTATCGATTACGAAATGTTACACGAGATTTTCAAGTGAAAGAAAAACTGGTGGCATTTCTTTTGTTGGGTGATGCGGAAACGTGTCAAAATCAAATCTGATCGCTTATTGTCCGAGTTGTGTGAAAATGTTCACTGTTTCAGGTGTGTTTTTATTCGAATCGACACTTTTGAGGTAAATTTTTTTTTTTTTGTTCGTTCATTGTGTCAGATTGATGTAGGCTCATTTTGGGCATTTTCACCTGAAAAACATTTGATCCGAAACACTTTCAACGGTGCGAAGAAAAAAACAAACGACCATTTAGTATGGCGGTATTTCGTAAATGATTACTGAACGCCAGTGACAATGCCAATAAATTTGGGCTTTGGATTCAGGCAAAAAAAAAAAACGCCTAGACATTTTAAATATTCGATAAAGGTGAATGATTTGCGCCAAAAGGTTTCTACTAACATTTTTTTTTCTTTCATTTTGAGCTTCATTGTTGATGTTTTTTTTTTTATACAAAGCTTGCGGTTGGGAATTTTCTTGCTAATTTACTTCACGTGATTTTGGTTTGGTTTTTGTTATGCCAAATGGTCAAATGTAATGCCTGACAAAGCAAGTCCAAAGGGAAGCACACAAGAAAATGAACAGCAACAACAGTCAAGTGCAGAAGCACTAAATTGATATTGATCGGTGAATATGTGCACATTTTGTTTCTGTTACATTGACATTGAATGTTGATAACATATTTTCTATGGTGTAAGACTCACGTGCTCCATTATCAAATTGTAGGATTTAAAAGATTGTTTTTTTTTTGTTTGTTTGTTCATAACTTTCCTTTTATTCTCCCACATGTGTTTAAGTGTGTGTGTGGTTTTTTTGGGGCTTGTTTACGTTTGACTCGTTTGGTTTTGCTACTCTTAATTGCATTTTTGTACACAACATTTTACCATATGTTTCCGTTTTTTGTGTGTGTTTATGTGTATTAAACAGTTTTATGTATAACGAATGATAAAAAGCCATAGATCGGCTTGAAACCTTTGCACCGAATTGCGTTTGACATTTAAATTTGTTTCAAAACACAGGTAAACCCATCTTCAAAATAGTGAACATTTTTTGTTATTGTTCTTTTTCATTCATCGCTCTTCCACTGTTTCACATACTAAGAAATGTTATTACTTTATGCTTGGTCAAAATTAAAATGTGAAAAACAAAAATTCATTCCCTTCATTTTAATGTAACACGCAAAATCGATGTTTGCCAATGATTCATGGAAAAGACCATTTATTTTCAGTTTGTTTTTTTTTTTTTTTTTTGTTTTTAAAGAGGCGATAGAAAGTAACGTCAAAATGATTTCTTCCAATTGAATGGAGCGAAAATGGATTGAAAAGGGAAAACGTCAAACGCAAAGTAACGTGTTTTGTCAGTGGTTGATGAATTCCATGAAAAAAAAAAAAAAAAAACGAAGGCGAAGAAAAACCATCGAAATTGGGTATGGGTCGAGGCAGACCTTTTTTGGGTAAATAGAAACTAAATTTTCATTTAATAGCTTTTTCATCAATGTCAAAATAAATAGGCAAGTGCAGAATGCTTTGAATTTCCTTAACAACAACAACAACAAAAACCAACGGAGGGCTTGTTTCGATGATTTTCCAAAAAAGGTCAACGCGATGAACGGGAAAATTTCGACAATCAATTCTGTCATTCGGTATGTTTATAGTTGTCAATCAAAAACAAATACAAACATCCGAAAGAGGAAAGTATCCTTAAAATGGTTGTGAAACCACTCATTGAGTTAAGTAATTTTTCAATTTACTGACTGAAAAGAATGAAATGGAAATGATTTGAAGTTGAAAACAAAAAAAAACACACACACACACACGTTCACGTTCAATGTCACTTCATCAATCAATTATGCGACCCCGTGTGTATTATATTGAGATTGATAAAAACCAATTCAATGAAGAATAAAAATCCAAATTAATAGTGAATATTTGATTACGTTGGTGTTAAAATTCAACATGAAGCCAACTGACAAAACAAATCTCAAGCGAATTAAGATGCGACTGTCTCCTTCAAATATACAAAAGTTTCATAAACGCATAAATATTGTGCAAAAAAAAAACAAAAAAAAAACTGAAGGTGACGATCATTTAATGATCAACATTTTTGGAATTCGCATAAGGATTCATTTTAACAATGTCGTTCGAATTGAGAGTAATCAAAACATACCCGATTGATTTATGTAGAACAAAATGACCAAATGCTGCTTACCTGTAGGAGAAAATGAATAGTTATTAGTTAATTATATATAATAAGTATTCGATTTAAATCGAAACAACATCAAAATTTATCAATAATCATTCAATTAATAAATCCACCAGACAAATATTGTATTTTTTTTTGTTTTTTTTTTTTTTACTTCATAATTGGTACTTTGTTTAGGTGTTGAACTTAATTTAGTGTTTTCAATGTTTTATCAATTGATAACACACAACAAAAATATATGAATGGATTGAATTCACGTGTTTTTATGTGATCAGATTATCGATGGAAAATGCAAAGTAGGCCGAATCTAAAATCGGAAACATTTTACTGTTGTGTATATTCTAATAGATTCCATTTTCATTGTGATTCGGTTGTTGTGTGTGTGTGTGTGTGTGCGCGCGCTTTTTTTTATCAATTGAGTTCGATCTAAACAATGAGTATAGTAAACACATGAATGGTTTCTTATGCATGTTGACAGTACACATCAATTGTTGGTTCAATCAAGCAAATATAATGTGCAAATATTCTAAGAATAAATATAACAAAAGGGAAAAAAAAGCGAAATTTGTTTGTTCGTAAAACAATAAAACCGAGTGAGAGAAGAAAATAAATGATTACACATTTATCGTCGAATGGATAAGCACATATGACCTAGAAATTCAATTGAACATCGAAATATATCAATGAAAATCACCACACAATTTGGAATGTGTACCTTTGCTTACGCAATAGCCGAATCGCAATATATTGTGAGCTCCTATTTCGTTTGAAATTTCATTCAGATAATACACAGAAACCATAGCGTATCATTCATTCATTTGCTTAGCTCTTTTCCGCTCTTTCGCTCTCTCTCTCTCTCTCTCTCTCTCTCTCTCTCTCTCTCTCTCTCTCATTTTCTCTCTCTCTCATTTTCTCTCAGAAACACACACGCACTTCTCACCACATTCAATTTGTTTATTGAAATTGGAATCAATCCGCTCCACTTTCCGTACAACAAGCGTAAATATCAAACATCTTTTTTTTTCTCAATCGAACCCATTGGGTTTTCGTATATGTACGGAATCAGTACATGACATTCATTGGTGATGTGTGTGTGTGTGTGTGTTTTTTTTTGCTCATCTGAAATGAATAATAAGCTTTATGATTGCCTTTTCCGTTTTCTTATATTTCAACTAAACCGATGTATCAATGTCAGTGTGCCAAAACGTCACATTTAGTAACAAAGTATGCATACAATTTTCATTTTCCATCACATTCACATTGAATGTGCGGCACACAGTATGAGATGAAGAGTGGTTTTTGTTTCGTTGAACACGTAATATATTCAGTCTCAAATCGTATTATCCTTGATCGTGCATTTATTAAATTGTGGATTTGTTGACCGGGAAGCCAGCTTCGGATTCTGTTTAGCTTTATTTTTTCACTGACACATTTCTAAGTTAAGCTTTCTAGACTTAAGAAAATTCGCACCAAATTAACAAACAAACAAAATGAAAGTTTAAATGTTGCCTTAGAAATGAAGCAAATTTTCATCTAAACAATTTTTCACGTAGGCTCGAATTGAAATTGTTTTAATGATAAAATAATCAAACAGAAAACATCCTTTGATAGAGTACAATAATTATTGTGAGAGGTTCCGGAAATCAGGAAGTCAAAAAAGAGCGCGCCCATCCAGAAAGAAAAATGACTTTTAGAACAACAACAAATAAACGTGGAGAATGAACTGAATTTCCGATTATGTCTATCAAAGCCCACGCTCATTTCATTGCATCAAAAACCAAACTCACCATTTTCATTTGGATTTATATATTTTTGTTTAAGCTTTATCATTGATGATTGGTTGTTCTTCACTTTCATTTGTGATATTTACCATATGGAATTGATCAATTTTGTCAATATTTATTCTGGTTTTGTTGTTGCCGAACGGATTTTGTTAAACGTCCATATTGATTGTTAAATGCCAAAAATGAACCTGTGGCGATACCAATTATCTCGATCAGTGTGTGTTTTTGCCATTTTTAATTATATTCATTTTTGTTTGTAAATTGACATTTATTTTTTTTTGTCTCTCTTTTTTTTAAATTTACTTTCGCTATGCTCACTTGGCCCAAGCCCATTTTTAATGTGATTGCCGAAAAAAAGTGTAATACCCAAAATTGCGCGTACATCAAACATAACGAGCCACATCACAGCATGCAATGTCAACAGTGATCGTGTATGAATTTATAATGGACAATAAATTGTGAACACACACAGTGAGTTCATTGAACGCAAACACACATATTTGGTGTTGAATATATGAGCGTGTGCGTAATGTACATTCAGTAATGTATGCGATGCAAGTGAATGTAATTTTTGGCATTGCGAATGTCAAAGTGAAAATGTATGTTAATGAAAAATCCCTAACGGCTTTGCCAACTAACGCAAAACCTTCAAAATGCCAATATAAATAACTCATTTCATTCATTCATTTGTACCATTTTCAGTATGAATTGATGTCACACAAACATACACACACACAATATTTCATCACGAGCCAAATTAGATTCGTGATGGAGTGGACTCAAGGGGTTACATTCATATATGTTCACATGAACACCGGCCGCACACATTATGCGGTGTGTTTATGCTTAACGTACTACAAAATAATGTGGTAACCAATTTGGTTCAACCATCTGAGATGCACTCCATGACGTTGTCGATTGCTGTTGCAATGGATTCAATAATTGAGGCACTCATTATTGATGAGCTTTCATAACATTTCCAAATCGCCACGAAACAAAAAAAAAAATTGGTGAAAAATCGAATGCGCGATCAAAATTGATGTACATCGTCAATTGTATATCGTCAATTGCGTTTCGATTGCAGCACTTTTGTTTTTGTTTTTTTTCTTTTTTTTTAATTTTAAATTTTACAACAAATTGCTGAACACTTTGGAATGAAAAAAAATCAATTTTGAAAAAAAAGTGCGCATCGGTTACGCTTCGAAGGATAAGATACATCCAAAGAAAGGTGAGCTCATTGACATTTCAATGGGGCTCATTTGGATGTGCATAAATTCGGTAGTGCTTATAATTGGGCTCGATTTCCTTTCGTTGAAGGAATATCATTCGTTTTATTTATTCGAATTTATTGATCAATGTAGTCGTCGGACCGGTCTGATTTTGAGCTTACCTAACATTTGCCAGTTTTTTTTTATTGAGGTTTATAATTATTTATTTTATTTAACAAAATGGATTGTTATTTTGTTTCTTTCATTTTCATTATTCTGCTGTTTATTTTTGGTTTTGTTTTGTTTTCGAAAGTGTTCGAACGTTTTATTTACTCAACATAAAAATCGTTTATCTAGTTGTGTATGTTGTATTATTTTTTTTTTCTGTGCTGGCTGCGAGTGTCTGCCATTTTAACCCAGATTTTCCAATGAGTACAAGCATTGTGTCTTCGTTAAATCTATGTCGGTGCGCGATTCGTTTTACTTTTTTTTTTCTTCTCTTCGCTGTGTGCGTTCTACTATTTTTCTTTGGTTTTTTTTTTTATCCGACTCACTCTTGGCCATTTTACATTTCATTCATTTTCAATAAATTCGAATGAAATACAATAAATCGATCGAAATGTTCGCATAGTGCCACCAGAAAATTGGCATTTATTACGTTGCAGAGCAGAGAAGAAAAAAAAAGCCCGAGTCGATGAATAAAATGAGAATGAGGGAGAGTGAAATAAAATAGTAAACGAGAAGACAAAAGCGATTGAGTGCAGCGTTGAAACGATAACTGTAGAAAGAAATTTATTGCATCGCGAATTTGCGTACATTTCAATGTGATGATACGCATTCAAACAAACATTCAGAATCGAAAGAGAGGAAAACCAAAAAGCTGAGTGCTTTTATCTGCGCGCGCTCGCACATACACATACCAGACCAATTTATTGACTGTTTAATGTTTCTTTTTTTTTCAATTCAATGCACGCATTGCTTTAATTGAATGAAATAAATTTAATTCAGTATTTAAGCATCACTCAAGCACTGATTTATTTATTGGTAACTATTGATGATGATGATGATGCTGGTGCTGCCGATAGCCAACCTTAGTTGTTTCTTCTTCTTTGACCTCTATTTGTTGTGTGCGCTATTTGTTGTCGATGTCCTTCTTCACACATTTCCATTTGGTTGCTCATAAATTTTGTGTGGTGCATTTCTATTGCTATTTAGTGAAACACAAAATGTTCAATACATTTGATTCTCAATTGCATAAAAATTCGGTTGTATGTAGCAACAGCATCGTGTATTTATTTTTATGACGCGATAATTTTTTGTTTTGGATTAATCGAATCAAATTGAAGTGCATCAGCAGAAATGAAATTATCTAAACACTGAAGAGAACTTCTGCTGTAGCCGTTATTTTTGGCCGCATATAAAAACAAAGAAAAGAGTACAGCAACAAGCAAATACGTACAACGTAGATTGACTTCGAAACAAATTGAAAAAGTGAAAATTGGCAATCCGATTCACGAGTCAAATAAAATGTTGTCTGGCATTGTTTGATCCACAAACCATGACCAATTAAGTTATTTTTCGTTATTTTATGTGCATGTGTGTGTGCTTTTCTCGTGTATCTCCCGACATACCGAAATATTTTTTTGTTGTTGCACACAATGCAAAGAAATATCGTTTTGTAGACGATAACGGAGGCCGTTTGTTATTGTCTATTTTTGGAGTTGTAAAGTTTTTGTTTTCTTTTCTTTTTTCTCGTTTTTATGAATTGTATGTGTGCTCTCATTATTCAAATTTAGTCGTGTCGCATTCAATTCATGTGATTTCGTTTCGATTTATGTTTTGTTTTGTTTCAGGCGATCGGCACGTGCAAAATCTAACATTAAAAAAAGCAGCCAAATAATCACATCGGTACACACAAAAACAAATAGCAAACAAGTCGGTCCCAAAATTTCCATATCAAGTGTCTATTTTTACGATAAACATGTGCATCAACAGATATCACAGTCGAACGGTTTTGGTGAGTGTGAATTTTTATGGCATCGATTCCGTATGCCAGTTGATGGTAAAATGTTGTATTGTAGCCAATTTCGACAAAATAAAACAAAAAAAAAAAAAAAAAAAACAAAAAAAAAAACGCGCGGCCTAACAAAATCGATAGTCAATGGACAAATAAGCTTATGTTGAAGCTCGGTCGTTTGGTCACCCAGCACACATACAACTTCACTTCCTTTCTTTTTATATGCATCGATTTTATTTTCTTATCGACGATACAGATGATTCAGCTCATTTTTTTGTTATTCACACTGTATGAATCTCTTGTGGGTATAAAAAAAAAGAAATAAATCAAAATATAAATGAGAGAAAAAAATAAAACCGGAGAATATTTACGGCCAACGATTGAAATGATTGGTTATTTGCAACGCAGCGAAACAAGCGTGCACCAACTGAATTCAGTTGAATGTCAATGTTGACTTACAATAACAAAAAAGAAGAAGAAGAAAAAAACACATCGTGCACACACACACACACACACACAGACAAATACACATCACTTGGAAATCCGGAAATTAATTTCTGCGATTATCGTAAATGCATTTAGAGAGAGAGAGAGAGAGAGAGAGAGAGAGAGAGAGAGAGAGAGAAAATAACAAATCGACTTGCAGTTTCAATGTTGGATTGTTTGTCGATATGATGTTGGCGTGTACATTGAAAATGTCAATTGTGTTTATTGAGCTTGGATTTTCGAATTGAATTTGTTCAGTAACAACGGTAACATTTTGGAGAAATGGGAAAACACGACACACAAAAGAACGCGACAGATTTGTGTGTTTACAACATTGTTATTGTTTTGTTGGTTGTTGTTTCGTTTTGGTTGTTTTGTCAACAATAACAAACAATGGCAATTATGGCGTAGTGCAGCGAACAATTTTTCAGCGCTCATTGTCAGTGTTTATAGATTTTATGATTGGATTTGATTTTTATTTTTGTGGCGCCTCTCATCGCAAACCATGAATTTATTCACGCATATCGTTTGTCACGAATACAATGCAAATTGAGCACATTACAAAATCAAAATGATTTAAAGTCTTGAGATGGAAACGCGTGCGCTCTCGCACACATAAACACACACACACACACAGAGAACAAATGCATCGGGAGAAAAAAAACGAGCGCATTCGTCACACTTTGCGGCAGTCAAATTGAAGCAATCAATAATGGATTACGTGCTATAGCATTTCAAGCTCACTGATTGTGGATCGGGTAATTAAGTGTGCATCCGATGGATAATGTATAAAGTTTACGCAACCAACATCGGTGGCAACCGAAACAGGTAATAAACATTGTTATAGACACTTATTTGTTGAGCATTCATTATGATTTTTCCATCACCACCGCCGCCGCCGCCACCACCGTCCGCGTGTTGTTTTGATGTGTTTTTTTTTCGCTGCATCAAATTTTCCTCTCAAATGAGGAAATGGTAAATTGAATTTGCTGATCATTTTAATGAAATTATTTACTATTTTTGTGTTTTATTTTCTCTCTTTCTCTCTGTCTGTGTGTTGGTTTTATGGTTCCTTTTATTGTCCGAGATCGAGCCACCGGCTGTTGATCACGTTCACATGTAACGGTATTATGTGGCTACGAGATCAATCCGCTGCTAGATTATGCAATTGGATAAACAAACATTCACTATTTTCGAAAATCAAACCGTCTCTTTTGCGCGCACTACTACATCATTACTACATGCGCTCCTGCGCCAAGCCATTTAAAATAACTTGGGTGTGTGTGTGTTCATTATTCTGCATGGCAACTTGAAACCATTTTTTCTTGGAATCATCATCGTAACATTTCTATGTATTCATTTCGGTTTTCGATTTGAAAATAAAATAAAAAAAAACAAAATTCAAAGAAGAAACAAATCATACGAATACGATTGAATACAACAACAACAACGAATAAAAAAATACGGTAAACACAAACAGCCACAATAAATATGATGACGAAAAATGGAATCACAGGCATCGAGCCTACAAATGCATATCGAAAATGCATTGTAATTGAGCAAATTACAAGTTATAAAATATGGCAATTGCAATATTAAAACTGTTTTCCAATCTATGACTCTATAAAAGTTTATTAATGATAAACTTAAAAAAAAAAAAATTGAACGTTGCATCTCGTAATTTTATTCGTGCGTGCCGCTTTTTTTTCGGCTACTTTTTTTTTGTTCAACGCTTTTGAAATTCACTTAGTTCGAGAGCTCGACTGGATTCGTATCGTTGGGGGTATGGTGTATTGGTTTAGCCTTGTATGATGCAGCCGTCGAACGAAATCGACGTCACGTCATTCCAATGAATCACAACTTCATAAAATCACCTCAGCAAATTATTGTGCTGTGTGCTTTTCATCTTTGTAATTCGCTTTTTGTTTCTCTCTTTTGCTATTTGGTTGTCATTTATTGAAACACACACACACACACACACACATCAGATCATGTACCTAGGTCTTGTATATGTACTTTTGGCAACCTTTTTATCTCATGCCTTTTGTCATATTGCCTGATTCTCTCTTCGTAAAAATTATTTTCCGTATGTATGTAACAATTTTGGCTTCGTTTCCATATATAAACAGTAACTTGCTAAACGCGTTCTCTCTCTCTCTCTCTCTCTCTCTCGTTTTTCGTTTGTTTGTTCGTTCACCATCACCATGAGAAGCAAAACGGCGAGAAAAAAAAACAATTCGGATAAAATTGTGACGCGAAACACGACAGACTCTTAGTTCTGGGCTCTTGGCTTTTGGTACACGATTCGAACAATGAAAAAAAAAAGTGAAAGGGAAAAAACCAGAAAGAAATAGAAGAAGAAGCTGAAAACATTTCATATGTGAAATCAAGCAACTAACACACTACAGAGAACGAATGAAAAAGTCTGAGACACAGAGAGACACACTGAGAAGAAAACAAGAATTTGGATTCGCTTCATATGCGTGCTAGTTTGTTTGCGTTTTTTCTTCCATCTCTCTTCCATCACCTTCTTTGTTGCTGTGGTTGCTCTTGTATTGCTGGTATTGTTTTAACTTAATGCTTGAGACCGAATTTACTCGATTCATGTGTATTCACAAATTTACAAATACATTTTAGCGAAGTATTCAAACAATTTGCAGGAGCCAAAGTTAAGCATTGTGTTTGCGCTTGAAATGTGCAACTCGCAATTTTTTTTTTTTTTAACATGAGAAATGCTTGGTTTTCGGTGGCTTATTATGCTGTTTGACTTTCTGAAGGCGGCAAAACGCATTGGAAATTTGTATGGGCTGGCATTTGTTGAAATAACCCACAAAACGTAGTATGTCGCTGTGTACGAGCCCTGCAACAAGCCAAGTCGCTCAAGGTGAAAGGTAATAAGACGTTTTGTTTGCCAAAACAATTGTTTCATTGCCGTTAATATTATTCGCTGTTTTCTTTTTTTTTGTTTTTTTAATTTCGTAGTTGTTATTCTTTTTTTTTTGCTGTTTCCATGTATCGATGCAATTACATTGCCTTGAACGTCATTCGATCTTCGTCTCGGTATTGTGATGTTTTGTTTCAATCGAATTCACACAGTGTGCAACACCAGCTGGTTTACCACTCAATTAACAATTCAAGTATCCCAGTCATAAGTCAATAAATTCCAATCGGTTATTGTTTTTGTTTTGCATGGCGGGATTTTGTGAGCAGAAAGTATTTCTATTGATCGACAATATGCGGCATCATCGTCGAAGATCTTGTCTCGCACCAGATTTTTGTATGGCGGTCGTGTTTTTTTTTCAACTCGATTTATTTTATTTGTTTGCGTTGTTGATGCTCTGGCATCTAGTTGCTATTAACACTATAGCCAGCACGGCTATGTTGCAGTGAAACCGTTAGGTCTAGTTTCGAAAGCCGTATTCGTGCGTAAACTTCACACGCAATTCAACGCGATACTATTCACTGTGGTAAAATCAAATACTGTACAATTAAAAATGCACACAGCATTTTAAGCGTTTACATGGGCAAAAGCGATGTGCGCTTACAAACGCTCACCAAAATACTCACAACCAAAGCGCCCAAAATGAAAACAACCAAACCGTGCACAGAAAATAAAATAAACAAAGAACATATTCACTCACATACACACGCACACACGAAAATGTGGGTTTCATAAAGCATATAGAAGTATTCCATGCGCTTGACTGAATATATTTATGTGTTGATTTTATAATTGCCTGTGGCTACTGCAACGTTTGTTGTATGTTGCTGTTGGTTGGATTATTATTCTCTATTATGTGTCAGTACTTGGTATGGTTGTTTGTTTTTTGTCGGTTGATTTTTCGATTTTATGGTGCAGCTTCTGTTCTTTTCAAATGTTGGAATTTTTCTGGCGTTGGAATTTTTTTGGTTCCAGATTGTAATGTGTATGCTTTACTTTGAAAGCTAAGAAGGCGGTGACTAAGCCATTGCAATTTAATATTGTTCACAATATTTGAACATTTTTTTCAAAATATTTTTTTTTTTTGTTACTTTGGAATGTATCTATGAGCGATTCAGTTGGATTTTTTTTTTTTTTTAGAAATTCAAGCAAAAACCATTTTATTTGTTGTGATTGGTGCTGGTTGTTCCCTCGTACGGGTTGTTCGTGTATCGAATACTTTGAATACGTTCTACAATGGCTGTAGACACCATTTTTCAACTCCTCTCAATTTAAATTACACTGAACAAATCGTCGCATTTTCTTTCGACAGATGAGAAAAAAAAAAGTCATTTTCACAAATTTTCAGTAATTTTTTCTCTGTTAAAAAGCTCAAACATCAGCTTGCAATGTCATGCTGATTGAGTCATGCTCTCATCTTTGAGCTGGCAAAATTTCCACATACATTTCCCATCGACCATTGCGTTTCGCTCATCAAAGGTCATATCTAATCAATAGAAGCGATGACAAATTGCAATGAAACTGTAAACATGTATTGTCCAACGAGCAAAACAAATGAATTTCGTACCGTTTTGAAAAACGCGCAAAACAGTCAATCGTATGTCAAACAACGTATTTATCACACGTCGGAGACTCAGTTCCAATAAACAGCGGACACCGAAAAAAAAATCGCCAACATTATATTATATTAATGTTTGGCGTTAAGGCAACACCACACATGTGCTTTGACACCAAATTTCATTTCGTTCAACGTGAACATTTTACCCCACGTAAACATTTTAATTAGATTAATTAATGAAATAGAAAACAAAAGTCAAAATATATATATATTATTTTAGTTTCATTCTTTGTTGTTTATGCGGTTGATTGTTTGGTTTGTAGTGGGGAATTCAATGATTGACGACCCAACTGATCTTGATGATGTATTTATAAGGCACCATGTAACAAATCAAACAACACAGGCGCAAATATCAAATGATAAAGTTAAACATGAAGTTGAGGCTCATCTGATTTGCTCTGCCTCTTCGTTTTGTCTATGGCCACTAATCAAATTAACGCACTTAAATGAACTGGTCAAGATTTGTACTTCTTTTGAAGATGTTTTTAGTTGGATTAATCGAACTGTACACGCATAAAGTACACACAGTCTGATAGTATACACCTGTAGGTACCTCATCAGCTATCTCGAATCCGAGTCGCGTAGTTTCATTGAATCAGTTTCTACGAATTTGCACACACAAATGCACGCAATTGATCCATTTAATTGTCTAAATTACGATGTTATTCATTTGTTTCAATTTCTATCATTTTTCTCTCTCGGTTTTCATTTCGTGCTCAATGTGATTGATAGCTCGAATAATTTTAATGATTTTCAATAAATTGTTTTCCCTCACACTTTTCCAAAAGATTTTCCTTTTCACCAAAAAAAAAAAACGCTTTCATCATCATTTTTTTTTTACACACTTCCGAATCGAAAATACAATGAAAATACGTAGCGTGAAACACATTTGACTAAAATGCCCATTTTTGGCATACAACATAAAATGAAAAGTCAAACGACCTTCAGTCATAATGTAAAGCTTTCCACTGAACATCGCAATATTTGAGAGCAACGATAAGCTCACGCACGGTCAATTGAAACGGCACGAACCAGTTATTTCCTCACACAATTTGCTTGGCTCTCGACGAACCAAACAAAAATCGTATATTTGATAGAATGTAGTGCCGGCCAGATTATTTGATTAACAATATTTACATAATGTAATAACTCGGTCGCGGCCAATGTCTAATTTGCTTGTCAGATGTTGGTTCGTTCGTAATATGATGTTGCCGTTGAGTGGTTCGCACTTGATATGGACCACTTAAAAGCGGCTCTTTCAATTGCAAACTCCAACAGTGTGTGTGTGCGCGTATTCATTTGGTTGGTGCTATATGACTTTGAAGTTTGCTCTGAATCGTGCTGACTTCACATACACAACGTGACATATGTTTCGAGATCTGTGACGTAGTAGCAATTCACAGTGTCAATGGTTTTGGAATCGTCCACGAAGACTGACTTTCTGATTCGAAATTGTGTAAAAGCCAATCGGAAATCGTACCGTATCGGTTGTACAATTTATCGTCAACAAATCGTAAATAATATCCACAAGTGATCGTTTGATATGCCAGTTTACTGGGCATTAGCCGTTTAATTGCAATTTCAACTACTTGGATGTTTAACTTCTCTCTGTATAAATTTCTCTTTTTGCGCACTGACTCACTCTCTGTCTTAAAGTCAATTTGTCATAACATTGTGGCTGCCGCCACATAATCATTTAATCATTTTGGTCGTTTCTATGCAAACACCACCAAGTGTGTGCAAATGCGGCATTAACCAGTCTGAACCTCATCGAACTCTCTTGTTAACAGCATTTAAGCATTCAACCACATGCAAAACAAACTGATCAAATGGGGTTCAAAACCATTGATATCGCTGTTGATTTGCCCATAAATGGCTAAATAGATTCATTCGTCAGCTCAATGGCATCATTTCAGAAACTATTGAAAATGAAAATCTCGCCATTTCAAGCACAACCATAGCTCTCCATGAAATCGGTGGATGTTTTGCGCTGCGTGTGTGTGTGTGTGTGTGTGTGTGTGTTTCAACGTGTGCGTGTATATGTTAAATATGTAAAATGGTTGGCAAATGTAATTTGGCTAAAGCACAATGCACGTCTAAAATGTGTTCAACTCTTTGACGTTGCCTGTATCGACCACATAAAACATTCTATTAACATTTACTGTTCATCAATTCAACTGCATCAAAATGAATCCAACCTGAATTTAGTTCAGCACCTCTATTTGCATTTTGTCGTGAGCTAGAATATTTGCACAATATTTACCCGATTTGGTGGGTTTGACTTGAAATATGGTGTGGAAATCGAGAGAATAATAGAGAGAGAGAGAGAGAGAGAGAGAGAGAGAGAGAGAGAGAGAGAGAGAGAGAGAGAGAGAGAGAGAGAGAGAGAGAGAGAGAGAGAGAGATGGGCTATGAAGGGAATAACAACGTCATTGGCACATCGCACATCGCACAAAGCACCCAACGCGAACATTTTGTTCGCTTTCATTTCGAAACCGAAAATATTAATTAATTTGAACGGGCGCGATGTACGTCAAACAGAGTGTAGCCACAATGTTAGCAAACATGACAACGAAAAACCATTTTCGTGAATACTTTTTGATATCGTTGATTTCCACTTCACATTCCGCTCTTGTTCGGTCGCTCTCTTTGCTCAGCCCGTTTTGTATTTCCATTTTGACCATTTACAGCATAAATACTTCGGCAAAATGGAATGTGTGACCAGAGAAACATAAGCAAATGTTTTACCACCATACACACTGCATACAACAAACAGCAAAACGGTTTTTTGGTCGCAACCGATTGAAATTTGAGAATTGAGCGAATTTCGTATGGGATGCGAACAAATGGCTATAAAACAAACGCCAACGCAAACGAAAAAGTGGTTAATTAAACAAAATGTGTTTTTCGCATGAAATTTGGTGTTTGCCAAAATTGCAAGCGTACACACAAATACACACGGGTATCAGGCGCATAGCATCGATGCTAATAGTTTAAAGCCGAGCGTTTGGGTCGTAAACTGAATCATGTTTGTCAGATCCTTCGACCAAGATATCCAAGGCGAGCGACGCAAACGAAATAAAGTGAGAGAGAGAGAGAGAGAGAGAAAGAGACAAAGAGATAACGTACAACAACACTATGGATACGCTATGTACTGAGTAGACTGTAGAAAATAGAATGTATATTAGTGTATGAGCGTGGGCTCTGTATTTCTCTATTTCGCTCAATTTGGTGTTATGCGCACGCCACTGTGTGCAAATAATAAAATTGTCAGTCATGATTACTGTTATTATTATCGTTACATCATTACATCAGAGCGATGAAATTAATTTTGAAGCGAAATGACTGTATTAGAAATGGCAGTAAAATTTGTTGTTGTTGTTGTTGCTGCTGCTGCTGCTGCTGCTGCGGTGGCCGCTGTTGGTCAATAATTTTTCGGTTTGTCGCGCACAAAGGTCAACTCTCAATAGCAGATTTTTCACCGAAAAATATACGAACTGCGAATACACACTAAATACACAAATTTTGCGCAAGAACCGTGCAATATTCATTCAGTACAGTTTGCATGTTTGCTTGTTGAGCGTGTGAATGAGCAAGTGACATAAAGACAACGAGACATACAGCTGTAAATAAATGAATTAACGGATTAAACGAGAAATATGTGGCATTTAACGGGTGCTAAAATGCTTGCTCTCGGAAATGTGACTTCGAACATTTATTTACTATTGTTTGATGTTTTCGTACATTAATTGATGGAACGTGCTTTGGCAACTCGTAAACATTACAGCTGGTCTCGTTCCACCCCCCCCCCCCCCCTCTTCCTCTCTCTCTCTCTTCTTCTGCTGCTTCTGCTGTGCCATAAATCTCTCATGCAAAAGCAGGATGTTTGCTTTTAAATTGCATCTTATTTACTGTGAGTTTTGTCGAGTTGAAGAAAAAATGGATAAAATAAAATGCAATGACGAGTATGAGATGAGAACATGAACACATTCGAGTGTTCTTTTTGAGCAAAAGCTCACAACATTTCAGCTCATTTCCATTTTCCACATTTTCAGCTCTTTGACAGTTTTGCTGTCACATTTTTGTTTTTTCGTCCATGAAACGAAAAATAAATTACTGGATATTCTCTCACTGGACCATTCCATCATCATTATCAACAGCATCATCATCATCATCATCATCATCGTCGTCGTCAAAAAGCAGCAGACGAGAGCACGCTATGATTCTAATCCAAATTTATTATAACATGAAATAAGAAATTATATCTAATGCTTGTCTGTTTCAATGTGCTTGTGTTAATGTGTGGCACAAGTAAAGTAAGTCACAGTTAAAACCTCGTGCACACACACACACACCAACTTGAAAAATACATTTTCTTGGCGTAATTTTTCTGGTTGGTTTGCGATATTGCAAAAGACCACCATTCGGTACTTTTTTGTACTGTTTTTTCTTTCTTTCATTCTTTCTTTTTTATTTCATTATTTTCAAGTTTTTGGTTGCATTATTGCAAAGCAAACATACGACCGCTCGCGCTCACACATTTATGATACAGACTAAAAAGTGAAAATAACAAGAGATGAATGATGAACAAACAAACGCAAACAAATAAATGAAAAAAATTCAATTTTCTAAATTAAGGGAACATCAATTTTTTAAATGTCGAATAAATTTTAACGTCTCTTTTATGGTTTCAAGTTCACGCAAGTGTATTTTTTGTCTGATTATTAACGATGAACAGTGAGCCTCTTCTTAATGTGAAGCGCACACTCGATACAAATAAACCGACACGAGGTAAACATCACCTCATTACGTACCGAAAATTGCATGTACGCATTGAGAAAATCCGTCGCAAATTGTTTTCGGTTTTCTTTTATTTGGTTTAAAACTCATCACTAACTTAGTTGAGTTGTTCGACCGCTTGCCGAGCATTTTTCGTTATTCGTCATCGCTTGCTGTTTGTTTTTGTCTACTTTTTATTGTTGCTGTTGGTTTCTATCTCTGTCATTCTCTATTTGATGCGCACACAAAGTTTATTTCGCTTTCAATGAATATAATTATTGTACCTCGAACAGAAACAAAACCCAAAACAAAAAACTCACTCAGAATTTCACTCCAACTGTGACTAATACGATTTTCGTAGTGTCGAGCCGATGCCATTCAAGCAACACTTACAAACGCATCATGTGTATAAATTGTGAAAAAAAAAATTGGAGATGACCATGAAGCGGAAACTGTATTTCCATTTTCACAGTGGTAATATATCATATGATATTTCATATTTTGTATTTCGTGTTTCGACAGCTCATGTGTGCGTATTGTTCGATGTGGTTTCATCGAAAAGCAAAAATATAAAACACAAATCAGAATGATTTGTTGTTTTGTTTGTTTTTTTTTTTTTTTGTATACACACAGCTGCTTTTCGGCTATTAAACTGTAATAGAATGGAAAATGGCATACTGAATCTCTGAGAGAAAATTGGAATCAAATGTCCCATTCATTGTCATGGAAATGATTTTTAGCAACTAAAAATAATGCCCAAAATAAGTGTTCCTAATCTACAAGCGGCACGCATATCAAATGTCCTTAGAAACAAGTAAACACGGCGCACAAGCCCACGCACACTCACAGATACGCGTTTAGCCTTTCAGTCGGATTTCTTAAACATCTTTTCAATGTCAGCCCTTACAAATAAAAGCGAAAGTGATTTGATCGAAACGTAAGAGAAATGCTGAGAGCATGAATACACAAATATTTATGGTCAATGAATGAACGAACGTTAGCGAAAGAGTAGATTTAGAATGAATTGTTTGTGAGAGGGGGGGGGTGTTAAAATTGGGGTTTCCGTTCGCAACAACAGCAATGACAGCGACCTTAACAACAATTGACACACTGTTGGATGTCAATTCCGATGTATTTTATTTTACCATCAAGTGAATGAAGAAAGTAAGAGAAGATGTTTTGCGTGGGTGAAAGGCGCGCGTGTTGTAACACTTCATTTGAAATGCTAACTTAAGCACGCTTTGCATAGTTACTAGCTTGAAAATAACCAAACAAATTTCTCATGATGAAACACTCTGCGGTGTTTATGTTGGTGTGTGAGTGTTCATGTTCATGTTCATGTTGAAATCCTTTATTTTGTATTGGGTTGTTATCATTTTCGTTTGTTGTTCGTTGCTTAAGCGCTTAAAAAGGGAAAAACAACGGTAATTTTTACTGCAGTACCAACGAAATATAGAACAATGAAAACGAAATTCAGCAAACCAGTAATCTCAATAGGCATTGTTTTGTGAGTGATATTTTAAAGTTGCATATCATCTGAACTTTGGCCAGATAAATTCGAATGAAATTGTCCCAATTTTTTTTTGGGTTTGTCTGATCGAAAAATAAATTAGGTGTTATGAGCAAACAACAAAACAACAACAATACATTGACTGCCACAAACAATATACGACAAGATTATGTAAGCTTAATGCGTTCGATGTTCTATGTCATCATGTGAAATTCTCATGGAACGCACGGGAATTTATCGATTTCATGGAAATATGCAACAACAAACAACAATACATCAACCGAATCGGGGTTGTCATAAATGGTGATGATTGGTGATGAATATTGAACATGAAAGCTGGGCAAATGAGAAATTATCCATTTTTAAGCGGTTTCTGTTGTCGTTGGTTTGCTACCACGGTCGTACACTTGGTTTTCATCCAAACCATTGTTGTTTCTTCCGTAAGCCTCTTGAGGCTATTTTTTTCTCTCTCCATATGGTCTATTACGTGTCGGATGCATAGGAGATAGAATACGAGATGACGAATTGAATTGACCTCGATTATTGCAAATTCTCATCTGGATCTTGTATGTGTATGGATTTGTATCAAATGGAGAAAAAAAAGGATAACATTTTTTTGTGTTCATTCTTTCGAGATGTGTGTGAGTGTGTGTGGAAACCACTCTACGGAGGAGCAAAAGATCAACACGAAATTTCAAACATATGTTGATTAGCAAACGAATGGCGAATGGTTTTGCAATGGCAAATTGTTATTCAATGGAATAACAGCCAATCCAATCTGGAGTTTGAGGGGTGAATGGAAATGGCAAACACGTTTGCCTACGTATTCAATTTTACAGAAGCTAAACAATAGCAACCAAAGAATTTATTTCTGTATGCATTGTCATATGTCTTTCAAACTGAATGGTTCCGTTTCCAAGGGTTTGTTTGAATTATTTTCTCGAAAGCTCCTTTTTCCCTCTCATCGTTTCGCTTTCTCGCTATTTCTCATTCAAAAAAATCGTCTCAACGTTCTTCAAATGATTTTTCATCCAAAAAAAAAAAAATAAAAAAATATGGAAACGAACAATTGAAATTCAATCGACGTTATTTACAGTATGGAAAGAGCATGAGCCAATTGTCTTGAATGCTCATTGTTTCCATGCACTCAAATTTCAATTGTCGAGTGGTTCAAAACATTTTTCGCCAATCGAATCGGTTCACTACTGTTGATTTATACATTTGTTCTATAAAACGTCAACATTTCTGTTTATATGGATTGGATTGGACGGTGTATGACGTAATTCATGAAAGAAATGAAATTGACAAAATCAAATTAGAGCTTGAGGGTCGCGCATGCTGAATCCTAGCGGCCAAACCAATGAACAAACGATTGTGCGTTTTGATTGAAGTGTTCATTTTAGATTGTAAATTTGATCCCGTTTTATCATAACATTCATAAATACAAATAAAACAAGTATTGAGAATAATCTAGAAGCAACGTTGAAACTGCCCAATTTGACGATTTGACAATGTTGCAAACAACTCTCGAATTAAACTAGAATTTTCCGCATTTGATCCAATCATTCAATAAAAATCATGCCATAAAAGCAGATGCGATTCGTTCGGTCGATTTTGTTATTATTTTATTTGTTTGTGTGCAAATAATGTTGCCATTTTTTCGTTTTTGGTTGGTTTGCTGGCCCCGTCTTGTGATTGTGAATTCGAGTCCATCAATTTCAAATTTTGTGCCATGCTATTGAAGTGTTTGTACAGAAAATGATGCACACACTCTTTGCAATCGTTCAATAAAGCGTTAAGCTTGATGTAGGACGCACAAAGCCAGTGTTTAGTTTCATTTACTCTGCTTTATTGTGTGTCTTCGTTTGTTTTTTTCTCTATCACTTCCTTTGCTGGTCGCCACTTTTGCTCTTCACCTCACTTGCTCTTCACGGATGAATCGTTAATTTGCGTCTCAGTTTTACCCCACGAATTGACCACTGCGTACGCCGAACTTGTTTCATTAATGACACAAAGAAACAACATACTCACTAGCTCAACTAGTGAGCACTTTTGAATTTTCTTCATTTTATGATGCTATCGTTCGCTTTGAAAGAAATGCACTCTGGATCATATCAGATGGAGTTTTTATTGCTGTTGTTACTTGAGATGTATGTGACAAACATGTATGTGACACAATTTGACAAATGCAATCACAATGGATTGGGCTTCGTTTGATAATTTTATTCGTCTTTTTACGTGTTTAGCCTCAACAGTTTATATTATCCGATAATAAAATGCATACCGATGATGTTGATAGAGAAAAAAAAAATCATACCATTGAACCCTTTGGCAAATTGTAATATATGCAAAAAGTGGTGTCCATCTGTTCATGCAACTGTAGAACAACTTTATAGAATCGGAAGATTGTTTGAGTACTTTTGTCATCGATTTATGATAATTTTCGATTGAATAGAGAAGATGTGACTGAAGAAACCACACACACACACACACACACACACACACACATATATATATATACACACACACAAGCGCGGCTGCTGACTGGTGGCTAAACACACAATTGGAAAATAGAATAATAGTTGATCTTATCTGAATATAGATCAAATCTAAAATGAACTTGTAACTCATTTTAAAACTGTAAACGACCGTCATCAACACGAGATGAAATTCAATAAGTGGTGTGCACATAAATCGATTGACACTTTTGCATACGTTATCTCGGTAGCTCATCTCATGTTTCACGCTCGCACGCACGCCTATGTGTGCATGTAACTAATGATAAATAGTGGCTTCTTGTTTTGTTATTGATTTTAAAGAGAAAATGTTGTTAACGTTTCATTTAAAATAAAATTAGTGCTACCGCAAGAGATTGGGTTTTTTTTTAAATTCTCATTTGACCTGTTTTAGTATGTCAACCATAAATCAATTCTAGATTATGCGAATTAGCCAGGCAAATAGAATATGTGTATTTCGCCCACTTTTTTCATGTTTTTTTTTTGTGTTTGTTTACCTTTGAAATGCAAAAAAATGAATATTACAAGTCAAATGCGCCTATTTCAACACTTGCTAAGTGAATGGGATGTGATGCGCATTGCGCACACCATTCCAATTAGTAATATTAGCATCACTAAATTTACGCATTAATGAACGGTATTAATGAACTGTAGTGCGTAGTATTCAGTTAACACATAAAACAAACACCACAACCATTGAAAGAGCAGCAGCTGATGGCGATGACACACAATTACGTTAATCTTTGTTCGATAAATTGTTCATTCTAATGCTGTTCTTTAATTTCAATGAAAAAATGCCTTGAGAACAACATCTGGTTATCGAGAAAGTTAATGTGTTTTCTGTTTTGTTTTGTTTTTTTTTTTTTTTTAATTATTATTAATCTCCTCAGTGCAAAAACAATATTTTTTGTTATCAATTTTGTTACCTATCAAATATTTACATTTTTCAAATAAAAATTGTTATTTAGAGCCATAAAGTGCCCCGAAAATGATTGCTTCGAATATATATGATTTTGTTAATTTAATATTTATTGCTTGAAAAAACGTTATGGTGGGCACATAAATAATCACCACCAAGTGATCGCCTTAAAACTAAGATAAAAACTCTTAATTATATCCAATGGGGATTTTAGAAGATGAATACGATATTCAATGTCACCTGTCGCATATCGAATGTCTGTTGGACACATGTTATTGAGATGATGCTAAGCATTTGATTCCATGGCATGCAAATGAGTCATTCAATAGATGGCAATAAACATGCTCGACAATCATCATCATCATCATTTAAAAAGCAAGCAAAATGCTGCTGTTTATCATTTTAAATGAACTGTGCACGCTCTGCATTAAGAGATGCCTTTCCAAAAAAAAAAAAATCATATATATATTCAACACTTGGAACAAAATGATTGGGATTCTTTGTAACGGTACACCTTTAAACATAGAAGCGATTATCATATCAATAATAATTTAAAGGCGGCGTGCCTCTGCATTTAATGTATATTTTGCATTCATTTTTATTTCGTTTTTTATTCCATGAGCAGCAGTTTTTTTTTTGGTTTTTCATTGATTTTTTGCACTCAGCGATAATTACAATCGCAGTTTGCTTAACATTTGAAACATTTGCCAATGTGAACGGCATTCTTGTGATGTGTTCCAGTCATTTGTGCATGAATTCGAGCGAACTGAATTGAGAAAACGTTTTAATATGGTTTTGCAAGTTTTGCCATCACACACACACACACACAAAAAACGAAAAAACCACGAACAAAATACAAATCTGTGCAATTATGAAAGATATTCCGGCTTTTCATCGTTTCTCTGTTATACTTTTTTTTCTCTTCATTGATTGCCTTTTAATATTTGTCTGTTTGAAATTTTCCAATATTGTTTTTTTGTTTTTGTTTTTTTTCGAAATGATTTTTATGAGGAAAAGGTCAATCCTGTAATAGTAACGTGAGCATACACTATACCATAGTTATAAAGTCAATTCGTGCACGGAGTGCAATATTCTGATCAATTCACCGTTAATATATAAATGAAATATATACAACGATGAAAAAAAAAGAACTGTTCACTTTATTAATATATACGTGTGCTGTGTGCTGTGTGCGGTGTGTGTGCCAACATTGTACCGGTTAGTATTTATGCAACAGTTAAACACAAAAATTCATCGATGAAATGGCAACAGCAAACGGTAATGCAATTGTAAGCGCACTGCACATGGTAAAACAGTGCTGTTGCATTGACGGCGAAAGAGTCGAGAGACATGGATGGTAAAAGTAAGCAAAACCAAATTCGCTCATTTCATAAATAAAATGTTCCATCATTACAAAAAAAAAATGGGTGAACAAGATCAAGCATATCACAATTGATTGTAATGAGATAAATTACGAGTGACATGCTTAATTAATATACAGTTAATGTGAATAAGAAAGAGAGAAACAAAAAAAAATGAGTGCAATGCACATTCGCTCAGCTCCGTTTAGCTCAACCCAAATTCAATCGAATCGGTTAAACGCGATTTTTAGATTGCACCACATACACAAAATATGGGTGACCTTTAAGATGAATTATGGAGAAAATGAACGACAGCACTCGAAACCACAACTACAACAACAACAAATTTATATGCATTTTTTAAATGGTATTCATTTAATTGGATGTCATATGCATTCAACAGCTGTTCGTCTTGCCATTAACAGGTTAATGGGCACCATGTATTTTTATGTGTGTGTGAATATTTATCGCATGTTGCACCCCGCTCATACTATTTCTTAGTTGGTTTTTAGGTGTGTGTGTGTGTGTGTGTGTGTGTGTGTGTGTGTGTGTGTGTGTGTGTGTGTGTGTGTGTGTGTGTGTGTTTGTGTAAATGTTTGGTAATTTTTGATGGTGCAGCAACCAAATTCCTGCCTTGATATGCAGACAAGTGGCAGTTTGACCATGTCAAAAAACAAATAATGCTTCGATCAATTAAACATTACGCCGTGCGACTAATGTTGATAAAATGTCGTCACATGTAATCACAATGCGTCTACATATTATTAATTTTGATAAAAACTGATGTATTTCGGTAGCCGGCTGCATGAATGCAGCAATGAATACCGGTCATTTTCAAGAGATTTTCCTATTTTTCGATTGTCACATTAAATTTTCCATAACGTCTATCACGTTTTGTGAATAAGATTAGTCTATCACGTTATGTCGTATGGCCGATGAAAGTGACACTGTCTTGTCCAATTTGCTTCCAGCATTTTTGCTACCGTCTAAGACATATCAATTCACCGATTTGTTTACTTTTTAACATCATCATGTAAATGGTTGTGTGTGTGTGTATATCAATAGCATAGTTTGGTATAGATGTCCAGTGTACAGTGGACATAGTCATACAACTGAATCTATCTCTCTCTCTCTCCCCCACACACACACACGCACACGATTGAACAAAAATAAAAACATGTTGTGTTGACTTATTCGAGGTCGCCTTCACTTCACTTGTCATCTGATTCTCGATATTCACTTTCTTTAATTCGCTTCTTGCCTAGCATTTGTTGCTGGCGGTGGCCCGAATGATATTCGTGGGCCCGTTTTATTATGTGAAATGTGCTGACACCAAAAAAAAAAAAAAAAAAAAAAAAAACGCTCTCACTATATGTGTGTACTTGTATTAAAACATGTACTTATGCTGTGTACGTACGTAGATTGTACATGTATATAGACACACCATTCATCGGCAGCCATATGTAGCTGCCAGCGACTGTAGCGTCAAGAATGTACGCCGATATGTGGTGTTGCGCTGAAGCTTGTTGCTGCGTATCACTGCGATTGTTGACCGCATTTTATGTTTTTTTTTTTTTTTTTTGGTTTTCGTGTATTTCTTCATGTGTGTGTGTTTTTAAAAAAAAAAAAAACTGTTTCGTCCCATTCAATTTCCATCATTCCATGGTGTGCGCTTTGCACTTTCTGTTTTTATATGTTTGGTCATTCTACATTCTTATATATTTATTTTTTATTTCAACGTCTCTGGCGTTTTTTTTGCCTCTCAGTTCGATTCATTCGATCTTTTTCAACTTTGCATAAATTTTGCAATCGTTTTTTGACATTTCGATGACATTTACTTTGGCGTATACATATTTTTGTTTTTCCATTTCGTTTCATTTATCTGGGTCTGTGGCGCATTTGTTCTACAACGATGCGTTTTATTTTGAGAATTTATACGATTTCGTTAAACACACACACACACACAAACAAAAAACACATATTCAAGAGACGAAAAGTCGATTCAGATTATTGCCAATAGATAGTCGTGCATACGAACATATCGAAGAACAGTCTACCGAAATAGAATCGATTTTTGGAGGATTTATAGCTAACAAATTCATTTGAAATCGGCGGTTCTTCCAATACAAAAAAAAAAAGTTCAAACCCAATCCACTGACTGAATTTGGAATTTGTTTGACTAACAATAGATTTATAAGAAATATTTGCACACGGTATAGAGAACTAAGCCATTGAGTTTATGAATCATTGGCACTTTTCAACTGCGATTCGGGTTTTCTTGGCATTCATGCTTTTTTTTTGTTGTTGGTTCGATTTAACTTTTCATATTAACATATTCTGGGCATATTTTGGATTTTTAGGCCGTGCCAACAACTCATGCATTATGTTTTTGTATTACGTGTTGCGGTACAAAGCCCTGTCTCAATTTGAACCTCGAGCCGAATAAGGTTAACATTTTCAATGTATTTGATTTTCCAATATCGATGCATTCATTAATATTGATATCGATTGAAACGAACAAAAATCAATTGTATTTTGATGGGTAATGGGCATTCATTTCAATTTAAATTTCATGTAAATGAGCATTTCAAAGCCACGGTAATGAACAAACGCGTGGAAAAGGTGCTCGTTGTCATCAAAGTAAAACTCATTCGAATGCCCAACGTTGAAAAATAAAAAAAAAATATAATGTTGACTTTGTTTCACTATAAAAAGTGATTATTTAAAAGCCATGAAAAAAAGAATAAAAAAAAATATAAGAAGTCATATAAAAAAAAAAGCTTAAAATCAATAAAATCATCGTCAATTTCCTAGTGCGTAAACAATTTTGCTCCACAAAAAAGGGAAGAAATTCATTTTTTTGCGAAAAAAAAATGAATATATAAAGCAGAATAATGTGGGAAAAAACAGACAATAAATCGAATAAACAACATAAATGGCAACATCAGCTGAAATGTACACAGAGCTTGTATTCGGTTCATGCCTGATATGCAAATGAAACATTTTCGCTGTATATTTCGACATAGTTTGTGACCGATACGATACGTTGAGTCAAAATTAAATTAAAAAAAAAAAAAAAAAAAAAAAAAAAAACAATAAAATAAAAGACACACAGTTTGTGTGTGCTGTTTTTTTTATAGCATCGAATTAAAATCGACAAAAAACGAAAAATAAAGTGCAGTTTGAATGATGTATGATACGATTGATCGTGCGCTCAAAACGTGATAATGATTGAGCATTTGGATTCGTTGCATTTGTTTTAGTTGTGTAGTTTTGTTTGTCTATTCCAATGCAATGACCATTTCGTTTCGAATCGATATCGATAGAAAATGGTTGGAAGTTTCAATGCACGCTCTGTTTTCTTGTGTCCATTTTTGTTGTTGTTGTTTCACAGCAAGTGAATGAACAACAGTTTGAGAAACGAACTGATTGTCTTCACAACACACACACACACATCTACACTGATCGAATCAACACTCAGCTTTTGATTACTGAATTCTGTGTTAATTAAAAAAAAAAACAAAACGTCGCTTTTATTTTCAAATCAGCAATCAATTGCACCGCTGAATCCAATTGCACTTCAATCGCCACTTAAGCGAATATGCTTCGATTGGCATTTGTATAGACAAAGCCAGAGCCAGCAAGCTACCTGCATGTTTTTCACACTTGCCCTTTTTGGCTAATAGATCAGATAAAGCGGGATTCATTGTTCATTCAACCGCTGTTTAAAATTGCAAAGCTGCCACACACTCTTTTATCTTACACTCTCTTTCATCGCTTAAGCCACGTCATATGGTGCCACGAGAGCGACCGAGATCGAGAACGAGAACGACAAAGAAAGAGAGAACATTCTCGATTGCACGTAGCTCACACTGCACCATTTACTTAATTAAGAATGCATTGAACGTTCCATGGGCGAGAGATTTATACCATCTAGAGCAATGGTTGGTTGGTTGGACGGTTTTTTTGTTGTTGTTGTTGCTGTTTGTTTGTTTCGTTTGGACGCCAACAATTACGCAACGTCGTGTTGTGTCATTTTTGCTGTCGTGCTATTCAATTACGTCGATTTTTTTTTATGTGGCTGCTCGTAAAACAATGACGATAACCAAAAACATACCGTTTAGCCACCAGCTTTTGGTGACTTGCTTTTGGTTTATGTACTTTTGCTTTTTGTTTTGTCATTCCACTTTTATACTAAATTATATTTGAAATCGCATGCATTATCACTAGCATAAAATGTAACATTTGCCAGTGTATAAAACAGTGGTGCCAAGTTTTATGCTAAATGTATCCATTACCACTGCTTGATATAATCTAGTTTATGAATCCAATTATTCATGCACGCACTAGAATGTTTGGCCTTTTATCGGTTTTTTTTTATCATTATTCTTTGTATTCGGCTTGATTCATTTTTCATCAGAATTCTTTTTGAAGAAAGAAAAGAATAACGAACGAATATTTATAATTACGTTAATAATGTTTGAGAAACGTGTCAAATTTTTTTTCCCCATTCACTGTACACTCTCTAAGCACCCCTTTGTGCTGCGGCCATTAAGTGTCGAAAAACAAAATTATAAATACTATAATATTATGTGAATAAAAAATCAAAAGCGAAACAAAATAAAGACTGAGAAACTGCAATGAGGCATAAATTTGAATTAGAAATGAATTAAAATCGATTCGATTAGTCGATTTTGTTGAATTTGCTATAATCTGTTGATGTGCCATGACTAAGTATAAATAGGGCTATATGAACAAAATATGAAATTGACATTGTGAACGTGAGCGGCTTGATTTTTTTTTTGCGTTCGTCATGGTTCGTCATACGAAATTGAGTATACTTTATCAGTTGTGATTTGTGATGTGTCGATGCACATGTATGCGAGAATATTTTTGCGGTTTCATTTCAGTGTTTTTTTTTTCAGGCCACATTTTATCGCCCAAGCTCATGTGTGTGTGTGTGTGTGTGTTTGTGAGTATGAGTATTATATTGGTAATATAAATGTTCAATTGGTGCATGTGAATGTGCGGTTTCAGTGGAAACCTTCAGTTTCCAACTGGAGAAGCAATGGAAAAAAAAGTAAAAATAAAACATAAATCAAACAACGTTCGATTCATATTTATCTGGTAATGAAATCTCACCAAGCATGCCATATTTTGATTTGATTTTGTTGCTGTTTTTTGTTTATTTCAGTTATTTCAGCCCGTTCTATTTCACTTTGAACGATGTGAATGCAATTGAACTTGAATATTTTGTTTGTTGAATCTGATGTAAATCCGAAACGAATGCTGACAATATTCTAGCTTGATTTGATATTGATTAAATTTCCGCAATTTTGTTGGGGGGGGGGGGGGGGGGTGGGGTTGGTCTATCGACCACTTTAGAATAAAATGCAAGTAAAACAGTTTGTACGTGTCATGCCACGTAACCTTTTCTCTTGAAACGTCATCTCTACATCGTTCGAATGAGCTGCTTTTTTTCTCTTTTATATTTTTAAATGGCTTTTGAAATGATTATTCTGGTTTTTGCCATTTAACCATTCATAGTGACAATAAAATATCGAGCAAATTGACAAACAAAATTTATGAAATTCACATATTCACATGTTCAATGGATAAGACGAAATAGCAAAATGTTTTCAAACATATTCAAAATGCCATTAGAAAATGGCAATAAAAAAATATGTAAAAAGCACATCTCAGCAATGAATTTTCATAAAACGAAAACTATCTGTTTCTAGCTACACACACACACACACACACACACACAAAAACACTTCCTTAATGCCCAAAGTTAACAAAATGAAAGCAAATGCCTTCGCTTTTGCCATCCAAAAAGCTAAAATCAAATGCACACGAACAAACAAACAAAAATTATATAGTTTTTGTTTGTTTGAGACTAAAATGTCATTGAATGAATTTAAAGCGGCTATTTATTCATTGATAATCTAACTCTGGCAAAAATTGAATTCAACCACAACACGTAGAGTAACTGTTAAATAGCTTAGCTATGATGATATGTGCTTTCAATCCTTGGGCCCAGTGTATACACTGTTTTTTTTTTTTTTTTTTTTTTCATCCATTCATCATGATTCATCAAAGTACCGAAATAAATCGTTTCGTTCATGTCATTTAGTGAGCTAAACGCACGAATTTAATGAGTTTTGTACACACATATTTTGTGTACTATCACAATTTTATTCGGTTGTTATTTAAATGGGCCTTAATTTTATTTAACATTTTTCCATTTGGTCCAATTGCCTTCAATGCAAATCAAGCCATTTTAAATGTTCAAATGTTCGTCTCACACAAAATGATTCATTGTTATAAAATCGCGCGGAGAAAAAAAAAACAAAATGAAAAACAAAAATAGAAAGTGCTACTGTGATGGCTCATTCTCTCAACATCTCTGAAAATCGATTTGCTTTTGATGTATTGTAGAAAAACAATGGATAATTTATTGTTCTTATTGTGTTCGGGGTGTTGTGTTTAAAAATGCAAACGGAAGGCAAATGTTTTGTATTTGAATCGAAAATGAGCGTCACAATGCCAGAATATGGAAATCAATTGAAACTTTTCGATTGGAAAATTATTAAATTGAATCCTGTTACCGGTTTTTTTTTTTGTAAATGATATCATTCCAAACACACACAATCACACACAGACAAAAAAGAATCGGACGTAAAAAGGTCATTGAAAAAAAAAAAAAAACAAAACAAAACAAACTTGGAAACGAAATGCTTGTGCTGTCACATGAAGCCCAACAGATGATTAAAATCAAAAGTTTTGCCAGAACTTTGGCAATGTCTTATTGCCTCATATTTGGTTGTTGCTGTAGTTGTTGTTGTTCCTCTTTCACTCTCTATCTTTCTTCTTGCTGTTTGTCTCTGATGACGTTCCATTGCTATTCTGACCGTGACATAAATGTGTCAATTCATCGAATAACCAAATGGAGCGAGTGTTTTATTTTTCGCTGTCTCTATTTCGTTTCAACGTTAGAATCCAAACGTTGAGGAGTGTGAACAAGTATATTCAGGCGCCAAACTCATCACATTAGTCGGCATATTTAATGCGTAATTTCACTGTTCTTGGAATTCACTCAGCTGATAGAAATTTGGCTGCTGCTTTTTTTTGTTTGTTATATCATTCGTTGTGCTGTGCACTACTATTGCTCACTTTTCCGCTTATCCATGACACAAGTGTCGAATGCGTGTTAGCGAGAAATGGCACAAGTTAGCACGAGCGCACGCATACAATCTTATGTGCAAATGAAAGCATTGTCATCATCAATGTGTCATTTTAGATTTGATATGAACACACACACACACACACTTAAAATCATGTTCAATCTGATTGCAACACGCAAATTGATTGAAAAGCACTTTCTATGTCACATAACATCTTAGCATAATTATTCATAAGACATCATGAATGGATTGAAAAATCAACAATTTACGAAATACATTTCCGTCAAGCATCAAAATCAATTGTGATGGACATTCGGAAAAATGCACCTATCCAATCGCAAAACAACAACAACAACAACAAAAAAACGAGCATTTTTGATGCGGTCATTTCAACATTATGATTGGGCTTATGTGTCACTAATACCCAATTTGATTAAATTACCTGTTGAAACTTCCTGATGAATGTGTGTTTTTCGATTTTCCATTTGGTAGCGCGTTTTGTGTGTGTGTGTCAGTTTTATGTTGTGTTCTTCGTTTTCTGTTTTGTTTAAACAGAACAACCGAATGAGCGCGTGTGTGTGTGTGTGTGTGAGCGTACATTGAAAAGCCAGCCTGAAAGCTAGCGTCAATGTATATTAAAACGAAACTTGCATGCCAAATCAATGAATATTTATTGATTTGTTTCGAAAGAAAATGTCATTAGGGCCAAATAAATTAGACAACAATTTGATTCGCCTACGAAATTACTTACATTTTTACCTGTGTGCTAGTTGCTAATTTGCGAAATAAAAATTACTGCCGTTGTGTATTTGACAGGGTTTTTTTTCTTTTTCTTTCCAATTCCATACGAAACGTTTTTTTTTTTGATGTTGTGTACACTTTTTTTTCGTATTTCATTACATACATATAGATTTTGTTTGTACAGTCTCTAAGTGCTTCGATCGTATCGAATTTTTTTTGTTTGTTTCGATTAGTTTTTACTTGTTTATACGTAAATGCTGCTGCTGACAGTGTGTGTTTTTTTTTCTGTTTGCTATTTCTTGCTGCCAATTTGTGTACACGCAATAATAAATCGATAAGAATTTATTACCTAATGCAGCGACACGAAAAGCGAAAACTCACAATCAGCCGAACAATAAACCGTTAGAGACTTGCAGAAATAGAATAGAAGAAACGAAACGAAAAAAAAAATCGACAATATTCGAAAAATTTGCTCGTTTGCAAAAGCACATGAGTAAGCTACCAAAAAAACTTCATTGTTTATGTGATTCAATCAGTCTCTCTCACTCACTCACTCTCTCTCTCTCTCTCTCTCTCTCTCTCTCTCTCGTTTTGTGTGAGTGTACAAAATTTCGATTTTGTTTTTGTGTGTGCTATTGCCAGATCGTGCGTTCTTTCACATCATTTAATGATTTTGTATCGCTTGAGTAGGTTTTTTCGCCAGGTTGTTTGCCATCCACGCAATAAATCATTCCATTTTTCTATTTAATTAATGATTAAATATTCACAAATTATGAATTAAGAGAGAGAGAAGTGAAAAAAATTACACACATCAATTCAAGCGCACTCGCCACATAACAGTGAATTGAAAACAAAACAAAACAAAAAAAAACTGCCTAAAATCAACACTTTTGCTACAGCATGTAATTAAAAGTGCGAGGCGTTAAGACATTGCATCTAAATAGATCGGATTTTTTTTTTCTTTGCGAATTTAAAAGTAGCAATGGAACGAATTTTACATGATGTTTTGTTATGCTTATGTTGACGCGCACAAATAACGTTCATCACGATCTAAAAAAACAAAATTCTTGTAAAAATCCAGTTTGCATGTAACAGCTACCGTTATTACTCGTATTTATTGAGAGCTTGGCCCATATTATTGATGACAAATTCCGACACACACAAAAAAATAGTCTTCAACAGGAATCGAATGATACACGATGCGTGAAAAAATGCCTGATAAAAGTCTAATCCAAATGTCAATATTGCGACATGTTGCAATCAACAGTTACCATTGTAGTCGGAAATCAGCGTGAATTTCCAATGTGATTTTCGACCGTGTGCTATCTAATGTGGGCGCGCTCTCTCTCTCTTTCTCTCTGGCTTTGCATTCGGTTCAAATGCGATTTTTTTTTTCGTGCCGTTCTTATTGTTGATTGAATTTGTGCAAATTGACGAATTGATACGAGGGAGTAAAAATGTGCTGAGACCAAGAGAATGTCGTTACTAGTAAACTCGCATACACATGGTAAAAGAAGTAATCAATCGAAAATGGAAAACTGATTATTATTGATTTTAAATGAAAATACGAGAATTTACGTTCGAATGGCAACGAAATCAGTAGCAAAACACGAAAGCCGAATGAGCCATCTCGTAAGCGGATTTTCGATTCGCATTGACTTTTATACGACCCGTAATGTCTTTATAGCTGTCTATCTCATTCTGTTTCTCTCTCTATCTCTTTCGTTCTTTCGTATAGTGTCTTATTATGAAGTTTATTAAATTTTCCGCGATTCAATTTCAACGCATAACGAACGATTTGTCATACAAACAGACACCCTTGTAATGGTACAAGTCTGTCTTGCATTGACTTTAATGAAATCGGTAACAAGTGAACGCAAGCAAAAATACTGTTTTATGCCCTATCACGTACAATTTCATAACAACAGAAGAAAAAAAAGAAACACGGAACGACCATGGCTGTTTGTTGCTATCGTTAAAATGATACGATGGGATTACGATTTAACAGATGACAAGGGAGTGCAATACTGGCAATATCATTAACATTTTATATCAAAACAGGCATCATTTTTCCATCTTTTGAGTTGATTTTCAAATCTCTTGATATCACACCGATTTGTTATCACCTGTCAAAGAGGATCGACCTCATCACAATTCCGCAACGGGCTGTTCTGAGTGTTGGCGTCGTTTGGGGATGATGGCAGCATTAAGACACGTCAAGTGACAGGCGGGCGCACGCATCCGCACACGCACACACAAACACACACACACACACACACAATGTGATAAAAATCATTTTTATTACATGAATCAATGATCATTGAAGACAACATGTTGCCTTGAATGGCAATGATTTCCTCATCATATCCTGTTATCACTGAATAAATCACAATCAAATTCCAATTGGATGTGATTGGTTTTTGGCTACACGGCCACATCGAATTGTGCACCTCAATACAAAACACCTAGTGCACGTGAAATTGAGATTTAAATGGAATAACCATTTCCATTGAAATTCCATCGAAATCGGTTAGAGAACCAAGTATTTGATTCCATAAAGCAACACTCACAACCTATTTACGTTCAGCTTAATTAATACACTCCGCACACAATACCAAATTGCAATGGCAAATGCAATTCGATATCGTTCGCTTCACAAATCACGTTCAACCACAAACGTGCGATAGTTCATTAAAATTTAATTGCATTTAGCTCAAATTGAAAATCAATTTTCTGTATGTTTTACGCTGCTCACAAACCCACTCGCAACAACAACAATTCAGCCAATTTTCATATTTTCCAACGTCCGCGATTGAGACATTTGTCATCATCGTTTGATTTTCATGACATTCGATACATTTTAATTTAGATGGGAATTGGATATTGTTATTGATACAGGTACAGATAGCGCCGATAAGGCGCTTTCGATTATTTTTTTTTCCATGTTCATTTTATTTGTATTTCTCAATAGAGGCGGTAGATTGGTAATGAATTACCTTTTAGCGCTCATTTCAAACTTCATGGCCCGATTTTTTTTTTCTTTCCGATTACATAATTGAATAAACTGTTTAATATAATTAAAAAAAAAAAAAAAGAAAATCGCTCAGAAATCCAACCGACAGAAGAATGAAACAAAAAAAAAATTAAACACACTTATTGCGAACCGCATTGCATTCGATTTCAAAATTATAAAACACCATTTATTCATTAATGTGTGATAAACAACATTTAAAGTTGGACACATTTTGCTGAAGTAAAAAAAAAAAAAAAAATTAACAACAAAAAAGTGCAAATAAACAAAAAATCGAAACTTGTGATCGGAAAACCTTCACAAAATGTGCACTCATTTATGAAATTGCACTTGGATTGGTTCGAATGAACAAAATAAAGCACAAAAAACAAATGACTGTAATTTTCTACAGTCTCTTACACCATACAAAAATCAATTGGTTATTTGATAAATGGCTATCAAACTATCCCAGAATCCTTCCAATTTATCGAAAGTATTTTAAAGTAATAAGAAATTCATTTGAATCGATTACATTTCCGAATCTTTTGTGAGTTTGAACTATTCCGTTGAATCGATGCCGATAAACAAACAAAACAAAAAGAGCATTTAAAACTTTTTCAAGAATTGAAAAAAACAACAACAAAACACTATAAAGCAAATTCTCACACCAAATGCAAATCGAATGTGTGTACTGGAAAAATCGATGTAATCGTCATTGCAGTGCGTTTTTATTCGATTTTATTTGAATTCATGATGACTTCACCGAAACCGGGCAATGTGTGAAGTCATTTCATGACTTGAATGTTTGTTTTCTAAGTTCTTCATTGGACGTTAAGAAGAAAGAGAGAGAGAGAAAGAGGCAATCTTTCGAATTGTTGTTGAATTTGGTGTTTCTCGTATGCCATTTGGCACTGGGCCAAACAGAGTAGCTAAGCTTTCTTCGAAAACAGTCAAGAAACACAATATGCATACAATCACACTTCACTAACCCTATCATCGATATATAATGTATGTGTGCCATTCACCGATAGAGAGAGAGAGAGAGAGAGAGAGAGAGAGAGAGAGAGTTTGTCAAAATGTCTCGATATACTGAGTTAATGCGCGACTAAACTGGATTTTGGCTCTCTCATTGATCTAATGGGTGCTAAAAGTAATTCTATATTCACAACAACAACAAAAACAGCAACAACAACAAAAAAACACCAGCAAAAATAAATGGCGCTTGAATGAGCTACATTTTTGTGCATCAAAGCTATTATATCATCCATTTGTCACATTGTTTGTTGTTTTTATGTCATTTTCAGTCGCTTGTTGCTATCAAATCGGCTTCCATATGGAACGAAAATGGAAAACATATGTGCGCATCAAGTAGAATAACATCTGTGAAAAACTGACTGCCAATATTTTCCAACGTTCGCCTGTGTGTGCGAGCGTGTGTGTGTCTGGGTTTATACGTTTATTGTATTTTCCCATTGAAATTTTCTCAAACACTTCAACAGCTCTACAGCTTGACAGTACATTTAATCGGGCATCAAAACTTAAAGGAATCTCAGTATTGTATTTTAGTATTTTTGGAACACGGTTGACACTGGGGAACAATGACAACAAAAACACTTCCCACTTAATGAAGATTCGTGGCTATTTCTAAGCAATCATATAATTGACTTGAATCCAAACCATGTCCATTCAGCACATTTACCGATTCAATTCATAACTTTGTTCATTGTTCCATTTTGTTCTCGGCTCTTCGATAGTATTGTTTGCATTACGATGCTAGAACTGAACACCAATCAAAATATATGAGTGAGAATGCGCGTTGGATGCGTTGTGCGGGGAGCGGAGCAAAAGTCGTATCGAAGGGAAAAGAAAATTCAAAAATATAAAATTTCCCCCTTGAGGAAGTGAGCAACAGTCGAAAAACACAAGTTGCTGACACACACACACACACACACATACTGACATACAAATTCACGTTCATCAACGTTGTCAATATTTCCATTCAGTGATTTTAACTTCATTTTTTTTTTCGTGTAATCATTGGCAAATTTTCTTTTTAATAAATTTATCAAGCTAAGTTCTAACTTAAATTCTATCACGACAAACTAAACACTCAATTGCGTCAATATATTGTTGAGAATCAATCACAAAACCACTATGTAATTGTAAATTATGAATCCATATGGCACCCATTTGCTCATTCGTTAGGCATGAAAATCTACTTTCGGTCGCATTAATACCACTGCATGACCATTATAAGGACGATGATAAATTTCTATCATTGCAAAATTATTAATTTAAAAAAGAATGGCTAAACATGTACAGCAAACAGTATTTTAATTGAATTATTTCAGTGCGTTGCCAAAAAAGGCCAATCAAATACACGCACATCCACCACATATCTAGTTCCTAGACAAGTTCACAGCACACACACACACTATGAACTCGGATATATAAGCTCAAAATGGTAAGACTTGAGCTGTTTTTTATAATTTTTTTTTTCATGTGTCCGCTTTGAAACATAACATGTAACAAATGCGATTGCTATTTTCCTTGAGGATACTGAAAAAAAAACACATTTCCATTCATCCATCGTAATACACTTGAAACTCAACAGCTACACAAAGATGTTGATAAAAACAAATTTTGTTTCTTTTAAATTCGGAATGAAATCTAACGATAAAAAAAAACAAGCGAATAGTGAACAGTGAAATTCAAGCACACGCTAACACTACGATCGTACAATCAAAATAAATGGTAAAATTGATCAAATAAAGAAAAAAGTAAAAAATTATAATTTAAAAAAAACCAAATAAAGCACATGTGCCATCTAATAAGACAATATCAATTGAGAATAACAAAAACATATCTGTGTACACACACATACATACAATAAAATGTATGCGGCGAACAACAGAATTAAGAGTAAAATTGAACATAAATGTGGACACGCACCTTTTCATTATACGGATTAATCCAAGCCGATATCATATGAACTTATTTTGTAGAAACTTTTCAATTTTTAAAAATAAACTCCTCTTGGCGTATTATTTCGCTGCGTTTTTTTTGTGTGTGTGTGTTTTGTTTTGTGTTTTGTTTGTCTGCTGCTCTTTGTACGTACGATGAGTGTGAGAGCGAGTGTTGTTTGTGTTGCGCTTCAACTGATGCTGATATACTGTTGGTTGAGAGATGCTAATACTCTGATGTTGATGATACTGTTGCTGCTCCGACTGCGTTCGATTGTAACTGCTGAGATGTATTATTGTATCGTTTGTTGTTGTTGTTGTTTTTGTTGTTGTTGTTGTTATATTGCGCGATGATGTTGTGTATTTATTTGTTTCGCGTTTCTTTAGTTCGTCTTTCGATCGTGTTTTTTTTGCTTCAAATCGAACTGAAATCTTTTCTTATGCTTTTAAATTATGTATGTTTTTTTTTTGTTTTTTTTTTTCTTGAAGATGTGTTTTACTTTTCTTTCGGTTTTTTATTGTTGATCGTTGCGCGTTGCTAACGATATATAGGATAAATAATATGTGTATAGATTTAAAAACGCGGAGACCGAAATAAGTTAACAAGTGACGATGACGATTATCAGCCGGTGTCTATGTCTTTCTCGTTTTTGCTCTCTTTATCTAAAATTCTTTTTTCCTTGTCAGCCTTCTTCTTCTGTTATGTATATTATTTTATCTGTGATTTAATTTTGGTCACTGTCGTTAAACTAGATTCTCAATTCTCAACTCTCTTTTTCGTTTCTTCTCTTTCTTTTTCTTTCCTTTTTGCCTTATTTAGTGTATCTGTTGGAATATTTTCTTCTTCTTCTTCTTCTTCTTCTTCTTCTTCTTCTTCTTCTTTTTCTTCTTTTATTTCGATAACTGTGTCTGTATTTAATTTACTGATAACTTCACCACGATGACATTCAATCAATTTCTATTTGAATGTCAAAACTTCACAAAAAAAAAAAAAAATAAATTAAACGTAATGATTGCAACTCAAACAAGTCAACAGAAAAAAATTGTAACCATATATAACATTATCCGCATTTGATTAGATTGAAAAGTAGTCCTTGACTTGAGGATCCAAAGTCATCAAACAACAACAAACCGAAAAATTGAAATGAAGAACAAAAACGTTTAATGTTCGATTATGTATTTGCGTCGATTCGGTAAAGAAACCAAAAAAAAAACAATTGAATCGAATTTTTTGTTTCGTATAATTCTTTCAATCAAACAAACGAACGAAAAAAAAATAACAAATCTGCACTCTTGTTATAGTTGCGTTGATAATATAAGTGGTAATTTAACAAGTCCCAACTCAAACTATATGCAATTCACACACATTTAATGCACTTGTTCAATGATTTTTTGTTTCTCTTTTTCTTCTTCTACTTCTTCTTTTTTTTTGCACAATCTTTCCTTTTTTTGCTCTCTTTTATTTGTTGTTTCTTTTCGTTTTATCGTTCGGACTTCTTTTTTTTTTTTATTCCGTTAAAAACTTTACTTGTTTATTGTTCTGTTTGGAAATAATATTTGTATTACTCTCGGCGGCTGCTGCTTCTCTTTCTGCTGAAGAGTGTTGTTGACGACAACTTGTGAAATTTTCACTGTAGGAACAATAAAAATACGATTTATCAGAACGAGCTTCGTAACACACCTGCTTTTAAAACATTCTACAGAGAGGAAAAAAAAAATTGTATTCGGTGTTGCTGTTTTTTTTTTTATTTGGTCTTCAAAATATTTTCAGTGGATTTTTCAGTTAAAACGATTTAAACGCGTTGATTCTCGAAATGGATGCCGTTTTACATGATTTTACCATCGGTTGTGATTCTGAGCTTATTTTCAATATTCTTATTATTATTATTATTATGATTATGGCTGAATGAGATAGTTTATGTGTTTTATGCGAGAGCCAAAGAGAATATGCGGCCTAATGAAATTCCGATTAACGAAACGTGGAACGCGATCGCGAGTGTATAGCCTATTTTTGTTGTTGTTGTTTTTTCTTTAATTTTTCATTTGTTTCTTCTTCTTAATAATATGTTCTCGGTTTGATTGGGCCATCGAACAGATTCATTTCGTAAAATGTATATGGCCAGGTCGACTTTCTCTGAGAATATAATCGCACTGATGTGCTTTTATGTATGTATACCTCTATGGGTATTTTTTTTTTTTTCTTTTTTCTTTTCTGTCACCCACTGTATTTAGTCACCAAATCGAGCTCATTCAACGCCATTTGCCTTGTACACTTTAGAATATTTCGACAGTCGCGCTTCGAGATGGCAACAGGTTTCCATTCATTTCTGAAGAAACCATATCATAATAATAATAATAACAATTTTGATATGAATTTTTTTTTTATTTTTTTTTATATTGAAATAAACGAACTGAAATATTTTGTTGTTGTTTTTTTCATCTTCTTCTTCAAATTGGTATTTTCGTTTTTTTGTCTCGTTTCAATCGATTTCTGGAATTCAGAGCACACAACACTTTGATAATTAATACCCGGGTTACAATTACTAGAGCGCTGCACGGTATTTGTTTGATTTGCGCCGTTCACCAAACCGATTCACGATCAAAATCGGATGAAAAAAAAATTGAAATAAAATGAAATCATTGCGAAGCGAACGAAGTAAGACTATATTGTAACTTCGACAAGAAAGCCACTCTTCGAATGGATTTTGGTTTAAATGTTTGTTTGTTTTCTTTTTTTGTATTTCAAATTTTTCTTTTTCGCTTTTTTTTCAGTCAACATATTTAACGAATTGAACGCTTAACCACTTGCCATAATGCAATGATATATGTATATATATGGATCAATTCACAAAACCGTTTGCACCGAAAGAGCTCTTGCTCAAGTAATCAATAAATCGACAACAACAAAAACAGAAGAAAAAAATCGAACAAAAACAAAAAATAACTAAACATTCAAAATAAAAGTAGTTGTAACTGCATTGAAGGAACATATAGAAGCCCGACCTTCGAGCTGAAAAACCATACTGTATTCGAAACACTTGACTTCGATGTATGAATTCATAAAAATCCGTAATTAACCGCCATAATACCGACAAAAAAAAACATTTATGTTTTGCTATGAAAAACGTTCAAGTTGAATTACAATTTTTCGCATTTACAAAGAAAAAAGAAAACGTTAAACGATTGAGTTTATGAGGTGATTTTGTTGTGTGCTTTTTTTTTCTTTAATTAGAAGTTTGCATGATTTTAATTTATTTGGCTAAACGTGTTAAAATGTGTCGGTGTTTTTTGTGTGTGTTTTAGTTTGAATGCTAAAATATTAATTGATTTATGTAAATTTTGTACCGATAAACTGATCTTTTTTTTTCTCGTAATTTTTTTTCGTTTAAATTTTTTCGTCTTCTTTCAATTAAAAAGATGTGTTATTTTTGAAACTTTATTTTGGAATGCTTTTTTGTTTTTTTTTTTTTACCAGATAGAAAACAAAACAACAGCAAGAAAACGGAAACAACACAATAACAACAAACAAACAAAAAAAACAAATTTATATATTAACGAATTCTATTGAATGGGAAATATACTTTGGAATGGTATTTATTTTGATATTTTATAATGTGTGTACGTTTGTGTGTACCTATATAGATTTATATGAGAAATGAAAACCTCAGAGAAAATATTCAAGCGACAGTCAATCTTTTTAGCTTTGATCACGGCCACACTCACTAAACGACTGACTGCAAACCAACGGGCAAACACATGAAATTCTTGTTATAATGGGGCAATACTGAAATATACGCAAATCGCAGCAATAATATCGGCTTCGCACGACAAACGATCGCTAGCATTTGCGTTGCTGGTACGTTCGAGAATTATCGAGACGAGGTTTGTGCGGCGGTTGTCGTGCATTTATTATTATACTATATATGTATATGGTATGTAAGTGAATTTTTGGTTGTGCGCGTTGATACACTGGTGGAGCGAGCGGCTAACGTGCGCTACTAAAAAAAACACACACACACACACACACACACACACACACACACACACACAAACAGCAGCGGCAAAATACTCGGAATTGCACGAAAAAAAGCCTAACATACGGAACAATAGCAGCAACAGCAACAGCAGCAGCAGCAGCAAACGCAACAAATGAGAAGTAGGAGATGGCAAAACTTCGGTCGCACATACAGTGGCTCTCGATTCATCTATATGGTATACAAGTTCTGTTATTTTGCTTCAGCTGTTTTATTTTTCAAGCATTAGAGCGAAAGCGAGAGAGACAAGTTTCACTTTGTGAATACTTCAATCCGGCCAAATGAAACTGAGTGTTTCGCTTGAAGCGGAGGCTATGCATGCGTTGAAAGCTAAGTTACCATGCACACATACACACACACGATATATAGAGATGAGAATGCCAAGTGAACGTTTCTATACATTCAACAGCCGTAGCAGTAGCAGCAGCAGCAGCAGCAGCAGCAGCAGCAGTCACCGCCAAGAGAGCCAAAGCACGATGATTGCGAAGCTGAAACAAAAATGTGATGTGTGTACAGACTGTGGCTGTGCACTGTGTATTATATACTAAGTGTAGCGATTGTATGGTACAGCACTCTGTTGCTCGCCTGTATGACGAAAGCGCCACACAATAACTTCAAATCTATATCGTTGACCCACACGATGAAAATGTGCTTGTGCCATATGAATTGTAATGGTTGATACGTTCGTATCGTTTTTGTTCGCCATCTATCACTATTCGATACGTGCGATACAATGTGAATGTGCATTATTTACAGCATCACTGTCGTATGTTTTGTGCTGTGCGACAAATTCGAAAAACCGTTTAATTTGTGTGTTTCAATTCATTTATTTTGGCATAGCGTGAATGATTTTTGGAAAATTTATGGGGCCCGCCTGTTTATCAAATTTATTTCAGCCGCGCATCGACATCAACGATTCATTGTTTCGACAAAATACTGTTTCGTATTGGGACGAAAACGCACATTTGGTTGAAAATATGATTCCGATCGGGAAAATGCCACGCACATTCATTTACCGACCGATAACAATTGGTTAGCTCTTAAAAATTGCGATACATTTTGTTTGAATACATTGTTTTCTGTTTATTGATTTTTTAGCTGTCATACGCATTGGTAAATCTGTATTTTCTTAATGCATTACCAAACAATATACAAGAACATTCGACATACACGTTCGATAAATTATGTTTTCCCATCCCGTTTAAGCTTTGGAATATTTATTCATTTTGCGAATGCACACCACTATGACAATACATACGGTTTTGTTGTGCAGTTGAAAGCATTGTGTCACATGAAAAACGATTTAAAGGCCCCTCTTATGGCATACGGATGGAAAATTTTAAAACCACAAAATAATGGCAATACCAATAAATATATGAATAATATTGAATTCACTCCGTTAACCCAACGATTTACTACCTAATATGTCTTGAAGCAATACACAACTAAAACAACCAAACAAAACAACAACAAAACGTGATTGAATAGACTTTTATCATTCGATATTGAAGAGAAAATCGAATCCATTGTTTAAACTATCGTCTTTCTAACGCAAAAACCCCAATTCAATGTATTCAATTATAAAATGCAAACAACAGTCTCAACAACTCTGGTATACAAAAAGCAAACCCAAGGAAAATTCAATTCACCAAAAATTGCGTCGTAGTGTTGTCTTGGCACATCTACAAATAAAGAGAGAATTAGAATGCCGTTTGCCACAGTCATACATTTTCATTTGACAAATCAAAGCGATATATTTTATACTTTCAATATTTTTTTCGAGCTGAGCTTCAGGGCATCGAGATTCAATTTGTCAGTGAACACCAGCCATACCAAGTTTGTTACATTTAACAATATTCGATTGAATACGAAGTGGAAAATGCACATTTTCAAATATTCATCGAACATCCAAAATGCATAATAATCGTGCCGAATTTTATATGGATAGAGATTGAACGAAACGTTGTTCAAACAACACAAAGACTGAATGACAATAGAATATTTTATATGTAAGAAAAGAAGCAATGCTCGAGCTCAATAATTCACAATGTTTCGAGAGAATATTTTGGGAATCACCGTGAAATTTCGTCGATGGATTGAATCATGTATGCTGAATATGTTGATTGCAATCGTGTTTGTGCATTTCATGTTCGATTTTTGTTTTTTTTTTGTTTTGTTTTTGGTTTTTTGCTCAGAACTCGATGATTTTTTTTTTTACTAAAGATTTACGGTATACAAAAATGGGGTAGAGACGCGCAAAATATGAAGCGAGTACACTAATGCTTGTTTGCTGTTTGTTGTTTGGTTTGGTGATTTGTCCCCATGTTTTGGCTCGACAAAACGAATACTTTTCCACTTCAATGCCAAGAGTTTTAGAATAACAGTGGAATTGTGAATGTTGCGCGCGTCCCCTCTCTTTCTCTTTGTCTCTGTCTCTGGCTCTCTATGTTTTCTCTCTATGTCGCGTATGTCGTCTATCAATAATCTTTCTTTCTTGATCTTAAAATTGTTTATTCGCATTTATTATGGTCTCTATAAAGCAGTTACGCTATAGCTTCATCGACACGTTTGTCATATCTATGGATCTATTTTGAACACTTAGCACTGCTTGCTGGCTTCAATGCTCACTCTCTCTATCTCTCTCTCTCTCTCTTTCTCTCTCTCTTCCCCTGTCTCGTCATTCTAGTGTGCTCGTCTTAGCGAGACGCATGGTATTTTGCCTTCATTTAGGTTACAATTGCTCAATTAAGTTGATGTTTTATTTAATATGACGTAAATTAAAGAATCCATTGATAGTTTCGAGCCATGTGTTTTTTTGTTGTTATCCGTTGGTTGTGCGCAATTCGTCGAATGCAAACATTGAAAATGAAAGAGAAAATGGATGATGATAAATATACGCAACGAACATACAACATAACACAGAACGGTTTGTTAGGACAACAGAAGTCCCTCAGTTCGCATATCTATTTTCTAATCTTCAATGTGTTTTTACTCAAAGAATCCACCGTATTTAGCACCAAGTGGCACACACACACACACACACACACACACACACACACACACCCGGGGGAGTTTGTTTTGCGAATTTGTTCTCCGACCGGGCGCCTCCCCAGGTGGCGGATGGGGGAAAGCTCGCTCACAGAGAGGGTACCGGGGAAATAAAATACTCGGGGCGGACCAAAACACAAAGGACGGAATACACGGATTACGAGTACCATACACGCGACGGATTTGATGGCAAAGGGCTGGCGGTCGCAGCATTCTGTTCCCTGAGTAAAGCGGGTGAAAACCGCTCCAAATGGCGAACGGGCTAATGCTTGCGCTGTCCCCGTCCCGATAAAACCTTGGCAGGTCTTCGGGTACGTTCAAACCCTAACACCAGGCAGCTCACCTGGTGTCGTAGGCTCGGATGTAACATTCCCGACTAATGCTGATCCGGCTCTGAGCACCATACCCCATAAGGGATGGTGCCAACCCTCGCATGGCCTACCTGCTTGGATAGATAACCATGGGATCTAAAAGGCAACTACGAGTTTAGGGGGAGATAGCGGCCTGGAGGAGGGACCCAACCACAACGATGCCAATAACAACAACACCCACCGGAGAAAAAGATGTCGCTAGCATCTTCGGAAGAAGAGAAAGACTCCTGAGGTCACCAAAATTGACCTCAGGGACGGCCGCAGCTGTAGAGCAGCCCATAGGAGGAAAAAGCAGCACAAAAGACTGTCCGACAGAAGCTGAGAAGGCCAAGGAGATGGCCAAAGCTTTGGACAGCTTTGTGAATTCAAAGAAGAACCTCCATAAGGAGTTACTGACAATGACATTGGAGCTGAGAAAGCAAATGTCAGCCGTGGTGAAGGAACAGCAGCGGTGGCAAAAAAGGGCGGAGGAGGCCGAAAAGGCACTTGGAGGAGAGAGGAGGAAAGAAACCCTCCCACAAGTAGTCACCGCCACCCCGGCAGGTGCTAAAAGAGGAAGGGCGGCCTCGGAAACCCCGAAAAGTCCGACTGGAGAAACCGTTAGGGCACACAAATTGCCGAAGACCGGAAATTCCATGCCCATGGAGTGGAGCAAGGTCGTGGGCCGAAAGAATGCCAATAGGGCGAGGGCTGTCAAAGACACCAGGAGCCAAGGCAAGCCGACGGAGAAGCCGAAACCGAAGGAGACGAAGAAGGCGGAGGCCCTCTTAGTAGAAGTGGGCGAAGAGGGATCGCACGCCGACATTATAAGGAAATTGAGGCAGGACGGAAGCCTCAAAGACCTTGGCGATAAAGCGACCAAAATCCGACGCACGCAGAAAGGCGACATGTTGATCGAGCTGCAGAAGGACCCAAAGGTCAAAAGTGCAGCCTTCAAAGAAATGCTGGAGAAGGCCCTGGGTGAGGGAACAAAAGTGAGAGCGCTGTCACACGTGGTCACAGTCCAGGTCAGAGACCTGGACGAAATCACAACAGCGGAGGAGCTAAGCGTGGAACTGAATAAGCAGTTCACGCTGGACGAAGAAATCAAGGCGACCAGCATTTACCTACGAAAATCTTTCGGGGGAACACAGACAGCGCAGCTCAGACTCCAGGCGGGGGATGCACAAAAGATGTCGGAGAGGGGCAGGATCAAGGTTGGCTGGACAATGAACGTGATCAAAGTCATTGAGCAGGTTGAAGTGCAGAGATGCTACAAATGCATGGGCTTCGGGCACCTGGCGAAAAACTGCCAGGGAGAAGATAGATCAAAGTGCTGCAGAAAGTGCGGCCAGGAGGATCACTTTGCCAAGACCTGCAAAAACGAAGCCAAGTGCCTGTTGTGCACAGGAGAAAATAACAAACACGTGACAGGGGGACGAAACTGCCCAGCTTATAAGGAGGCAGCAACAAAGAAATGAACATGAGGATTACACAAATAAACCTCAATCACTGTGACACAGCACAACAGCTTCTCTATCAATCCTCGATAGAATCCAGCTATGACGTAGCGATTATCGCTGAACCCTACCAAGTACCCGAGGGGAACGGTAAATGGATAGCTGACAAATCCGGAAAGGCCGCAATAACCGTGATGGGGAAATTCCCCATCCAGGAAATTGTTTCATGTGACGAAGAGGGCTTCGTGATAGCAGTAATAAACGGCACCGTCATTTGCAGCTGCTACGCGCCTCCGAGTTGGCCCATTGAACAGTTCAATAGAATGCTCGACGGGCTTACAGAAAAACTGATCGCGAAACCAGCGGTCGTCGTCGGCGGAGATTTCAATGCATGGGCGAGAGAATGGGGTAGCAGAACCACAAATCCGAGAGGCTTCAGCCTGCTTGAAGCCCTTGCAAAGCTTGACGTAAGTCTTGCCAACGTGGGCACAACGAGCACGTTCCATAGAAACGGCCGCGAATCGATAATAGACGTGACATTCTGTAGTCCGAACCTGATGCAGAACCTGGACTGGAGGGTATGTGAAAGCTATACACATAGTGACCATATGGCGATAGAGTTCACCATCAACAGGACATCAGAAAAGACGAGACTGGAGAAAAAATCGAACGACCGGAAGTGGAAAACCAAGATGTTCGAAAAGGAACTCTTCGTAGAAGCTCTCCGCGAAGACGGTGGTCGTAGAGACTTGACACCAGATCAGCTGACGAAAGCCCTGATGAGGGCATGTGACATGACGATGCCGAGGAAACTCGAGCCGAAGAACTGGAGACGACCAGCATACTGGTGGAATGAGGAAATCAGCTCCCTGCGGGCTAAATGCCTCAAAATCAGGAGGCAGATGCAAAGAGCCAAGGACGAAAGCTCAAGATTAGAGCGGAGAGAAGAGCTCAATGAGGCAAAACATGATCTCAATCGCAGTATTAAAGCGAGCAAGAGAAAATGCCATAAGGAGTTATGCAAGGAAGCAGACGATAACCCATGGGGGAGTGCCTACCGAATGGCAATGAAGAGGCTTCGCGGTCCATCAATGCCGATCGAAAAGTGCCCGGAGAAACTAAACGCTATAGTCAGGGGTCTCTTTCCGCAACACGAACCTACGACTTGGCCGCAACAACAACGCGACCAAGAGGATGCCATCATACATCCAGTGTCCACGGAAGAGCTTCTAGCAGCAGCCAAAAAGATGAAAGCAAACAAAGCGCCGGGCCCTGATGGGATCCCAAATATAGCTCTGAAAACGGCGATACAAGCGTACCCAGAAATGGTTAGGGCGACAATGCAGAAGTGCCTCGATGAGAGCCACTTCCCAAACACATGGAAAAGGCAGAAACTGGTTCTCCTACCGAAACCAGGAAAGCCACCGGGAGATCCATCGTCCTATAGGCCTATATGCCTACTGGACACCCTGGGAAAGCTGCTAGAAACAATAATCCTGAACAGGTTGAGGGAATACGTGGAAGGCAACAACGGACTGTCTGACATGCAGTTCGGTTTCCGAAAAGGCAAATCAACTGTAGAAGCCATCATGAAAGTTGTAGAGAGTGCAGACAAAGCACGAACAAAGAAGAGACAAGGTTTCCGCTTCTGCGGAATAACCACACTAGACGTCAAAAATGCCTTCAACAGCGCAAGTTGGGAAGCCATAGCCGGAGCACTGCAGAGTATCGGAGTGCCCTGCTCTCTGAACAAAATACTGGGAAGCTATTTCGAACACCGGCTTCTTCTGTATGACACCGATGAAGGCCGAAAGGAGTACAAAATCACTGCAGGCGTACCACAGGGTTCCATCCTGGGACCGACACTGTGGAACATAATGTACAATGGAGTGCTGAAATTGAATCTACCTAGAGGGGTAGAAATTGTTGGATTCGCAGACGACATAGTCATCATAGTAATGGGAAAATCTCCTGAGGAGGTAGAGACCCTTGCCTCAGAGGCGATAGAAGAAGTGGGAAAATGGATGAGCACTGTCAAACTACAGCTAGCTCACCACAAAACCGAAGTAATGCTAGTAAGTAATTGCAAGAAACCGGTGTCAGCAAAAATCACAGTCGGAGAACATGAAATAACTTCAAAAAGACATCTGAAGTACCTCGGAGTAATGTTGGACGACCGTCTGAACTTCAACGAACACGTTGAGTACATCTGTGAAAGGGCAGCCAAGGCCCACACAGCAATAGCGAGAATAATGCCGAACACGTACGGCCCAAGAAGCAGCAGAAGGCGCCTCCTAGCAAGCGTCACCACGTCTCAGTTGAGATACGGCGGCCCAGCATGGTCAAACGCGCTAGAGACAAAGAGAAATCAGGTACTGTTCAACAGAGTACACAGATTATCAGCGATGAGAGTAGCGAGCGCGTACAGGACCATATCTTACGATGCGGTCTGCGTACTAGCGGGCATGACTCCTATCACCATAATGATAGGCGAGGACAACCAGTGCTACAACCTGAGAAAGACAGACGCGTTGAGTGCTAGACAAGCACGGAAGCAAGCAAAAGAGGAGTCGATGCGAAGATGGCAGACGGAGTGGGACGCCTCGGAGAAGGGCAGATGGACCCACCAACTGATCCCAAACATAGCAGCCTGGACAAACAGAAAACACGGCGAAATAAATTTCGATCTGACGCAGTTCCTCTCAGGCCACGGGTGTTTCAGAAAGTACCTCCACAGATTTGGGCATGCAAGATCACCCTTCTGCCCTCACTGTGAGCAAACCGAAGAAACGGTCGACCACGTAGTCTTTTCCTGCCCCCGATTTGAATCGGAACGAGCGGAAATACTGACCCTGGCGGGGCAAAACACAATAGCGGAGAACGTGGTACAGAAAATGTGCGCAGACGAGAACATATGGAACGCATTGGGAGACGCAGTTTCCAAAATTATGTCCAGACTAAGGACAAAATGGAACGAAGATCAAGCAGCAGAAGAACAAGAAACAGAAACGACGGGCGCGTGAGCGCAGCAGGCCCCCCCGAAGTAATACCTAACGGTGGTCCCGGGGAGGATCAGCAGGAGACCGGGAGGCGGGTTTTAGTCGGTAAGAATCCGGCACACTGTCGCGTAGCTACGACGAACTCAGTGTCTATGCAAGATTTCCCCCTCCTAACAAAAAAAAAAAAAAAAAAAAAAACACACACACACACACACACACACACACACACACACACACACACACACACACACACACACACACACACACACACACATAAACTAAAAATGGTTATTCTTTTCGGCATTTTCAACTTTCTTTCTTTTTGACAAATGACTCCCTTCAACAGCGACCACAAAATGCTCTCCTTCTTGATGGTAAATCATCAGTTTTCACATTAATATACTGTATGTTATCGTCAAAAATATATACAATTGTCGTATAAAATTTGAAGCTATTGCGCTGTTGGCCATGTGAAAAGAACATGTTTGTTGTTGTTGATGTCATTTTTTTGCACATTTCCTTTCTTTCTTCATGTGTGTTTTGCTACTTTTTAAGTTGTTCCATCCATCGACATTATCCTTATTTAGTGTTTGCGTGGGCAGACTAAAGCATTCCAAAGAGATCCACTTCACAAATACAAATCATGGATGGCTGAAAGAAAAAAACTTGACAATATCAGTGAGCCAGAGAGAGTATATCAGAGCGCACATTATTGAATACATTCAAGCATTTTCTTTATCAATCGATGCTTCTTTTCCTCATGAAGTATGTCGTCTGTAATACTTGTATTTTTATATATGGTTGCGGCAGTTCTATATATTGCATTTAAAGAAATAGAAGACATTGACTAGGAAGTGAGTTAAGGAGAGCTAAGGAGAGCTATGGACAACTATGGAGAGAACGGCAGAAAAAAAAATAACATAGAACGATATAGAATGAATAGACAAAAAAGCTAACATAGTTATTCCACGATGTACAAGACAGATGACAAAGAGAATAAAGATCAGAAGAGAAAGACTGAAAGAATTAGTAGATGTTTGTGATTTGGTTAAAGCGACATACAATATTTTCATACTGTGAGAAGACAACGCCGTCATTCATTAATTTTGCGGACGAATGTACATGTGTATACCGAAAGGATGTATGTTATTGAACATGAGGCGCCACTTATACGTCGGAAATAGTCGCATAATATAATGGTGGCAGCAATGAGCCACAATCTATCTCACTCTTACATTGTTTGCATTTATGTTTTGTCCTTTTTCCTTCTCTCTCTCTCTCTCTCTCTCTCTCTATCTCTATCTCTCTCTTCCTTTCGCTCTCTGGTTTAAATAAATAGTTTTGATTTAGCCACAAATGAAAAATGCTTATGAAACAGCGGTTGCACAGCAACAATGTTCGAAACCAACTTAACATATTGAATGTAATTACAACATCGAAGTAAATACATTACACGGCAACGGCAACGACAACGGCAACGACAACAAACATCCAATTCAACCTACTCAAAAGTAAATGTAAATGATGGCACTGTAGCAGCAGCAGCAGCAGCAGCAGCAGAGAGAATGAAGAGATAAAAAAATATGCAATATGATAGTTACTATGAGCTCGCACTAGCAAGGCCGAAATGTCGTTCTGCCTTTTCATTTGTCTTTTGTATTCCGTATTTTGAGTGCTATTCATTTGGAGCGACTGTTAAATAAGAGCATTGCAAGCAAGCAAATCACTCGACAAGATTCAAGCCATTCAAGATGTTGATGGTATAGAGAGGGTGTAAGTGTGCGTGTGTGCTCGCGCCACAATGTGGATGCTATAACAATATATAAATAAATAAAGGAGTAATAAATGCAATGAATGCAAATGAAGTGACATGTCGCTGTTATTCTAAACGCGCTTTCTTATCCCAACGATTTATTCGCTGACCTTACTTCAATGCTAAAATTATATGCAAGATTAATTTTCACGTTTTATTTTCTATTTTCATCATAGATATATTCCCCTCTGGCTCTCCGAATTTGACATTCATCTGCTTTCATTATACTTAATAATATTTCATATTTGTGTCAGAAAATTATTCAAACGACAATTTATTCACCTTCTTCATTTCCCGTTTTATTTGTGCTTGCTTTTTTACCAGTTTTTTTTTTCTTCTCCATCTTACCAGAACTATCTAAAGAACCATGCTTGACAGTTCATGTAAAACAGAACCAGTTTGACATTTCCATTTGATTTACATTGAGACTTCAGCTCAAGTCTCAATGTAATTCAAATGGAAACGTCAAATTGGTAAACATTTGGTCATCGTTCTTTAGACGCATAAAGACGTCAATCAAATAATAAACAGTACTGTTGAGTGTGTCATGCATATTACATTGAATGATTATGGAAAGTTGAAAGCAACTGAAAAAGTAAATCTCGGCATTGATGAGCACAATTTTTCGATAAAATATTTCTGAAAATGGCCAATCGATGCACGAAAAACGAAAACATCAGATGAAAGAGAATCTATATTCATTCAATCACACATTCCGTCTGTAAAACATTCACGCCCACTTTGAATAAATTTTAAGCTTTTGTTGTGCCATTCATGGAAAGCTGTTTGAGAAAATTCTAGCTTCTTAGAACAGGAAATTAAGTGATAAAAAACGACCAGTTGAATAGCTTTATGAATAAAGACTAAACGATTCAGCAGGGTGTCCTGCTGTGTCTGTGCTCTGCACTCGGTAGCACGGTGCCTTTGATTCCTGGTACCTGGTTCCAGATCGCCTTGCACCGATCACAGCCTTGTGATAGACGTGTAATTTACAAGCGTATAAGCTAAACAATACAATAAAACCAGAGAAGAAAGGACCAACTCATTCATATTGTGATCAAGATCGAATATTAGCATCAACCGAAACCTAAACCGTACATTGTACACGTCTTTTGGGGAAAATCCGGAAAATCAAAATACAAAGCCAAACTCATCTATTTGCCGTGTTCGTACTTCTCCTTTTCTCTTCTTAGAGTTTGCAGCTTTACGTGTCTAGGTGTTTCTATATTCTTCAAAATGTCTGCCCAGAGCACAATCTGTGTCGGACATCGTCATTTATTTATGTGTGTACTTTTATTCTATTTTACTCTCTATCTCGCTCGCGCACACACACACACTTTTTTCCCCTTTTTTTTCGTTGCTTACGTATAATTTTTTTGAAAGTTGTTACTTATATTCCCCGGTGAAAAAAAAAACAACAAAGAACACATACACACATATAAACAAACGATAGCAGCTAGAATTGTATCAAAGTCTAATGGAAAAACTTTGTGCGCGGTTCACGTGTACGAGATGTTGAACTTTACATTTTAATTAAATGAATTTTTAAAGCCGCTTAAACGTGATTTGTTCGGTGAATTTGTGCATGATACAATGTTGGTTTTTTTTTTTGCACGTCACAATGTGCAAACGCTCAAAGGCAATGCTCATTAATAAGGGGATTGAAAACAAATCTTGGATGAATGTTATATTTTAAATTGTATTCATTAACAAACAAAATGCAATTGCTTATAAACTCAAATTAAAGATGACATCGACAGTTTTAGCCAACGTTCATATCAGATGGTGTGTCTGTGTGTGTGCTTTTTTTGTCTTTTTCGGTCATGTTTTTTATAAAATTGTTTCATTTTTTTATTCCAAAAGTTTAGTGATTTGGTCCCATCTTCAATAGCATTACACATCTCAATTTTTCTTTGCCACAAGAAAATCTGTCTAATCCGTAACGTGTTTAATTATTCAAGAGTTTGTGACGATTATATTCACTGTTTTTTTTTCTGTCTCTTTATGACCAAACATAAAACAAATCGATAAAAAATTTACACCTCTCTTTTCTTCATCCAGTGAAATATATAGCCATAAGAATGCTGTCGACATCATTTGATTGATGCAAATCCCCAATGCTAGCACACATGTTCCATTTGTGATTTGATTCACGAGATAAACCGTCTTTACCAAGTTGTTTATCATAATGTAATACTGTTTTACCTTCGTCAATAAAACGAAAAGAAATGCAAAAGGATGAGATTGAGGAGGGACATAAACAGAAGCAATAAAGAAAACAAAACAGCACAGTGGTTGAATGCCAGTTTGCTACACACACACACACACACGCTCACATACACATATTCACGGAAAAGAGCTGAAATAGAGTAGAGCTGTTGATTTCTGTAGCTGATAAATGTGGAGGCAATGAATCGAATCAAAATACCAGCAACTGGGAATAGTCCTTAAACAGGCAGTCATACCATCGAATATGTATACGCTTAACGCTCGAGAATACACACAACGAGGCATTGCACTTTTCACTGTTGATTCATGATATTAAACACACACACACCAGGCTTTACATACTTGAGACATGAAAATGCGAAAGCACATCATAATGTATCAGACATGACTAAAAATGCTGAGAATTATTGTTGAAGTCACAGTCATACGCTTACAAGATGCCACCAAACATAAACTTTGATCTTCCACCATCATCTTACTTAACATTCATTTTATTTATTTTATTCACTTTTCCAACGCACCATTGACTGTGACACATAAAATCTCTTTCACATTGCATACATTGATGAAACAGAATTGTCAAAGGCAAAACTCTCGGAATTGTCGGTTACATGTTCATAGAATGTAATTCCCTCTGTTTCAGTTCGTTTCTTGCAGATTTCGTCTGTGGTCCAAAATGTGCTTTTTTTTCATGAAAATACATGAAATGAAATCAATGTTAGTTACATTCATTATTTGATAATATCGTCTATAAATTGAATGGCTAACGTTATCAATGGTCAATCGATTTTCGCAATGTATTGAGTTTTTGTGGAAGGGATAACTGAAAAGTCATTTGTTGGTTAATTGTATTTAATTAATTTTCTATTGGAATTTATTTCATTATGTTATCTCCGTGATTTGCCCTTGCTTTTATATGTTCGTTTCTACAATATACGCAATTGGCCGGGCTGAGCACAGGCAATACGATCACTCGCTCTCCATTTATTTATTTTTTTTTATTTACTGTGGGTTATTTTTATTAATGACGACCCGAAATGAATGGCATGCTAAAGAATATGGTAATAACATGCACACACACACACATAGATATATATATATGTACACTTAACATGACTGTGTCCAGTCCACATAATCGAATGCATAGAATGCGTTGTGTTTAGCGGTGACAGTTAATGACCGATATAATTGAATCTAGCAACAAAATAGTATAAATAATACGAAAAAGAAACTAGATTTGATAAAAGTCAATGCGCAAAGAGAAAAAAAAGGCAATCCGGTCTCTGGTATATACTTGGGCTGCAGTTAATGCACTAGCACACCATCAACTATAGTTATATAGTTGGCACTAATATAATATGTTAGATAGTGTCGATGGATACCAATTTATATAGATGGAAAATTATTATAAATTTATTAGCGCATGTATGGTCCATTATGACGCACCAAATCTACCACTTTTTATCACTCCACTGTATTCAGTCGATCGTGTGGTTTTTCTATTATTTTTTTTTTTTTCGTTTTTGGTGTGAGTTGATAGAACGCATTCTAACGAATGTGCTATTAGAATATTTCACCGAATTCCATATCGCTGTATCACGAAGACGTGCATAATTTTCGCGCGATTACCCCGTAACGTACCCACTACAGCCACTATCAAGTCAACTGATTTAATTTGTATATTTTGCTCTGTTTTTCTGTGTGCATGCGCGCATGATAACTACAACAACAACAACAACAAAAAGTTTCAGCAAAACGTTCAAAATACGGGCAAGATAGCGCTTTGCATAATCAAAACAAATTAGCACTTTATGCGAACCCTACTATATTTTTGTACGGTTGAAAGTACTGAAGAAAAAACAAATAGCCAAGAAATTATGTCAACTAAGCATGGATCGATGAACTGAGCCAATGAAACAGACAGGAACCAAAAAAACAACAACAGTACCAGCAATAGCGTCAACATATTTTAAACTTAACTCTATAGTTCTATAAGAATGTGACGAACAAATTTCATTTACGTTCATGGAATCAAATAAATTTCCCACGAGAGTGTGCACCGAGTAAAATGCGTGCTCAGCCTTAATGCCGGTGCGTATGTGTGAGTTTGGTGTGTGTGTGTGTGTGATTGTGTGCTCAACAACAATGGTGCGACCAGGACTTGATTCGATCACATGGACAAAATTTAATTAAAAAACAAACTAAAGGAAATTTATCTCGACGATTCTGATCCGCTCTTAATCGATTTAATAGTTTTCCTTGCGAGTGCAGTTCAATAAAAAGCAACACATTGTGGACACTTCTTTTTACTGATTCGACCGTTTCATTTCATTCGCAAGTTTGTGTGTGTGTGACTAAGTTTGTATTTTTTTCTATATCCTCTTGAAACGACCTCAATTCAATAATAAATCAAATTAAATGAAGTTACAGTTCAAACACACTACGTACAATAGTCAGTCATATGATGCACTCTATCCCCAAGATAAAATACCTTTCATATTCTTTGACTTCAGCTCAAGCGCACACAAACATTTTCTAGACGAAGAGAAGAAAAAAAACAAAAACGAGCGACTAAAACGCTCGAAAATTGTGTTAATTCTTCATTTCATGAATGCGCATCTTCGTTCGTTCACGAATACCAAGAATCTTTTTGATCCCGCTTCATATATTTTTACTTTCAATCAATTATCCGCGATATCGAAGTGTATTGAATAAATAATTCACAATTGGAAAAGAGAAATGATGAGAGAGCGCTACGTAAGCTACTAGGTGAATGGCATCAGTGTTTGTACAGAGTGTACCAGTGTAAATCGGTTGGTTTTGCCAGCTTTATCGAAATGCATAATATGAACTTTAGCAAAACGGGGGACGATAAGACGAGCAAGAAAGAGAAGAAACAACAAAAAAAAAACAGTGTGCGAACGCTCACTGTGTGAGTGAATTCCCGCATTTAAAGTATGCTCACACTCTGTTGCAATGAATATAATCGTTTAACTGATTCAATATTTGTTGGCCTTTTTCACTTTGAATTCGTTTTCTTTGCTTTTTACTTCTGTTTTTTTTTGTGTGTGTTTTTATGGTTTTTTTTTTTTTTTTTTTCGTTGTTGCCAGTATACAGCGGGTTTTGTCGGCATACAATATGCGATTTAAAATCGTATTCATATTACATTGTACTTGTTTTTACTTTGAAAACGTGTGCAAATAGATTATAATAAACTCATTTTTATGAATTGTCAGAATAATTTTTACGGCTTTTAGTTGTCCTGTGGTTGGTTGTTTGGTTGGTGTTATCAATCGTTAATTCAGCAACACGGTTTTCGGTTACAAATGATGAACTGCTTTTAACGATATATATCATTTGCAAGTGAACTCAAATGGTAACAATAACCCTTTTTTGGTTGAACGATTAAAATCACCGAAACGACTCAGCAACTAGTGCTTGCATTTCACCAGCACGCAAAACGAAACAACAACACTCAGCTCTCTGTTATTTATTTGCACTGTAAACTTTATATACCGCTTTGGTTGTTGTTGTTGTTTTGTTCTGCGCACATTGTTTTTTACATTTCGATTGAAATTCTTTCATTCAAAATTCCTTGTGTTTGCTTAAATTGCTGGGTATTTTGCGAATGGATGAATTGTACCCATGGATGAATGACCTTGACTCTGGCATCCAAACGGTTTATTTTATTTTATGTATTTTGTCTCAACAACCACTGACAGATTTTTGGAAATCCAAATTTTGCGTGTGTGTGTGTGTGTTCTGTACAAAACAAACATAAATATGTAAACGCTTTGCAATGGTTAAGCAAATGCTAACGTTAAAACATTGCCATTGTACTTTTACAATTTTCATTTATCGCTCAAGATAAAATGACCTAGTGTACGGTCATGACAGCATCAAATTCAAACCATTGATCAAGGGAGAGGAATTTAAAACACACACACACACACAAGCACAATTTTAAAGCGATTCGCTGTTGATGAGGAACATTCCATAGTAAATATTTATTGAAACTACATTGAAATTGATTTTGATTGGATTGTTACTGTTGATTTTTGCATTGTGAAAGTGACAGAGCGCTCACTCTGGATACATACAAGAACCGAAATGATACAACAAAAAACATAACCAGACTCTTTGCAGCCCAGCTGAAGTGCTGATGTGCGTGTGTGTTGATTGATTTGTTTTTCATTTTCTTTTGACAATGGCCCCCAGTCTGCTCTGTATTGATTGAATACGTGAAATTTTTTTTGTCTTTCCGCTTTAATAAACTAAGCCCCGCAAGAAGAGTTGAAGTCGACTTTTTCTATTAACACACATATTTAAACATGGAATGATAGACAAACATGTTAAGCTATTGTGGAACAAAACTATACGTCAACAGATAAATTACAAGCGCGCACCAAAGCAATATTGCAATTGGCCGAGCTAAAGCTTATTAGAAGGTCACATGAACGGCAATACAACAATAACAACAACAACAAACATTTGATGGAAATATATACGGCTTGTTCAATTAAATGCAACCGATGTGTAGTACTACGAAGTACTTGCCATTTTAATGGTAACATCGAAATTGACACACAACGTCTTTGCGAAACGCGCTATTTTTTTTCGTTGTATGTTTTTGGTTATTTTTACTTTGCAGTCAGCATAACGATATCCGCAATATGCATATGTTAGTGTTTAGGTGCCTTATTATTAGTATATTACATATCACGTTAATTGATGTTTGTGGAACAGAGAGCATCAACGATGCGCTGACATAACATGTCAAGAGAGAGAGATGAACAATAACAAAAAAAAAACTGGTTATACTATTGTGAATTTTATATCGAAATATTTCTAATACCAGAGTCAAATGATTGGAACAGGCTTTTGCTCAATACACGAAAAAAAAAAACAATTCGATTTCCATTCGAAATATCGTGTATGGCATTTTATTTTGAGCGGTTTCGATGGCAATTTACGGCATTTTGATTTTCTTTTTTTTTCTTCTTCTTCTTCTTCTTTATTTTCTGCTATGTTTAAACGTTAAATGAAGGTTGTGAAAATTAAGCACGTGCCCGAATACAGCAATTTGCTGTCATCAAATATATTGAAAGTATTCTCCGAAACTCAATTGGTTCGTGTGTACACAAATTCCAAAGTATGCAGGAACTATTTATCCTCCGTTTATTTCCTTCGTCGGTTGACTTTTCTACTTGAAAGTTATTTTGATGAGAGACAAATTCCATGCCTTGCCACACACACAATCGGCCACAAAATTGCCATACTCCGATAATTGGCCAAGTGATGTTTTTTTTTTTCTTTGGTCATTTGATGCAAATACCCAAAAATACCAAACAAGTAAATTATTCCGAAAATTCCATCTTCAGCTCGACATGTGAATCCTTTTTTTCATTTTTTTTTAGTTTTTTTTAAAAATATTATATAATTATAGTATTCCTGTTGTGTGTGCTGCATTTTGGGGTACATTCTCAAGTCCTACTCTTATCCAAATATTCCACCAAAAAACCCACACACAAACCTCAAAAGATCCGTTGCTCCATCGTCACAATTTCCAAGGTTTTTTTTTCGTTGCTGTTGCACGAAATTCATTCAACTCGAACAACAGCATGGCTATTGGCTATTGACTTAAAAACTATTGCTTTTGTTTATTATTGTTCATATCATTTGCATTTCCGTGCGCGTTTTTTTTTTCTCGATCTATTAAACGACATGTAATCTTTTAGTTAATTGGGCATATTTTTAGCTATACTCTTTACTAAAATCGATTCATTTTCTTTTATTTGTTTTTTGTTTTGTTTTTTTTTTTTGGATTTTATCGATCAGTGAAAATTTCATCGTCGTGATGAGTGACGGGTGGATGCATGTGTCAATGGCACTTGAGTGATAGCAGAGTTCAAAACTGATGCGATTCGATTTAAAAATAACTAAGCTTAATACAAGGACAATTTTCAATTCAAAACTTTGATTTTGCCAAATACAAACACCAAATATTTACTCATTTATACTTTCTAATGGAACACGTAATTCTAAACTTTTTAATTTCATTTTCCATTTGAAAAGTTTTATTTTCTTCAAAATTAAACCAAAAATTAGAAAGAACCTAGATTGGTGTAGCAAAAAAAAAACTAATTTAATCACAAATTGGTTGTCATTTGCTTTGGATATTTTCCTAACTGAATTAAATCGATGTACAAACAAAAAGGAATGTAAACAGTATGAAGGTATTTGCGATGATGCATCCCTTTGATAGAGTTTCTAAGCAAAAAAAAAAACATTGTCAATGACCAACCAAAAATGTTTCGATGCTTGGAATGCAACTCAATTGAGTTAATAGTTTGCTGATGCGTACGCATGCGCGCACTTGTATCGCATTCCATCAGCAGTGAATATTTTTATCAAACATCCGATCAAACACATGGGCACAGAGTTGAAGTGCTAATTCGTGGCCGAATGAATTTCGCATTTGCCATGCGGTTGAGTTTAATGAATGCAAAAACAAACAAATAACAACAACAACATCAACAACATCAACATAAACAACAACAACAACAACACACCACAAACATATTTTTCAAATAAAAACATTTTTCATGTCGACGCCAGGGAAGATTTATGTCGTTTCGGTGAACGGTCTCCATTAGTTTTAGTGGTGGCTGCAATGCACTTTTGCAGACGATATTATGCGCTTTAGTTTTTGAAATTCCAACGATATTACACAATAAAAGTCAATGGAACGGATGGGAGTGAATGCGTGTTATCCATGAAGTAGTCACAGCGGTGTAGATTATGTGCTATAAGTGTATGTAATTGAGCGCATAAAAACACTATCCACAATAAATGCGGTCGTATGTGTAAGATGCATGATTTTGAGTTTGTGATTCGATGCGATTTTCTTCATTCAGTCCACAAATCGGATCACAATGTAGTTTTTTTTTTACTTTTCCGACATTGTACTCGGTTCAATTTGACGTGACACATTTGAAATGGACATTTTAAACACTTGTTAGAGATTTGAGGTATGATTCTGAAGCGGCTAAACATCAGCGACATCTATTTCCTAGTGCAGAACAAACAAAACTATATTTTATTTACATGAATACATATCAAAGCTGGCAAATAGAGCATTTTCCATGGCATTTTCCATGGCATTCCCAACAAACCCAAAGGATATGTCGTTCAACAGCCGAGCTTACAGTTTAGCAGCAACAACAACAAAAACCGCACACATTTTAGGTTTGAAGTAGAAGAGTCAGCTTTCACAAAAACCACCGCGTTAACGATGCTTGGAAGCTGTACGCATTTTTTTTTATGCCCACACTAAAATTGGTTTCGAGCCATTTTGCTGAGTTTGTCGGTTTCAAATTGAAACTGGCAAAAAAGAAATCCCATTCACAGCGAATTTGATTCCATAGCTCGTTATATTTGTAAATCGTGTCTAAAATTCAATCTATCAGCCATAAATATTATGGTAACCCAGTACAGTTTGTCTAAGACGGTTGACCCGTTCAATACCGTACCACAAACAGCACGTAAACGGAATTTAACTTGAAGTCGGAAAATATGAAACGGAAGCAAATGGCATATGTTTCGTTCAACAAGCTTCCACAAGTGTTTTTGTGTAAGGCAATAGAAAACAAAGAAGCGCTGATACTGCTGTGGCTGCAGCTGCAACCGACTACACTTCAACAATGTGCAAATGGGGAAAAAACAACATTGAAATGCAAACACATTGCAGAGCTCTAGAGGGTTCTCTGTGGCAAACTCATTCGAAAGTGTTACTTGACGCTATATGGTTTTTGTGTGATTCGTATATGATAATTCCAATGGTTTTTCTCACCCTCATTCAATTCTAATTCAGTTTCAATATATTGAGAGAAAGAGAGAAAAACCCAACCAGCATTTGGTGAGTTCGTTTGTTTGTTTTGTTTCATTTTTTTTTGTGACAGGCATCACTTACCATCACTTTTGAACGATATATCTAAGCGTTGACACCTCGTTTGTAGCAAATGTGTAATGTACGGCATTCGTAGCCATAAAAAAAAACCTAACAAACAAGCATTCGGTGGAAAATAAAGTGTCAAGATCGCAAATTGAATGAGACAACAAACGAGCGAAAGAAGACACAATTTAATCAGCAGAAAAACAATATTTTATCCAACAAAATCGATAATGCATCGATAACAATTTGAAATATTGTGGCTCGAAATGAGGAGCAGATATTCGGAATTTGAGTTTTGAATTTATTTGTTCTGTGGATGATGTGTATTGTCAACGTGTATGTGACAGTGTGCTTGTATATGCTACGGCGCATTTGGCTAAATGTAAGTTCGGTTCTTGGTAAACATTGGTGTGTTTGCCAATCAGATACCGCAAAATGTGTCATCGCGACGCGAACAAACGAACGAGCAAACAATGCAGGCGTCTCTGTCTCGTTACTGCTTTCGTCGTTTCGGCGTTGCCGTCGTCGTCGTCGTCGTTACCATTGTTGTTGCTCTATTCGAATAATATCGATGTGACATATCCACCCACACATCAAATGTTATTGCTTCAAATAGATAGTCAAAAAACATTTCCCACTCAGTTTTCATTTTGTGGGCTCCAATGCAAAACAAAAACTTTATTTGTGATTGTAGATCCGGATCTGATCGAATGTCAATGAGAGAACGATTTGTTTTTTGTCGTCAATAATCCCGAAGGGAGTGCTCAAATTGCTTGCGTTCTCTTTAGTTTTCTGTTGATCAAATTATGCCAAAAATATAGAGTGATTGTTTGTCTCCTGAAAATAGTTGTACGCCCACCACCATTTTCTGTATAATTTTCGACTTACTTGTCATCGTATGCGACATCCTCATATATCACTAAATGGCGTTTGTACGAATTCAAAACTATTGGTCATCGAAGCATCGATTTGCGTCAATGTCTTAACATTATAACACAATATAGTATTCTATCATTGCATTTCTATCAATGAAATTCGGATAAAATGTTCGCTCACAGCTTTCACCGACTAATCAATTTCCACCCAAAATGTGTTCCAAACAATTTCAACTTTAATGTACACTTGATGAGATTCTCATCGTTACATTTCAAGAGAAGCAATCAGCTCTTACGCATTCAACATACACGCTAATGGCTGGAATTGTTCGTGCAAAAGCCATTTCGAATATTCAGAGCACATTGCAACACTCGTAAAACCTCGCACATCCTGCGAGAATCGAGGCGAACGAGGAAAATCGAAGGGAAACCAAATCATGAATGGAATTTTTTTTTTTTTTTTGCTATGACGTCACATTTGAATGGTTCTTTTGCTTTACGGTCGCTGGGCTGGAACTGATGTGAAATACGTTGAACAACTTACGTTCACAGCATTGTGTGTGTTTGTTGTTTTTTCATCTTGCTCTCTGGGTCTTCTCTTTCGCTCATTTTCTATCGCTTTTGGCACTGTTCCGTTGTGATGTGTGTGTGTGCTATACCAGTTCGTCCTTTACTACTCCGACGCCCACGCAAACACATTCAATTTCACACAGAATGAAACTCAATTTCGCTTCTATGTGTCGTGCGCGCACAATGTTTGACTCTCTGTCTCTGTCTTTCTATCTTTTTTTTACATGAACTCGAATGAACAGAAAAAAAAATCAATGGATAAAGAGACGTCTTTTTTCTTCGAAACCATGAATAATGGAATTGTACTATACATTTTGCGTAAATAACTGCTTTTGAACGTATCAAAATCGTTTATTTTGCTATTCACACAGATGTTCGGAAAAGTTCTTTAAAGTTTGTGTCGTTTCTTATTCGTCTGTTCAGAAATGCATTTAAGCCAACGTGTGTGTTGTATATTGAGGCGGGAATTCCATAACTCGTTATATGCGTTGCGATCAAATAAAAGTAGACTGCAACAGGAGTAATGTTTTCATATTCAATGAATATGATCATAAATGCAACGACGACAACAAGCAACTCATCGTGAAACATCTGAAATAATTTTATGAATGCTCGGAATCACATCGTTTCGAACGACTTCACACTTTCAATGTGAAAAAAATATGGCATTCTTTTTGGCTCAATAGATTTGCATTACAATGTTTATTTTTTCATGTGTTTTGACCATATTTGAACGAAGCATAAAAGAAATAAGAAAATTATTATCCGAAATCCATGGAATGTCCAATTTGATTTCATTTTTCTCACATTTTTTGAGCACAACACATCAGCTGTTAGAATTTATGATTTAATTTTTGTAGTCTTGTGTCAGAAGACACTTACAAATTTAGATTTAGATTATTTTTAAATGAGGATCACAGGAAAAATTCCTCACATTTATTTTTGAACCCTTTAAAATTTGAATGAGAATTAGATTTAGAAAAAAAAAATAAGTAAAAATAGAAACCCCTGAGTACCTTGACCTTGCCCATCTGGATCGGAAACATCTTGGCTGTCGGAATTGAAACATTGTTTCAAACAAGCAATTTGTTACATTTAAACCAAAGCGGTGCAACGATGAGACTACGTGCCCTAACTACGCTATGCAAATCATATGGCGTAGCCTACTACGTGCCCTAGCGCATTTGTATGTCGCTTTACCGCTTTGATTTAAACATCCATGCCTCATGGAATAATCTCACCACCACTTGGCTTCGGCTGTTGTATTTGTTCTTTTGAATAAACACTGTCAAGTGTGCTCTAACTGAATGCGATTTGTTCCAACACTTAATTACAGATTGAAACCTTTAGCTTGTAGGTGGTACAGATGTTTTCTTACAAATACATTTTTATATGGTTTTCTACTTGAGCATGCATAGTCAAACAAAATAACACATTAACAACAGTTTCAGATCGTTGTTCGAAGCGTTCCAAAACGCATGAAATCAGATGTATATTTTTAACAAAATTTTATCTTGTCGCATTGTAATTAATTGAACGATATAAACGTTAATGATGGACACGAATTTCAAAATCACATCGAATGATGACAAAACAGCTGACAACACAATGACGTTGATCATACACCTGAATTTTGTTTTTGGTATTCCCGCTGCCTTGTCACGGCTACGTGATGGTACTGATGAACTAAAAACTATCACTTTAAAAAGTTCGCTCAGCAATTATATGTAGCGAAAGAAAGAAAACAGTTTCCAAAAACCAAAAACAAAAACCAAAAACGACAAAAATTATTAAATCAAAGATAAAAATATTGGAACAAGAACGCACTCAAAAACGCACCTATCTTGCGTGAAACTACAACCTTGGACGATAATAATTAGTTGGCTACAATAAAAAAGTAGTTATTTCAATACAGAGTACACGCCTTAGTAGTCACAAATGCGGCTCGATCTGTGAACAAAGAAACCACATTCGATTCGAGAATTGGCCATTGCCAATATTCGAGTATCCGATCATATTCAAACGAACATTTTTACCAGCCAAACGATATCAATAGAGTGTATTGCATTTTAACCAGAGTGGTTGCATTTAACACGATGAACCTAATTTCGATCGTTTAATAATAAACTTTTAGTAGTGTTATTTGTGTGTGTGTGTGTGTGTGTGTGTGTGTGTGTGTGTGTGTGTGTGTGTGTGTGTGTGTATGGCATTCAATTGATTGTATATGGAGTTTACAAATCGGCTCTTGAATTGATGGCTGTGTGAGTGAATGTGTTTGCCGGCTAATATGCGAGTGAGCGCGCGTCTTTGAACATGCAATTCATCTGACAAATTTTTGTGATTTTGTGGTTGATTTCAACATAAATTGCAGCATTTTATTTATCTCCCAAAGCAGCAACAACAACAACAACAACCAAATCCATGTTATAACAATATGTTTACGAATCAATCATTCTTCAAGCTTCATTACAGTTGTTATATGAGTGTGCGCGTTTGTCGTTTTATTCGCCACTACAATTCGACTGTTCGAAAAGAAGCAGAAACGAACAAACGAAAAGAAGAAAACAAAAAAAAACACATGAATCCGATGAGGTCTTTTCTGATTTCACACTGCGATTGAGATCACTTTTGAACTGAATATGTTGCGTTCATGTTGCTTTTGTTGCCCGTGTATTTTGAATCACAAATAAAAATTAATCGGAGCAAGTGTAGCTATTTGAGCTTACTTTAAATACATGTGTCGTACAAAACCAGCTGCAATCGAAACAACAACAATAAATACACTTAACTATCGAATAGATTAATGGGTACATTTTAATTGTTTGTGTGTGCCTCTGCCTTGTGTCGAGAGAACATATGAGCTTGGTATAAATGGACAAAAAGTAAAAGTATACGTGTGGCTCATATGAGAGTTAGAAACACACACACACACAACAGCAACAACAAGAATACAAAACAGTTCACATTAATACAGTAACTGCCACTAGCGTAACACCTATGGAAAAAAATTCCACTTTTATACAAAAAAAAAAAAATCTGATTACAATACACAATTTATCCATTGTGCATGGCTACCAATTTCCATCCAATCAACGACCAAAGAAAAAAAAAACCTCTAATGCATACTAATTGTGGCCGGCCAAAGTATTCCATTGCGAAGACATTTTTTCTCTGCTTCTGTTTCGATTTATCGCGTTCTTATTGAAACGAACACTGTTCACACATTTGTTATATATTATACATACACACATATACATCAATATATAAATATATTTATTAAAAAAAATCTTTTTGCGGTAAACGTTTTTTTTTTTTTATCTCTACTTTATTCAGCAGCCAAACAAACAAAAAAAATGGTAAAAAGTCACTATGTGTGTGTTACACTGGTAGACTGCACTCGTTGGCTCGCCTTCGTTCACATTGTTATTAATTATAATTAAACATATTATGGTTCATAAAATTGTTCGAACGGCATTTAATAATAAGGACCACTTGAAATAAAATCAGGCCCCATAACATTGAATTTGACGCTGGTGACAGTAGCAGCACCAGCACCAGCACCAGCGGTAACGATAGCAATGCAATTGTTTGAACTGCTTTGTTGCCTTACTTTTTTTTTGTTTTTTGGCTACAGTCAGCACATTTTCATTCATCTACCGCATGGAATGCCATTTAAGCGATAATTAATGGAATTATCGATGGCTGTGATAATCGCAATGCGGTTGACTATTTATTTTGAATATGGTAACAACGAAAAAAAAATGCCAGTGGCTACATATTCATAAAAGCCACATTTTCGATTCGACATTTTGTTGTTCTATTTGTTGAATTGTGTGTGTGTGTATGAGTTGTTTTTTTTTCTCTCATTCACTTATTTCCAATGTTATATTCGTTAATGTAATGCCGGACATTGTCTGTGGCGGCTTCTTCCATTTCGATAATACAACACTTAAAATGTATATGATATTAAATTTCGTATCCAATATCATTGAATGTATAGAAGAAGAAAAAAAAACCAACCAAATGATAACTTAATCATTCAGTGGGCGCAAATATTGCTGATGATGCGAGTATATATAATAAAATCCACTCAATTCAGCCAATAAACGAAGAAATTGATCGAGAAATGTAAAAAAAAAAAAATTACTTGCACATCGAAATATTTTCTTTTCCCGTTAAATTTCGATCTGTTTAATTGGTACTCGTTTAGCAAAGCGCAAACAAATGCAGTTAGAACTAGGTAAATAGATCAATAACCTGTAGTTTAATCCCCAACAGTGTATTGCATCAATTGATAAATTGAGAATAAAACAAGTTGTTATGCCTGCATTTAGTTCAATTTAATTTTTTTTTTTTCATCGAAGAAATTACTTGATAACGATGGCAGCAGGCCACTAATACAGCAGACGCTCGGAAATTAGAACCAATTGGTTTTTCAGCTGGTTCTAATTTTCGAAAGGTTCTAATTTCGGAGCGTATTTTGAAAATCGATTTTTCATGTCAAAATGGAGAAAATCAACACATATATTGTCATATCAGTTGAAATATCTTTGGTTTTTATTGATATATGAATGGAATTTTATAATAGAATCAGTAATCAAATGAGTTATTTGTCAGGTGACTCATTTTTCCGTCATGAAATCAGTTATTGAGCTTTGTTTTTTCGTTTTATTCAAATGAGAAACAACTATATCAGAGCGAACAGCCAGTAAATTGGACATATGTTTGGTTGAGAGTAGACATGTTTGTCCGCACCATTTGAGCAAATTGTTAACACTTTCAATCGCTGATGAATATGAAATCCGTGGCTCGTTGATCTCACCATTCATTTCGACGTCATTGTCCGAATCATCGACATCAGTTTCAATACCCGTATCATCAGAATCTTCTTCGAATATGTCATCATTCCATTCATCTATATCACCTGCTGCTATACTGTTGTTTGGAGCAATTTTCGATAAAAGCATTTGAGTTTGTTGGAGAATTTCCATGTAATCGCAATCTTGCTGAACCAATTCAGATAACGGTAAATCGTCCTCCTCATCGAATTGACTTGAATCCCAATTCATTATTTTGTTCCACGATTTTGCAACGACACTTTGAGATAGTTCATCCCAAGCTTGTTTCAGCAATACAATAGCATCCGAAATTTTGTGTTGTTTTAGATATTCATGCACATCAACATCATCTTGTGCAACCAAATGACTCAATAATTTATTCCGATATATTAATTTGGTCATTTTTATTGGATTTTGATCCATTGGTTGGATTGCAGCGGTTACATTTGGTGGCAACAAGAATGCAACGATATTACCATCTTCACTGTGTAGTTCTTCAATCGGTGCATGTGCAGAACAATTGTCAATGACTAAGATAGCTTTCGGTGGCAAATTATTCTCTTTCGAAAAACGACAAACCTATACGAATAAAAAAGAATGAACATTGGTCGAAAAAGTTATTTTACTTTTGAGGATTTAACACTGCTTACTTCTTCGATAAATATTTTGTGAAACCAATTGTGGAATATTCGCGATGTCATCCATGCTGCTTTCGAGTTGTCATAGTGAAGTGGATTATGAAAATCTCGGAAGCACCTTGGGTTCTTTGCCTTGCCGATGACTAACGGTCTCAATTTATGTGTGACATCACAATTCGTTCCGAGTAAGATTGAAATTCGCTCTTTCTGAATCTTCCGACCGGGTGCGTTTTTCTCACATGCGGCAACATATGTTTTGTCAGGCAAACAACGGAAAAACAATCCACTTTCGTCTGCATTATAAATTTGTGCATTGGTCAGCCCCATTTCGGCAATTTTGGCACGAAATCGATGTATGTATGGTGTAATCAACTCAATGTCACTTGAAAGTATTTCACCACATATCTTCAAGAAACGGATACCGAATCTGCGTTTGAATTTTCCAAACCAGCCATCACTTGCAACGAAATTATTTGATGTTTTTTCTGGGTACATCGATTCAAACAGTTGTTTAGCCTTCGCTTTCATTCTAGGGGGAAATCGCTATTCGCCATTCGCATTTAGACGACGCATTTGCATTATTGGACCACTGATTGTACATTTTCTGTCGCGTTGCTTCAAAAACCATTCATATAATTGATTCTCCATCTCCGGATACTCGGACTTGTGCAATGTTTTTTTCTTGGCGAATTGGAATGTATTCGAAACTGCAGCCACAATGTCTTCTCTTTGTGATTTGATGTACGATATAGAAGATTTGGAGACACCATAATCAATAGCTAAACGATTCGCTTTCACACCTTTATCAAGTTTTCCTAAAATATCTGTTTTTTGTTCTAACGTCAACGTTGTTTTTTTACGTTTTTTGTCATTATTTGCCGACATTTTTTGATGATAATATTAAAAATAAACAAAAAAAAACGAAAAAATCAAAATATAGCGCATTGAAACCAATTCCGTGAAGCACTTGTTCGAATACTAGCGACATTCGATATGACTGAGATTTCAATGGATACTCAGTTTAGTTTCCATTTATGCACAGCAAATAGAATAACAATGCATGAACACTGCTTGTGTTGCAACGGTAAATTCGCCGCTTCACTCTTCATGTCTTTTAAATGTAAACAAATGAACTAGAATACTAAAAAATCGAATGCAAAACGGATTGTGGTGTTCTTTTTCGAGCGAATAAATGAAAGAAAAGAAGAAAAAAAAATCCGCTCGGAAATTAGAACTTTTTGGTTCTAATTTCAGAACGTACAATGTATCGACGAAGCTGGTTCTAATTTCTGGACGGTTCTAATTTGTGAACGTTCTAATTTCCGAGCGTCTGCTGTAATATACATCTTACGCTTCAATCCTCTTATTCGTTTATATATATATTTTAAAAAAATTTATTCGTTAAAGGAATTACAATTTATAAGCATGGCAAATTACCTCGTTGAAATAAGTGACCCATATTTTGGTAGAAATTGCATTTAATACAATTCTAGTGATGTTTTTAGATTGTTTTTTTTTTGTTCTTCTTCTGTTGAGTCTCAACGTTAGAAAAGGAGTTTATAGCAACAACGAGTATGAATAGAGAATGGAGAATTCCTAGGAAAAAAAACACACATTCAATAGGGATGTTATAACGTACATCCTCGCACATCCATTCGATGAGCCCACGTTCAACTCATAAACAACACACGCACACCAGCCACATTTATTAGCAAAATGATTTTTTTGTTCCACATCATTAGACATAATCATAAATTTAGCATTCAACGCAATTAGATGATGTTCAATTTGCTACAGACGATGCCAATCCAACATACTGCACACATTCATTCATTCAATGATACTGTATGCTGGCTGGTGGTGTGTGTGTGTGTGTGTGTGATTCCGGGAACTTCACACCGTATTTATTTATAGTATGATATTGTTGTTCAAAGAAGAAGCAAGCTTTTCGACAAAATTCAATGATTCCAGAAAATATTCCGTATTTATAGATATTCAGTAAGTGCAATTAGGGTAAAAAGCTTTTAATAAAATGGTTACCAGAATACCATAAACTGTGAGACTTTGACAACTAGGAAAAGGCTTATCAAATTTCCTTCTCGAAAATGCATAACCACAAAATGACATGTTCACGAATGAATTTCCATGTGGAAAGACTCACTCCAACCTCCAGTCAATGAGTTGAAGCATTCACATCCCCATTTTAGATGCTGTTATAAAAACTCTCTGAACAAACCAATAAGAAAAGAAAATTAGATGGCAACCTGAAATACATGAACAAAATGCTAAGTATGTATGGAGCATTAGATGGAGAGGCAATCCATTCGTTGGCAAACATGTCGTCTGTTGAATGCAGTATAGTGAATGCGAATGTGGTTTATCATTGTGTTTGTCCAATGTTTGGACATTGTATTGCCCTGCATTGGCATTCATTCAACAAAATATTCACGCACGCACGCACACACATCCATCGGTTTTGGCATTGCAGAATTTCAATGGTTTTGAGCATTTAGTTTTTCTTTACGGATTGCGCAATCGAAATTGCGCTTCCATTGAATTCCATGAATAAGAAATAAATTAAATCGCTTTTCCGTAATGAACTGGCAAACATATTAATGGCGGTTGGTTCGAATGGTGGGTCGAAGCATTGACCGAAAGTGCCTTTTCTGGGAAAGAAACAGCACACAGGCAACGGAATGAAAGTGTGGGGGAAAAACTTCTTAATATTTCATGCAGAAAATTCCGTATTTTGCGGTCCTGTCGAACAAATCGATGCCGGAACAAAACATTTCAAAGCAAACCGACAATCAATTTATATACTTTGATCATATCGCACACTTTTCGAAAATCACAAACACATTTTAGATTTGTTGTTATAAAGCATTATATTATTATGAAATTATGAAACTGAGAAGATAATTTATTCAATGGGTTCTCAAAACCGTCTTAATGTTCATTATGTATCGCTAAGAACAGTGATTATGCACAGAGAGAATGAACGAACGATTGACGGTTGTTTTGGCAGGTAGTACGTTTTAATCATGCCATCAACCAATAAACACTATAAAAACAGGCTGTACAGTTCAGCCGCTTCCTTTTTCCCTGAAATGCCAACAATGGCACGACTATGAAAATAACGTAAGCCATATACAATGTACACGAGAACATGGTCTATCTACCATAAATTTTGCCCTGATGAATGTCTTGAGAATGGTAAAATGTGCAACACACTTTGTTTATTTGCCCGTATCCTTTGGCATCACAACCATGTAATGTTTGTGGTATACACACACACACACACACACTTGCGCGCCAACGAATGATTTACATTGAAAAAGAGGGAGAGAGAGCGAGTGTGAAATAGATAAAGCACAAGTAAGCATGCAAGAAACCAACGAAATAAATAATGTGTTATATTCGTAGACAAATGGTCTTATAGACAAAATAAAACATGGTTAGTTAGTTGCGAGGACTCCCACGCATAGACGAAATAACATCTCAAACATTCGAATTCGTGCTCTTATGTAAACATACACACACCGAATAAAGGACGACAGATTGAATAGATGAGAGAAAGAGAGAAAGAGAGTGAGAGAGAGAAAGAGAGAGAGAAAGAGAGAGAGTGAGAGAGAGAGATAACGGCGAAAAAGGCAGCATTTTCACATAAAGTGTGAAATGGAAAAATAGCTCGAGTTCTGTGGAAAAGTTCGTGGAGATTCAAGTAAAACGATAATCATATACAATGATGGAAGACAATGTGGAAATGAGAAATTTAAATGCGTCTCAGATATTGGTATATCATTGAATTTTAGCTTCAACGAGCACAGAATTTAACTACGTGCACACTTTGTGCTGTGATATTCGAATCAGCCAATCCATGTTTTATGTGGTGTCAAGAGATAGATACGTTACATTCGGGATACACTGGTGTTCTCTGTATCTGTATGTCGTAGGCAAATTTCGTTGTTTGAATGTTGTTAACCCACGCAACATTCTTATCCGTTTCGATATTTCCCGTTTTCTCGTAAATGTCATTCTTTTCTGAAATAACATGCTATCAAATCACATCTTTAATCAGAACAAACAAATACAAACAATTCGGATGTTGATACAATATTGTGATAGAGTATCATAGAATGGACACAGTTTTAATGTTTATCGTACAATTAAAATCTATTTAACCCACATATGTTATTCTGTTTTGGTATCTAGATCAAGAGTTCCCACAGAATATCAGAAGCCGTAGGAATTTTATTATTTAAACCATAAGCATATGTTGGTGTGATGTGCAGAACGGCGAGCAAAGAGGATGCGATTTTAATTATATTATTTTAATTCAAGTTTGTTCTCACCAATGTAATCAAAACCCCCATGCAAATTGCTCAATTTTAATGCATGTCCATTGCTCACCTATTTGTTTAATTGTTTGAGTTAAAAGTTTTATGAAAATTTATTTAAATTGTTTCCATACTTTGCATACTTTTCTGTACAATTATTTTAACGTCATTTGTTTTTTTTTTTTGGTCATCCGATGCCAAATGTAATCATCATTTTTTTTTTGTGGTAAGATTGCAACAACACACAAATGCAAAGATAAAACTTTCATCAAGTTTTACTATGAAATCAGTGCAAGAGCATTTAGTGAATTATGAGCAGCCATGTCGATGCTCGATATCGAGTTATACGATATGTTGTATCAGTCAATTGAGCCGTACATTGTTAGTGTACATCATCGTTTCGATTTTCGCATTCGAATATTCTAGCGTATTCGCGTCCGTTCGGCAGCAAATTTTCCAAGCCTCTGTAACGTTTTGCTTGCAATGAAGGCGCCCACATCTCTACGTCGTGTACTGAATAAGGTAATATACACACACACACACACGCACAACAAACACAAACACATGCACTTTGTATTCATGGATCTCTAACAATATAGTGTAACATACATGCAAGCTTACGACAACAGATGACAACTTTCATTGAGAGCTTGCCATTACACCGCTAGTACAGCGGAAAAAAGTGGATAGAGGAACAACAAAAAAAAAAGGGAATTCGAACGAACGAGAACAAACCATTGAACTGGATGTTCTTTCGCATCATCGCAAGAGAATACACAAAGACCGAGCATATAACGAGAATGGCGCAACAGATACATAACATCAGCAATCAAATCAAATCCATGAAGCTAAAACTGCCGCCCACGTATTTTTGCTTCACCCATATCATTTAGCTGAAGCTCCGATTTTCGCCATGACTTGGTTTTTTGCCTCTCTCTCTCTCTCTCTCTCTCTCTCTCTCTTCCTCTTTCTCTCTCGCTCTCTTTCTCTGGGCTATTTGTTGCATAGTATTTCATATTGCTTGGCAATGTGGCGTTTTGGATGCTCTATAGAGCCATATTCATAGCCATACTCGATATGCATAGTCGTGGCGTATAAGCAGTCCAATGGAATATTGTTGTTGCACCTTCATTTCGTCTGATGTTTCCACTGTGTGCTCTTTATTTTTATGACTTTCTTTCAGTTAATGCGGGGGTCCACCACCATTACATTGCAACCATCACCGCCACTAGTTTTGAACTTTTTTTTTTTACGTCTGACGTCATTAGAATATTTTTGAATGCCATGATTCAAAGATTGAACTAATTACTTGGTTGACACACAAGACACGCATTCGTACGCTCACACAGCCAAGGGATGAATATTGTGAATGGAACATAACGATCTATTGTGACTTTTTATGTGTCGTTGATGAATTTTGATAACAGCATTGATATTGAACCGATTGAAAGTCAACCAAATAGATAATGACGTAACCAGTATTGTATGGCCATTGAACATTTTATTTTCTGGATCGCTGTGACCAAACATATGGTGTTTTTTTTTTATTTGTATTGGCTTATTGTAACCCGAATTTGTTCTCCTTGCAAGTACTTGAAAACTGTACACAGATTGATAATAATTGAAATATCGGATATTATAACAGTTGCGGTTTAAATATAGTCTTTGTTTGACTAAATTCAACTCATTTAATTTAATTTGAAGTTTATCACAGGTTTAAATGGAGAAAAAAAAAATGGACACACTTACATGTTACATTCCTATGCATATGAACACTACGTTCTTAGTGTAGATTAAGATTAAAGTAGTTTCCAAGCGATTTCGTTGCGTTTTTCTTTCCATCCACATAGATTAGCCAGATGATAACTACGAAGTGTAAAATTGTAATGAACATATTATATTATAAACAGAGAAAGAACCTTCAGCTTTGAGATATCAAGAACGAATGAATGTATTTAGTTTTACAGTGACAATATATTTTCATAGATATTCAAATTATATCCCAACATTGCAATCCAGTTGGTCCGGAAAACACGATACACTTTAATTCATCAATCTGCTCTTTTGCGATTGGACCGGTATTTTACAATTGTGCCAGTAAATCGGTCATTCGTTTCATTTTTACAGTTCAACTTTACTCCTTACGGCCGACAATATCACTAGGAGAGTTGTCATTGGAGTCAAGAGATCGGAACGCGTGAGCGTGAGCGTTAATCGTTATCAGTCGCCACATAGAACACATTTATTTATTGCTTGATGTTAACATCAGGCTCTAAAATCGATTTTTGTTTCTGTGTATGTTTGTACCCCATTCATAGTTCAAAAACCGTTATACCTAATGTCTTGAAATTTTGGGATTATATTCTAGACTGGAAAATCTGAAATATGTATTTTTATTTGTTCAAAATTCGATCATTTTGAGGTACCTCCAGTACAAGGGTTTTCAATTTTTGTCATTTTTTATGGAATTTCGCACATTCTCGACCAAACGTCGAAAACACAATGCCTACGATTTCGATCAAATTCACCCAGTTTGTGTATTTTTCCATGCTCTACAAAATATAATAATGGTGGTCATTCTCGTTAGACATTGTGAGTAGTAACTTCCAGTACAATGGTTTCATTCAATTTTTGACGTTTTTCATAAAATTTCGCACATTTCTAAGCAAAATTCGAATACAAACTCTACGATTTTTCTTTTTTTATTAAATTGGATTGAATTAAATCCCAAAATCTTAATTTCAAAAAAAATCAATGAAATCATATCACCGTAAACATCAAGCACTAGTTCCAAGTAAAACTTGGCAGTGTATTTTAAATAGAGCCATGCATGCATTTTAGCAGTCAGGGCTAGTGAATTACAAATTAAACCATGATTCCAAACACACCACTCTCCACTCTGAATAGTCCACGTCCATGTCTAGTTATTTCCCGATTTCCCGAAAATGTTGCACTAAAATGCCATGTTAGCCGTTTTTATATGGCGGACATAACTTTACATGGTGTGTAATGACTTGATTGCAGCACTTAGCTCACTTTGAATACAATGCGTTCATTAAATGCAATTAATTACAAAGAGAGTGAAACAAGACTATAAAACCATTTAATGCTCAGCAAATATGAAGCAAATAGTAACACAATAAAATCCAATCCAAACCGCATTTTTATTGTGAATGTCATAAACATAAAGAGACGCGGATCTGTGTTGCTCTTTTTCTTTCACATTTGGTTTGCCGTTAATAACCGAAATGGATATTCTCAAATGAGTGAGCCAGCAACAGAAATGTGTGGTCATTTGATCTTTGGTCGATTCTTGATTGTGCTGAGCTCGATTGTAAGGGCAAACAGGTTGAATAATTTAAAACCAAAGAGAGCTCCGTCTCTCTCTCTCTCTTTCTCTCGCTTGACTTGAGTACTCTGGTGACAAGGTAAGAACATTGTTACCCGAAGTTAATTCTTTTTTTTTCGCTACTTTGTGAAGAGAGTAATAAAATATAAAGTGTGGCCTGGGAAAAGCCCATGATAAATTAGTCACATCCTCCACAATATACATAAACAAAAAATCACCTTATATACTTTCTGTAATTTGAAATTCCTAATTTCCAAAAGAAAAAAATAATTTTTTTCCAAGCGCTTATACAGACTTCATTAAACCACTCAAGCAAAAGATTACATGTGCTTGGATGTGATGGTATGATGTTTGTGCATATTATTTGTTCCTTATTCATGATGTTTTTGTAAATAAAAATTGTTCCCTTGGATGTTGAATTTTTGATTTTACTTTATACATGGAATGGGATGCTGGAGATTCATATCATTTTGGCGTGTGTAAAAGTGTTAACATTGTTAGCGTTGTGGCACGAGCCATGGTTTGGTGTGTAGGTTAACACATGACGATATGACATTCGCATTCGCGTCATTGGTGCATGGCTTTGTGTGCATTTGATGTTTTGCAACTGTCTTGTACTAGACTCTAAAGCTGTTGGCTGAAAGAGCGTTTGTATCATATTTTCACAAAAAAAAAAAATCGTCCATTTTCAAGTCCCAAATTGTTCATATTGCATGCTAAAATGTGTAACAACACTTCCTGGATGTATTGTATTCTACTTCATCATAACTTTGCTCGAAATTTATTTAGTGGTCTTAATATGCTCTAGTGAATAATGAATGTGTGATGCAGTGGCGCTTTGGTATCACTGCTATTTTCTGAATGGTCCCCGCCATCTTTGTAATGCCTTTCCAATTATGCGATATTTTACCTCGAGCATTTGCAAATGCATAATGCACCTGCTGCCATGAACAGTGTTGAATTTATTGCATGGTCGCTGTTTTGCTTGTTTTGTGTATTCTAATCTTTTGACGCCTTCATTATATTCTATGCGTATCTTCTCGCACTCTGTTTCAACGAAAGTGGTAACATGGTCTTTTGGAACAAGAACAACAACAACAACAAGAAAATCAACAACGAAAAACCCGTCAAACTGAAAGAATATTGTTATGTAGCGTGTACGAAGCTCATATAATTAGACATGTTTACCATGCACAAGCTCAAAGATAAATAAATGGATCCAATTTGTTGTTGTTGTTGTAGTTGTTTTTCTTTTTCATCTTTCTATAGAATGGAAAATGGTGCATGCCGAATAATTAATACGGAAAAAAAATATTCATGTTGAAATTTCATTGTTGTTTAAGGTCATTTTCAACGAGCCAAGCACGTTATGCACCGTTTTTGAAATGACGTCAACGTATGGCAACAAAAAAGCAAACGCCGAAAGAGAACCGCGTGTGTTCGCATACCAGAGTTTTAAGGAATTGCCATGTGCCCTGCATGCCGTCTCAGAGCCAATGTCTGCAAATTGTTGCACACTCGAATTTTTTGTTTCTCGATTTTTTTGTTGCTTTTATCGAAGTGAATGACAATGAACAAAATGACAACGAAGAAAAATGAATAACAAAAATATGAAAAGGAACACAACAACAACAAAAATGAGGAAAAGTCGAATTGGTTTGCACCAATTGTACCAATACGTTCTTTTTGATAAACAATTAAATTGTCAAATGAAAAACGGCTTGCAATCACCTTGAAGTGTCTGGACAATTTTTGTGTAACAAGTATTTTTCTCTTGAATTTTAGTTTTTATCTTAACTTAAGTTTCACAAAGTGTTTTAACGTTTAAAAAAAAAAAAATCATAAAATTGGACTACGAAAATTCGAAAAAGTTCCGTGAATTTTATATCGATCATTGCAAATGATATTCCAATCAAACTCATAGGCTTATTAATGATTACATCAGTCACGACGGAAACATACAGATAATGTCAAATCGATTAACCATTTTACGATCATTTGATAGTTACCGTATTGCATATTGCGCATTTCGTATCGACACGCGCGCTTTTCTATAGAGTTCACTGTTATCAGTTCACATGAATCGACGAATGTGATTATAATGGAAAGGTGAACGTATGCAATGCTAGAAATGTGTATGTGATTTGAGCTATAGTTGCGATAATGATGCATTGAACTCAATATGTTGTCCTTTTAACGGATCGAAATCAGTACGATGAACTAGGATTGGAAAAATGATAATCAACAAATCTCACTGAGTGTCGCTACGACTCGGTACAGTCGTAGAGGCAAACATTCACGACGCCTCAGCGTCGTATTGATTTCGATGATGTTCGTATATGCATACGACATATGAGTCGTACAACGATGAGAGGTGTCACGATGTAAACGATTCGCATGATGCGAGTGGTCTATGTGCGTACGACTCATATGTCGTATGCATCTACGAACATCATCGAAATGAATACGACGCTAAGGTGTCGTGAATTTTTGCCGCTACGACTGTACCGAGTCGTAGCGACACTCAGTGAGATCCTGGATTTCATCTGGAATATACCTCACTATGTTATATATCTCTGCACAGAAGCGCCATCTCATGGCGAATTATTCAGTACTATTGAAATACGGAATGAATGAATTCGAAGACGCCATCTTGGATTTAGTTCGCTGCGTATTTCAATAGCACTGGAAAATTCGCCATGAGATGGCATCGTTGTCGAACGTATTCAAAGAGCCGCATATAAATCTACATAAACAACATTGGGATGGGAATATAAAAAAAATTCAATTGTATTAAATAAATAATCAAACACATGAGCAATCCTCTGCATCAATTGCTGTTTACAATTAAAATAACGATCAAGGACACACACAAAAAACAACACGTATCATTTCTAGATTGAGCCAATTGCATTTGCCGTAGTGAAATTTTGGTTTGATATGATGTGCGACCAAATTGTGCGAATAAAATCGATTAATTCCTTCCGTGTGAGTGTGAATAATCGGCGTAAAATCAAATTGATTCGGTAATTGGTGTTTGTGTGTGTTTTTCGTGTATTTGTTTATTTCACTTGTAATTACAGTTCAAACACCAGTATTCTAGCCATTATTGCAATAATTTGAAATTGCGATAATGGAATCAGTTACGGTGTATATTTTTTTTCACAAGAACATTCGAGCTACTTCCTCATATTGGTGTTTTAGTGTTCATGATATTGGCGCACTAACAACTATCTGCAGGAAAATTGAATCTGTTTTTTTTTTCTGTACAATTTAAGCATCAACTGGCGATAAAAAAAAATAAGAAAATGTCACAACAATTTTTAATTTCGCAACAAATGCGCAAAATAAACGAGTTGAATATGTATATGCAAAGTGACTGATTGAATTGCTGGCTAAAGTGTAAAATAAGCTTTTTTTTACAGTACAAATCGCAATAAGGTCGTACATTAACTTTTGGCACAATCGGACTCTATTTTTAATTTCTCACCGATTTTCACTAATCGTATGCAAGAGTCAAACAAGACCAAAAATACATTTACTGGACAATATCAACTACCTTACGGTGGTTTAAGCGTTTTTACAGCAAACCCATTCAACGTACGCAGCAATAAAACATTGTAATGTGCAACACAAATATGAATTAATTCGATTGAACCCCAAAAAAAGATCATTTCGGAAATTAAATTGAATTTGTTTTGTTTTTTTTTTTTGGTGCATAATTTGATACAACTTTTTGTCATGTGAAATCAAATTTGAAAAAGAGTTGATGCATTACAAAAAATTACGCTTATTTATGTGCAGTTGATTCGCTGCTTTGCTGTGGTTGATAGCGTTAAAAATAGACAACAACATTGTTGTGTCTGGAAGATGCGATAGAAATGCTAGTGTCGAAATTTGAGTCGATGTTTGTTGAAAAAAAAGAGAATTTGATAAGTACTGTTTTGAATGAATTTGACGTTTGCATTCAATGTTGCTCCTTGTAATGTCATTGTTCTGTGCTATAATTACCAGCTGTGAGTGAAGCAGCACAATAGCAATTATTCATTCATATAGTTGGTCATTCATAAAGTGTCATTTTGTCAACTACAAGCTATATGATTTTCTTTTTTTTACATGCAAGCCAACAAAAGAAATAAAAAAAAACACTAAACAAATGCCACCAAATGCATTACAGTGCCATCAATGTTTCTAAATTGTTGGTTTCTTTATCAAATACATGATACACTTTGTTTCTGCGCAATCAGACGACATTAACATTTTGAATTTGAAATGTATGCCTTTTTATGATTGTCGATTGCCATTCACAAGTTGACGTCAAAGTAAAGAAAAAAAAAAGTGATTCATTAATTAAAACATAAAAGTTAGTTTCATTTATTCCAAATGGCCATCAATTTTTGAATAAATAACATTGAACATAAAATGTGATCGTCTCTTCAATATATCTTGATATTGTTGAATGTTTGGTGCAGAAACGGGATAGAAACATCAGAAATCTGTATATTGTTCCATATTGTGACATTTTGTGTGAATTCGTGAAACGAGTGATTGATCGAACCAGACTTTTTCGAGTTCATCACAAAAGCCAATCGAAAATCAAGACTGATATTTTATTGGACGGTAAAAAAAAAGAAACTAAAAAATCAAACATATGTCAAGTAGACGGCCAAAACCCTGTAAGATAGAAATCGGATGATCAATCACATCGAACACACAATCACAATTTAAAGGTCTCATTCATTTCGAATGCGCTGTGGATTGTGGATTTCGATTGGTTTTTTTGTTTTTGTTTTTTGTGTCTCGGTACGTTTGATAAAGGATTTATTTCCCGTATGCAGGCAACACGTTCAGCTTACAGCTCTAAAGAGTCAACAGCCAAAGCGTACAGTATAACAAGTTATACACAAAATGATGTGTCCATAAAAAGAATGAGGTGTCGCGTCAGCTGTTTTTGGTAATGACTTCAAAATAAAAAGCACGCATATTCACAGAACGTAATTTATGATAAATGAACGAACACCAATACATACACGTACTATTCTTTTCGAACGCGGGGCTTTGTTTCACCAACAAAAAAAATAAACGAGCCTTTTGAATCGTTTGAAAGTTTCTTTAAATTGTGTGAATGTTGTGCATAGTCTTTTGTTTGAGTTCCATTTTTGATCAATTTCGTCATATGTTGTTTTTGGTGGAACAGAGCTCTGGTTTATCAGTGTTTTTGCTTGTTTTATTTTTTCAGCATGTGGCAAAATAAATGTTGACGTGTTTAACACATACATACTAGTATCGATGGATTTTGAAAAAACAAAAAACAGTATAATAATAAATAATCCAGAATATCCATATCATTGAAACTGCTGAAATAGAGCCCTGTTCAAATTAAAATTGATTGTATTGCTTGTGTGCAACATTGTTCTAAAAAAATTATTTTTTGTTAATACACAAAATATGTGGATCAAATGAATTCGGTTTGGTTTGCATTCTAATTTCTAAAAAGTGATTATTGGAAAGAAAAAAAAAATATGGTAAAAAACACCCAAAAATTCCTCCGAAGAAGGCGGGAGTTTTTCCAACCTTCTTATATCTGGTTCATTTATATCAATTGAATTTGACGAAAAAAAAGTAACCACCGTTCAATGCCAATTGCATGACGTCTTAAAAATTTCAAGTCGAAACGAACCAATTGTGACAATAAATCAACAACACTGTCCTGGCAAGTTCAAAAAGCTTTAATAGATGAAAGCCGAATAATTCGATGGAATTGAAAAAAGCCCGCCACGATTCAATAGTAAAATTTGTGTTAGCTATTGTACTTCCTTTCACGTCATTACGTCATACAGTGTGCTACTGTTCAGAAACAGCAACAAAGCTCAATAGGCTCAATATCACATCGATATTTTGGATTGAGTTTGAAACGTTTGATGCCAGTAGCTGGGACAAATGCTTTTTTAAAAATGCCATTTTCAGTGCAAATGTAATGCGTTGTACTTTTTTTTGTGTGTGCGAGTTTGCACATTGATTAAATTCACACATTTTCAAAATTCCGGCTATTTCAATCGATAATTTAATTACATTTACAATTGAAATGAAAATTGCCTCAGCATTTTCTTTGACGATTTCCATAATTTTGTGCTTTATGGCCGTGGCAACAGTGGAATGGAATGAATGCAAAGAAGTACCAAACAAAATCAATGGGAGAGAGAAAGAGAGAAAGAGAGAGAGAGAGAGAGAGAGAGAGAGAGAGAGAGAGAGTGAGAGAGAGAGAGAGAGAGAGAGAGAGAGAAAATCAAATCAAATGAAATGACAATTTTGTCGACTGACTCTTGCTCAACATTCATCTCAATATCATAACCGAATGCGAAAGACCATTCAACAGGCTCGCATACAGCCAACGATCACATTCTCGCATATCAAATGCGTCCAATCAACACATTCTTTTATCTGATGTGCTACATTCCCGATAATGAATTTATTTCTGCTTATATAGAAATGTTGTTTGGTTCTTGTATACGCGCGAACGCATAGGCGTAACAAAAATGTGCTTTTTTTATTCTTACATCACATAAATGTGTTTTTTTTTGTATTTCTCTGTATCATGCGGGCAAACATTTGCTCTCTCAATAAACCAAAAATAACGAGCTTCAAGCAAATTTACACTTGAAAACAAAAAACAGCGATTATGCGATTTTTTTTACTCTCATCGTCGTCGTCTTCGCCACTGAACAAAAAAAATAGACATGCGTGAATAGTATTCACAGAATACAACGTCAGCCACAAACATTACACTTAGAAGTTGAAACACACACACACACACAAAACAAATGCCGCCAAGAATTTTACAATCTAATTATTTTCCACATTCGACCACTTATTAACTTCGATGACAAACTTCACTAATTTGGTACGTCTGTTTTGTCGTTGTCGTTGACATGGCATCTGATTTACGTGCTGAAATATTTCTTACAATTATATGGTCAGAACTTGTGGTGCACACAATCAACAAAGTTAAACAGTAACAAACATAAAAGAGTCCAAGTGACGGGTTCATGTTTTTTTTTACGCTATGGAAAATGGTTTTTGTATATTGTATGCTACGGATATGGCAGCGCGCCCGTAAACGTCAGCATTTATTTTGATTGACACTCTATTTTTAGCAATTATCTTTGAGAGTGAAAAAAACACACACACATTTTGAACGGTTTTTTTTGTTTGTTTGTTTGAAATCATGAAATGACCAGCGGGGTAAAAAACCGTGAACGCAATTTGTTCCCACGTTTAAATTACACTCTTCAATGGAATCAATCAAGACCATTGATTTGGTGTCTATCACAATCGAAAGGATTAATGTGCGACGGCGACACTTATCCACACGACGTTCATGCGTAATTATAAAATACGCCAGCGGCTTCGCATTTCATTTCGGCTTTTCTCCCATTGTTGCGATGTTTCTTTTGTAACATTCGTCATAACTCAACTGAAATGAGAGTGAGAAGGAGAAAAGGCTTGACTATATGTTCATAATCTCAAAAGTTGATGCGGTCGAAATTTATTTGACTTGTTCTGATAACATTCATTCGGATGAAGCTCGTTTCACACAAACACACACACACACAGCGACATAATCACCAGCTATGAATTTTATGCTCGAAAATTACCGACAGCAGCTGCGTCAGAGTGCAAAAAAGGAACAACCAAACAGCATTATAAAACAGTAATGTGAATTGTTTGCATAGACTTTACGCACCATGCAAATAAAGTTAACGAATTTCTTCCACCTCCCCCCCCCCCTCAAAAAATAACCTTGATTCTTTGCAACTTTATGGGCAAGACAATAATAAAATGTGTCCATTTTACTTTAACATTCTGGCTGAATTTAAATTCATGAATCTTTGAGCGCAGCATTGCAATGAATTTGCTTGGCTGGAATTGCTTTGGTTTGCGAAAACAAAATTGCAACAATTCAACGATTGAATGAATCTGTCGCAAGTGAAATTTTACGATCATTTTTAATTGTTGATTTGGTGAAATGCTCAGCTTTTCCGTTGTTAATTCACATTACTATAATCATTTGTCTGGTGAAGTAGAACTTTTTCGTTGTATGATGAATTTCGGTGTAGCTTCTGCCATTTTGTGCCGATAAATTAAAAAACAAATCACCACGGTTTAATTCGGACGTGCTTCTCGTGTGTGTTTCATTCTTGTTGCAGAAGGAAGTAAAAACTCTCACATAAGAAAAACCATTTAAATGAGCAAATTTATTTTGTGTTGTTGATTTGTTTTATTTTTTATTTTTTTTTGTTCGCACAGCAATCGAAAAACTCGTTTAAAAAAATATTGAAATTAAACGATCGATAAGCATGCAATTTTTCATGCTTTATCGTGCCTTTGAATCTTGTATTGAAATCGATTGAACGGGGGGCCGGGGGGGGGGGGGAGCAGCAACAACGACCGTACCGTTTGTTGTATATCTCGTAGGCAAACAAATCGTTATAAATTGTGCAAGTGTGAATTATTTCTTTCGTTCGTGTGCATTTAAATAGATTATGAAATATTTGTCGAATTGTGCAATATCACAAAAACTCAACACAAAAATAACGATAGACGACCGATAGAGATTGAGAGAGAAACAAATAAATAAACGAAATAAATACAACCAAATCGCATGGATTGTGTGCCAATCGAATTGCACGAAAATAAAAATAAAATCCAATTCAAATTTGAATGGTATATTCTCTTTTTCTTTTCAAAACAAAAATGCAATGCGTCTGGTTTGAAAGCAAAGAGTGATTTTATTTTTGCTTGTTTGAACACACGTATTATTATTTAGAGCAACTGCAAATTAATCACATACTTTCAATTATTTTATTAAGTCGTAAATAGATAGCAGAGGACAAAGATGATCTGTATAAAATGCATATCATTGAAAATTGAGTTGGGGCGGCTCAAAGCGAATCAAAATGTGCGTGTTGATTCGGTTGGTCGTCTTTCGATTGGGAAATATTCGATTATGATCAGAAAAATCATTAGAATTGCATGGATATGATGAAATGAGGCATACAAAATCATGACAGTACAATAGATGTTAATTGAGTGACCAAATGTTACATTGAAGCTCAAGCACACGAAGGAATTAATTCGAAAATCAAAATTCACCCCCAAATGCCGCATGTGCTAACACTGTGTTACACTGTTTTTCTTTATATATCCGAGTGTCAGGTGTGATGGGAAGGCGCATCGAAACTCATTTTCACCCATTGCTACCACTTGACTCGGCTTCAGATTTAGACTCATTTCATTATGACCGTTTTCAAGAAATACACTTCCACTTCATTTACTGTGCTGAATTTAGCGAAGCGCAACCGTAAATGTCTAATACGTTCCATGTAACAGGTAGCAAAATAAAGTCTATGTATGTAAACACAATGCAACAAGTGTGGCCACTTGTGAAATGCCACACAATTTACATGTAATAATTGTGCTATCGATAAATAAAACAACAAAAACATATGGCAGCAGCAAAAAAAAACAAACCATGGTTGGAAATGTCATACATGAAATTGGATTGGCTCCGTCATTTGGTTTGGAGCTTTTTTTTTTTTTTTTTAAGAATTTTATGACACTTGAAATATTCAATTGCGTGAATGTTTACATTTGGATCGGTGCTATTTTGACTTGCACTTTTAATTGAAAACAAACAAACAAACAAAAATAAAAATGATGAATCAAGTCATCCGAAAGTCATTGAATTACATTCGGTTGTCCGATTAAAGAGCATATAGGACGGCACGGAGAAATACAAAATGAGATTCAGAACACAAACGAGAAGGATGGAAAAGAACGAAAAAAAAATGGTGCATTTTGAATAATTTATCGTCAACATTCTTTTGATAAACCATAAAAGTGTTTTTGTGTGAGGTAAAATCCGTCTTACTCTAAATACGTTTAGCAATTCTAACAATGTTCTGTGAACGGGCAGCGCGCTCTTTATACCACACCACGTTCTCGTGCTGCTTTATGTTGTTGTGGTTGTTGATGTTGTTTTTGTTGTTGTTGTTATTTTTTACTCGATTTTTTTTTTCATTCTTTGACCATCATTCGTCCGAAAAGCCAGCTCTATACACAGCAAATGCATGTTAAACACATTTATATTACCATTTAATGTGTATTAATTAATTATGTCCAACAATAACAACAACAACAACAACAAACAAAATACTGCAAAGCGCCTAATCGCTCCATTCTAAATTGAATCGAATGTAATATGCACATATCTTATGTCTTGGTCTTTCGTTCTCTTTGCTCAATCTCATACATGAACTAAAAGTTTAAACAATGTTAGATTGTGGATATTGTTGTGTACTTGCCCATTTTAAGTAAGAGAAGAAAAACAAGACTTGACGCCACCGAAAAATCCCGAATTGTTTCGATATGCATTTTTTTTAAACATGGCATAATTAGGTATTAGCTAGGGGCGAGACACATGGATTCTGTATTCGTAGTATTCTACGAATACACGAATCCATTCGTCAAAAATAATGTCAAATGTCAGCTGCCAAATCAGCTGATTAAAATATCGATAATACCGCATGACCACTCAACGAATCGATTTCGAATTTTATCGAATTATTATTTATCAAAAAAAGTGTCACGAAATAAGTTTTAAATAAATTAAATTACCAATAAACGAAATTCTTTTTTTATTTGGCTTTTTGATTGATTCGAAATGTGACATTCAAGAGATTTGATTTTGTGGTCAGGTGGACTCGATGTCTTTGACTCGTTAAAATTGCTTACATCCGGAAAATCTTTGAGCGATTTTCTACTCGATTTTTCCATACCATTTAAATAAAGATTCAATCTGCTTTAAAGTGTAAAAACAACGATAACAATTATCTATTGATTTTAAAGTTCATTTATGCTTCTTGAATAAATTAACGGAGTTTTGCTTAAAGAATCCGCAATCGAATTTATTGTTGTTTATACACTTTAAAGCAGATTGAATTTCTATTTAAATGATATGGAAAAATCGCTCAAAAATTGTCCGAATGTAAACGGAATCCGAATCAATTAAAAAGCCAAATAAAAAAAGAATTTCGTTTCATGGTAATTTAATTTATTTAAAACTTATTGCGTGACACTTTTTTCGATAAATAATAATTCGGTAAAATTCGAAATCGATTCGTTGAGTTTCGGTCATGCGGTATTATCGACATTTCAATCAGCTGATTTGGCAGATGACATTTGACATTATTTTTGTCAAATGGATTCGTGTATTCGTGGATTTCTGGATTCGCAGTATTCTACGAATCCACTTGTATTCGTAAGGTGTCTCGCCCCTAGGGTATTAGGTTTGGTGCATTTGATATTCATGCAAATTGGAACCAAATTGTCCTAGAAAAATGTTGTTCCATAAGCTTAATTTCTCAGAGCTAATTGTAACATTTTTCGGCAATCCTTTAATTGGATAGTATTTAAAAAAAAAAACAATCAATATAATTCATTATTTCAAGAAGAAATAATATCATAAAGTTATCAGGCTATTCAGATATGGACAAAATAGAATATCAAATTCAGATTCGTTGACAATGTCATTGAAAGCACTTGAAATTCGTCTTGGACATAATATGAGCAAAAGCTTGAAGAATTTCGAGAATGTGCTTGAATTAAAAACTGAAAACAAAACAATCAAAAATTGTGCATTGAACGCATTGATATTCAAGCGACCATCACCTGGAGATTGCTAATAGCCCATCTGATACATTTATTATTAGCAGCTATAATAAAATTACCAACAACACGTATGCAATGTTTGTATTCAATCTTTTTTTTTTCGTTCGCCTCCTCCAGCGGTCAGCAATTCTGAACTGCACAATGGAATGTATTCGTAAATAATAAAGCATTTATTTCCAATGCAAGTATTCGACAAATCAGACAATTATATTAATTATATTCCATTAAAAATTATGTAAATGAAAAAAAAAAAATGCTAAGTTGTTCCAATCGATAGAGCTAATTTATCAAAATTGCATTGATTGGTTTCGCATTCGTTTGGTCTTTTGTATGTGTGTGCGCGAGAGAGAGACAAGCATGTGTTCTGAAATCGAACAGTGGATCGTGTACGAATGTGAGCGGCTGAAAGTTTAAATGTTGAACACAAATATATTCGATTTCGTATGCACACCACGAATGTCAGTAGCCACATGCTTTGAATATTCACTTTAGCAGCAACAACAACAACAACAACAAAAAACTGTCAGTTTTATCTTGATGTTTTAACTGAAGCTATCAATTGGCCATAGGCGAAGCGAATGCAATTTAAACGAGATTCATCTAAGCACACAAGTTTCTTTATTACGTACTAAGGCTATTTGCTTTCACTATTCTTTGCTTTAGCCAAAAGCTCTCTTCAATAGACAACTCCAACCACAAATCAAGAACATATTGGTGTTTGGTTCAGTACACGTTCAACGCCGACAATTTTCCAAAAAAAAAAAAATGACAATGAAAGTGGAAAATTTGGGCCAAACGAAAAGATAACATGTGATTGAACGTGAGCCCATTTCATATTCGCCACTGAATGTACATGTTTCATTTGATAAATTAACTTACAAGAGCTATTACATTTGCAGAAAGTTACGTATACACTTTATTTGGATAACAATTGCAAACGAACAAAACTGCAAATTCATCCGAGTGCAAAAACCAACAAAAATCTTCGCAACAACAACAACAACAAAATGCCGAGCTGAACCCGTTTTTTGAGGTCAATTTTCGCTATAAAAATGGCGCTCTATTAATCGTCTAACACTATTATATTACAAAACGCAAAAATAGAACAAAAAAACAAAACATTCGCTCGTCCGAATATTCAACTAGTGCAGTTTTTTTGTTTGTTTGTTTGTTTTTATTATGATAAGGTAAACGAATCTCTGGCCTGTTTGGTGCGCTGTGCATATTGGTGTATATGTGTGATGTGCTGTGCACGCAATCTATCCGCTTGCGTGATTTCTTTTTGCAAAATGGTATCGTACTTTAAAATTGCGAGAAAAAAAACTACTAAGTTTTATCGGAATTGAAGAGAGTGCAAATTGATAACTGGCACAAAACTGCCAGAGGCGCTGTTTCATGTATGAACACTTTGTTTTTTTTTTTTTTTAATGTAAATACATTTAAATTTCAGACAACATTTTATTGAACCGGACGCAAAATATTGATATAGTGGGAGAATTTTATTCTGTACTAAAATGAGTACAAACTCCATCGAAATTAAAAAAAAAAAAAAAAACAACAAAAAAAACAAGTTTGTTTTGACACATTTTTCTCATTCAAGTTTTTGAACATTTTATTTATTGAAACCAAATTACAGGGTGACATTGATATAAAACTGCAATCGATGAAGCCAATGCCGTAATAATTCTTGCCCCAAAACAGAAATCTTCCGAAAATCTGCTGACTTTTGAAATGTCATTTACATTGAAATTGGTCTGAGAACATAAAATCCATTGGTATCCAACTCAATAAAACTTTGAAAACAATTATTGAAGGTGTAGCCAAACACACCAGTCGAATTTACGAAATAATTCACAGTATTGAATATTATCACAGCTCGTCTTAGAACTTAGAACCTGAAAAAGTGTCAATATTTTGATTGCCATGAACTAATTGAAACTATTAGCATTATTTTTTTTTGTCGTTGTATTTAATCTTCGGTCACTTTTTTTTAATATTTAGAAGGTTCACGGTTTTCACAGTCAATATTTTGAAATTTACCAAATATGTTGACATTAGAATATAACTAGGGGAATCAATGGAATTTATCTGATCGTTTCTACTCGCAAGTCATCGAGTGCCTGTACTTTAGATTCTAAAGACACAGAAAACACACGTAAGCACTTGCAAAAGAAATATATGCACACGGCAGAATATATAGGACACTCGTAGGAATTCGCGAGTGCACGCACATTTACACTGTATATTTCTGCAGTACTCGCAAAATAGCCTTATGCACTCGTAAGTACTGGCAAAAATCAAATGGACTCGCAGTCAATTTTCGAAGATGTAAAGACTTGTCGGGCTTCACTGTTTTTTTTTCTCATATGCAAAAGCAAAATTTAAACAGTTTCCCTTACAAAATGAAAAGGTGCACCCGCTGATACTGTGATCAAATAAACAATAAAAAAAATAATCTGTTTTACCTGTTTTCATCATTTGTTGAAACAGTTTGAAAATACTTCAACCAATAAACTTCTTAAGTAAACTGATGCGAAAATATATTTTTAGCGATATACAATAAAGGAAAAAAACCACACAAGAAAAGATAAAAGGGACGACATGACAATTCCTCTTGCTTTCTCTGATTCATTTTTTTTTTTGGGTAATATGTCACAGTTTGGTCATGTTTTCCATGTGAAAAATGTTGTGAAAAATTGTCGGTTGCGTAATCAGCCGGTTAATTTGGGACGTTTTTCGCTGTCTAACAGTGATTGTTTAAAAAAAAATAAAATATATAGACAATTTTAGTAAACTGTGACGAACGTTACAAATTAGTCTAGTCATGCCGACTGAATCAGCCGGTGAGCCAGTTGGATGTGAACATTTGAATGAAATTAGTTAGTCACTTCTTTTGCACGCAGAATATAGAAATCAAACGTATACTGTTAAACTGCTTTTTCATTCATGATTCAAAACCAATGATTCGCTGGAAACAAGTCAAAACTTCAAAACCTTTACCATTTTGATTGTTTTCATGAAATTCATTACAAAATGTTGTGGCTGTTTTCCAACCGAAATTCTGTTTAAAGTTAAGAGTTTCTTCTTTAAGCTTCTCATTTGTCACTTCAAAATTAGAAATTGTCATTTACTATTGACAAATAATAACAGTCTGGCTTCGTTCAAATGCTTTCTACCAAACATTGCCAAAATGATAGCTGGTCAGTTTTCGCTGAATCATCTATCTACTGAGCATGCGACACGCGTTCAAACGAATCTCGTTTGAACGCGTGTCGCATACTCATCACCTAGCTCAGTTAGCAAACGATATTCAGCTATCGTTTTGGCAATGTTTGCTTTCTACAACAACAACAAAACGGTTTGTAAATAAATGTGTGTACTATTTATCATCTTCCAAATCCATTCTGTTCGTTTGGGATTATTTATTTAAAATTCAATATAATATATGAACAGTTGTTTAGTTTTATTGATAATTTCCATTCCACGTGACAGACATGTGCTCAGTGTTGTTTAGAATATGATTGTTATATTGGATGTGTGAATTTATTTTTGTGCCAATTCACTTGGTGTAACCAGAGCTACTACGAAATCAACGAAATCTGCATGTTAATTTCCCCAGCTGTTGTTGTTTGTTTGTTTGTTTTTTTTTTCTTTTATCTATGTGACATTCTTCTTTTTATACGATCATCTAATGATCAGTCTGACATTTTATCGATATGATCTGCATCAGATCTAAATTGAACTATAAATGGCATTAGATCCTGTCTATATCTTCATGAAATGTTCTTTTGACCTATTCAATCGACATCCAAATGAATAGTTTTTATTGGATTCAACGAACGCCGTTGGTGATTGCAATATTTTTTTATCGAATTGGATTTCTTAACTGTTTAAACATTTCAGTGTTTTGTTGTTTGGTAACTTATTTATAAATATCCGTATTGGCAGAATGCACAGCTGGAAATGAAATCGTTTGATTCAATAATATATGAATCAATTGTCTCATGCAAACATTTTCGCACGTGCGCTAGCTTCAGAGAGCACATGGTTTCACATTGATGCCACAAACAATTTACTTTTACCAAATATATACAAACAATTTGTGTGTGCACTTTGTGTGTACATGCACTGTACAGCTGTTTTTCCCCGTGTTTTTTCTTTACATTTTATAAATTTTATTGCGACGTTTTTTGTTCTCGACTTTCGAAAGAAAATAACGCTTGATCATAGAACTGACCTATTATTGACCTGCAGTCGCATTCAAGATAGTCTCTAGCAATAGTTATTAACTGTATTACTGGAAATCATATTTATCAAATCAATTTATTATCCTAAAAATTAAATGTTCAGAAATTATGTCATATCTGGGGCAAAAAGTATCTTTTTTTGGATACGAATCTTTTGGAGTGGAAATAGTTTCATATTCATTGATATCGCCACTTTCTTGAACCACCCAAATTGATTCACTCGGTTGTCTGAATGTTCGGTTACAATGTCGACTATAACAAAAATCTTAAGAGATTGCTTTACGTGGCCAAACACACAGTTCTGGATGGCTAGATCTTCCTCGCACTCACATGCTTGACATCGATGGAACAGTATTCAAAACTAAAACCATCTATTTCAATCTTCGCGCTATTGCTCATTTGTATTGCTTAACGGGCTTAAATTGGCAAAGATTATTTATGCATACGATTGGATGTACATATGAGTGGCTGGAGATAGAAATGCGAATTTCATTACAAAATTAAAGTGCAACATGAAAAATGTTTTGGCAAAAAAGCATCATGATTTTGGAATTTTCTTGTGTTTTCACGAATACATTTTTCTTGTCGTGTAGTTTGCTTGGCAGAAACTTTTATATTACTTTTTTGCTTGCACAGAATTCATGTTGCATTATTTCAAAATAGTTTTCATGTTGCACTTCTGCTTGAATGATGCTGTACTCTCATTTCTATTCTCAGCCACTCACTATTATGTATTATCCGTGTCAACAAATTCACTTTCTGTCTCTATTTCACTCTTATTTCACATTTGCATTAAAAATAAAATCATCAATACATTGAAAGAAATTTATCATTTGATTGTTTATTCTTTCCCGGTCATCATACAAACTCACACTGTCCAGTGTCTCTCGCTGTACGCGAGTGTGTGTTTCGTATGTATTGATGAAACATTTCCATTTCTGTTCGAACTGTTTGTGGTGTTGTTTACTCAATATTGAACGTATACGCGACACACAAATATTGAATTTAATGCAAATTAGAGTGAAATTAAGATAGAAAAATAATATTGTCAGCGGCTGTACAATACACCCCTTAGTACACCCATTGGAAGGGTCTTTTTTGTTTTGTACGAATCAACGGGTAAGTGTAAAGTCTGAACTTAATTCACAGCCATAATAACTATTGATTTTGAATGCATTCTAAGAAAAACAAAATTCTCAAAAGTTATGAGATGTGATCTCGGTGCGTTTTTGGGATAATTGAATTAGAAATGATAGCGAGTGTGAGGGTTCGAATGTGGGCTCTATAGAAGAGGCGGCAAGAAAGTCGAGACTGAGATGGATTGAGCATGTTTTGAAGGATGAATGAAGATCGATTGCCGAAAAGTGTATTGTTTTGAGACAAGAATGGACTGATAGCAATGGTTAAAAGAAGCGGTTTGAATTCAGTTCAGTGTGATTTTTCGAAGGGAATCGTATGTGGCATCTAAATATCGTACATACAGACCATACGAAGTGGACCATCATATGATCTATAAATGATTATTATTATTGTTGTTGCATTCTGCGTTCCTGAAAATATTTTCAAATGTTAAACTTGTCGACGAAGACTTGCCGTGAATTTACGTGTGTCACGTCGGCCAGTAGAATTGTTCCGCATTTGTGCACAAATGATTAAAATGACATGTAAACAAATTGAAATTATTATAAATAGCAAATTTGTTTTGTCTTTAGAAGCCATTTTGAAGAAATCTCATTTCAGATTCAAAGCGACTCTCGTGGATTTTATTTGTTATTTAGCAGAAACCATTACTTATTCAATAATTGTGAAAATTTCTTTTTGAGATTGAGACGCAATAGCGTTCAATCAATCAATTTTAATAGCCAAAAACTACGTTCAGCATTTACCTAGACCTCTTTTGTATGCTTCAATCGAATATATTTGTTATTTATAAATATGGTTTTTGTTGCTGATATTTTCTGTATGCAAATCTAAACACGGATGTTTACACATTTGCATTAACCCCTCATTAAAAGTTACGAGAGTTCGGGAATTGGCACTGATAAGATACGATGAGTTTGTGATTTCACCTTAACGGAATTATAAGCAATAAACAAACCACAAAAAAAAGATCCCAAAAAATATGCCAATAAAACAAACAAAAGTGCGAGCTCACGCACAGAACGCAGTAAAATGTAATAATCATACTTAAGGCTGTACCAATTACATATGCAAGACACATGCTTCTATCTACGACACTATGCATCACATAAAAATAACAACAAAGTAGACATCTATGGTTATTTTTTACTGTTTCACTTGATGTATTTTGTGTATTGTAAAGTCTGAACACAAAAAAAAGCAACGAAAAAAAAAACAACAAACAAACATCAGCAGCAGCAAATATGTATGTTGTTGTTGTTTTTTTTTAAAGCACACACATTGTGCACCGCATGGTACATAGCGAATCGAATAAGCGCTTGTGTGTTGTTTTTTAATTGGAGCAAGGTAAGAAAAATATTGCTCTCGCCCGCAATTGTGATCTCATAATGTGTGTATAGACGGGCTGCTCTTGCATACGAATACAAACACAACCACAATAAGCACGCACATGCTCATGATCATGTGTGCACACTGCACACACACACTTACACTCACATTCAGCCAGTCGTTTGATATGCGACATGAATTTTCTTCAGCTCAATCGGCTGATCGCACCTCGTAGCACAAGGGGCAAAATACTTTCAAAAAATAATGATGGCAAGTAGTTACGTAGTAAAGAATTTGGGTGTCTAATAGACTATTTGTAATCAATAATAATGAATAATCTGGTCCACTTTTATGCCTGAACTAAAGTAAACCGGTTCAAATGAAACTGATGCTGATTTGAACTGTCTCAAATCCATTTTATGTTTGACTTGGTATTGCATTCATTTCATTGGGATTGCTTTGCCCCTTGTTTCAGTTTCACAACATCTGTTTCGTACAACTTAAGAAGAATGCCTTTTAACCAAGGCAAAGCCACCCGAATTCTACCAAAATCAAGCTATAATATTTGCTTGCGGTAAACCTACACCGTTTCCATTATCAGATGAATCGCATACGCATAGTGGATATGATACGACTAACCATTATGTTATATTTTCAACCATTAATTAAAACCCAATTCGTTTTTTTTTTTCAAATTCTGGTTTCTTTCGGAATGTTTCAAAGCTTTTGAGTATTCGAGGTAATTTTGGTGACACAAGCTTTTCGCTGTTGAGCATTGCAGTCGAAACAGTATTATAGAATCAAGCCCCATGTGTGTGTGTGTGTGTTCAGTGTTCATGGTACAGTCAATGGTAAGTGCGTTGATGTGTTTCTTTTGCCTCGTTCTTCTTTGTTTATCTTATGATTCTTTGCTACATTGCAATAAAAAAAATCGCAACTCAAAAATGATCAAAGAACGAAATTCAATATCATAAATTCAAACTGAATTCTATGTCATACTTTTTCTTTCGCTGCCGTTTTGTACATAAAGATCAAATGGTGGCTGGGCTGTAGTGTAAATATTAATTTACCCGCTTGACGGGTTCGCCTCTGATGTCGGTCGCTATTGCTGGTTGCTTATATTTTTTGCTGCGTTTCATGTTAATGGAGAGAGAGAGAAAAAAAACGTACGCAATTTATGCGCACAGCAGAAGCAAATTGCAGAAGCTCATGCATAAAAACCGCAACCAAGATCATGCAAAAAGTATTTCCATAAAATCGATGTAACTTCAGCTTCTTCTCATTACATTACGAAACGTGAGCAAACAAAAAACCAATACCAACAACCAATAAATAAGATGAGCGAGCGAACGAGAGAGAGAGAGAGAGAGAGAGAGAGAGAGAGAGAGAGAGAGAGAGAGAGAAAATACACTTTTCTTTTTATTTTACATTTCATTAACGCGCCGTTTTACAATTCGTCGACTTAGAAGTCGTATCGCGGCAGCAATTTACGTGGAACTGACAACCACAAAGTAACTGGCAATAGCAGCTTGGCCATTGATTATGCCGCGCCAGATGAGAATGGATTTAGTTGATAGTCGACAATTGGCATTTTATGTAATTCAAATGTCATTTTGATAACATGACCACTTTTTACCCAACAAAAATACAACAATGAAAAAAAAGGAAGGGTTAAGTAAGATTGATTGATTCTAGATGAATTCCATGTACTCCTTAAGAGGCTATTGATCCGATACACTTTTTTTTATGTAACTTAGTTGAGGAACAGGTGTGTTTCGATTCGGTAAAATTGCTGAATAAATTCCAATTTAACAACAACAACAACAAAAAATCGTGTATCAATCATAAAATCAATTCGTTTAGCAGCTGCGAAAATTTTCCTCTCAAACTCCAGCCAATTTCCTAGAGAAAAAATAAAATAAAATATGTGTCTTTTGAGAGTGCTGTTAATCCAATGTAATCATAGCTTTCAACTCAAAAAGTCTTTCTCTTTCTCCTCAATCACAACAACAAAAATTGACGCCCGTAAACACAATGTACACGAGGCACTTCTTTCGTTTCGAGGTCGAACCAAAAAAAAGAAGTTACGAATGTTGTTAAAATTGTTTTTTTTTTTTTTTAAATAAGTCGAAATCGAAAATATGTATATCGTGTTGTCGAATCGACACTGCATTGCAAATGCAATCGTAAAAGAATAATTTTTCAATTTTTAGCTAATTAGCCACAATAATCGATTGGAAGCACATTACACATTCAGAATATGATTTTGTTGTGCAAATGAGACACCTGTGCAACGTATAATGAATGAATCGAAACTCTAAACGGATTCATGTGTAAAGGACAAGTGTGAACTGCGTTCTTACATAAGCTACAGACAATAATAACAACCACGAAAAAAAAACCAACAACAACACAAAAATTGTGTGACTATTTCTCTAGTTGTGGACAATAACAACAACAACAACAACAACAACAACAACAGCAACAACAATATTTATTTGCTAATGAATTATAGCCGTTAGCCAGCCGCTATAACGACAAGTAATGCGACGGATTTCGCGTTACAAAATGCACCAGTATCGATAGTAAATTTGTGTGTGTGTGTGTGTGTGTGTGTGTGTGTATTATTTTGTGAAAAATAAAAATTTCCGACACACATAAATGGTGTGTGTTTGTTCGCATAAGAACATTTGTTTTGACTGGAATTGAATAACCGACAGACATAATATGAATATGGGCAAAAACAAATACAAAAGCAACAACAATAACAACAAAATAGCGTTCCTACTGAAATGTGCTGCGGCCAATTCAGTGCGCCACACATGTACTGAACATCACATGCAACGTTTCTACTTGCATATGTTTGGCTTTTATCTATCGTTTGCTATTTTCGTGTATTTTTGTTTAGTTTTTGTTTTTTAGTTTTTTTTTTTTTTTTTTTTTCAATCGATGTATTGCGCACATGCACACGTTGAAAAAAGGCGCATACAAAGAAATAGTATAAAAAGCAATTGTGGTTGTCAAATGCGACACATAACCAAGCGTCAAACAATGACCCGGATCTCTTATGAATCGGATTATGTTTCATCGTTATCAATTCGAATTTGAGAAATGAGTGTGCATGAGAAAGAGAGAGAGAGAGAGAGAGAGAGAGAGAGAGAGAGAGAGAGAGAGAGAGAGAGAGAGAGAGAGAGAGAGAGAGAGAGAGAGAGAGCGAGAGAGAGAGAGAGAGAGAGAGAGAGAGAGTGAGTATGGGTGGTGTGCTAGTGAGACAACATTGAAACCGGTCATATGCCAAATTAAAAAAAAAAAAATAACACGATCTTTACATGTTCAGTCCTTGCATCTCATGCCAGTGCAATTTGTTGAATTAAGTGTCATACAAATTTCCAACACAATTATTCGTAAGTTCGCTTAGAGTACTGAGTATGTTTGCATGCGTGAAACCGCGCACTAATGCCCGCTATCTTTGACACACACAGATTCCTTTTCTAATATTCACTTTTGTGTATGATTTGCGTGCGCAAATTTGCGCTCATTGGCTGGCATGATCTCGTCCATGGTCCATACTTGCATTCCAAAGTCAGGCGATCGTTCATAGTGAACGGATTAAAAGTGATTTCATTTAAGCCGCTATTATTATTATATTATTAACAACAACTAATAAATGTGAATACTTGATAAACATTTTTTTTTTAAATTGATAAATCATGCGACTTTAATTTATAGCCAGGTTTCTTTTTAATAATCGTTTCGAAGTGAACAAAAAAAAAATATGCAAAATTGAACTCAATTTAACACAAATCGGTTAAATTAGTTGGATTTAAAATTTAAAAAAAAAATGCTGCTATTTCTACACATGACTGCTTTTAACCGTGTTGACTTCACTTTATTCACGTATGGCAAATCATTTAGAATTGATTCGATTTTGGTGGTCATTCATTGATTAGAACTGACCTCAGATAATTTGAATCACATGGTTAAATTGAACCAAACTTTAAATTGTTTCATTTCCAAAATCGTCTCAAAAACAAATCATTACCGTACGTGGCATAAATTGTGATTTGGGGCACTCTTCTTCATTCTTGCTCAATGATTTCAAATGACCCTTCAATCCGTTCAATTTACGAATTCACCATCACAAATTGTATAATAATAAAAACCGAAATCTCCATAAAAGCCACACACACAATTCGTGGAACAATTTCAAATCACCGTTGAAAGTTTCATTGACGCGCAAACATGCGATTTCGCTACTTACGCTTTTTCAGTCTTCTTAAAATGCACCGCATTTTCACAAATCTATTGCTAAACGTGTGTTGTTTTTTCCATGCGATTCTGTTTATTTTTTCGTTGTTGTTGTTGTTGTTGTTGTTGTAATCATTTGTTTTGTGTCTTTCAATTCGATTTTGATTCATTTATGCGTATGTACGCGGTTGTATGTGGTAGCCAAATTGCCCACCATACAATAAAAGTCGTGCTGTACTTGAGCCGGATATTCAAAAACATACGTTAGCGAGGTATTTTGTCATTAAATTGTTTACAGCATTTTAAATTGAATAAATTCGAAGAACCCAGGGAGAAGGAGAGAAAGAAAAGAAAGAGACAGAGAAAGAGAGAAGCAACAGCAAAAATATTGCTTATGTGTGTTAGCATTAGCAATGGTTAAATGAATTGTAAAATATTTATTTGCATTGGTCAATGATATATTGGTCTCTCACTCACAGTGAACACAGTCACACATCTCCGATATGATATTTGGGCGAAAGTTCAACGACTAATAATTTGTTTTAATTGATTTTGAAAGTCCATTTGTCCATCAAATTCATTCGTCGCAGCATTGATGAAGCATAAGTAGTTGTGGGAAAGCCCTTTTTCTTTCCCATTTGCATTTTGTTTTTTTTTTTTTCTTTTCAAAAGAAGAAATTTTTTTACTTTTTCCCGAAACGGCAATATGGTGTATGCAAGGTATTAGTCAAAGAAAACGTCACTAACACATAACAAGCCGACCATCAATACACGTTAGCCAATGTCAAATGCATGTATTGACTTCTGAATGTATTGACTTTCCCGTTGAATTTGTTGTTGCTTTCAGTAGCGCCGCGTGTAGTGTAGTGTTTTGGGCAAAACTATAAATTTGGACTAATTCCAATGCATACAATGGTATAGGCCATATTACCGTATTGCTTTTTCCGGCAAACATGTGTATTTCGCTAGCAAAAAGATCAACGTATGAAACAACGATTTATTTTTAAATTACTCTACTATTTGTTTAGATTTTGTTTTGAACACAGCGCATAAACTCATTATTTGTTTTATTTGTCTGTTTATTTTGGATCCATTACACTTTTTAAACACTATTCAATTATAAACGTGTCCGTAAATTGAACTTCCCTTGCGTATGATTACATGGGTCGATTTCAACGAATAACAGAAAAATTCACACGATGCACCTGAGATGTGGCGCGGGAACAAAGACTCGTATACCATGAATCATGACAAATTAACGCAGTTTTTGCCCGTTTACCCGAGTAGTCGTTTTTTTGTTGTTGTTGTTTTTTGTTTTAAACAATTCTACAATATTATTGCATATTTTTGCGTAGTCGAAAAAAGGGGAAGTCATTCAGCAACAGCAAAGAAAAATGCACACACAAAAAACCATACACACAATCGACAGACATAGACATGGGCAGTTTGTGAGCGCACATGCTTACATTATATGCAATTTGATTTATGTTACTTGCAAAACAAAGAACCAAATTGTAGGTATTAATTAATACTTTTTTCTTTTGGTTAAGACCAAAAAAAAAAAAAAAATGAATATCTTGCTATAGCTAGAGAACAAACGAACCGAGAACCAAGAGATAGTAATACAATGGAAATAGTGTATGCACAACGCACGCGCGCACACCTACAGATGTTGTGATGTTTATGCAGTTGTCGTCGTTTCGTTGCAGTTATTATTGTTAAATTAACATTAATTTAATATTTTGTTTTGTTTATTTGCATTTCGCTGCAGCCGATTTTGTTAATTGTACGCACAGTAACCACAACAACAACAAATACGCCCAGCTCTTGGATCTGGCTTCTTATTCTTTCTTTTTCTCTCTCTCTCTCCCTCGTCGTGTGTGTGTGTGTATGTGTGTGTCATTTTTGTCACTCTTTGCACTCACCAATCCAGCCAAATTAAAGGTATTTTAATGTGAATTGGCCATTTCGAGCTGGCCTTTCAAAAAATCAACAACAAACACATTCGCTAAACAACAAGCATAAAGCTCATGGAATATACTATAGGAAAACCGATATCCGCATGCAATATGTGTGTTGGGCATAGGCCGGACTCAGCGAATGTACACTCAGTTTCTGTTGGTTCCGTTGTGAGAACTCAAAGACAATCATTTTGAATGCACATTTTATACTGTCCTTGGCCAATAAGTAAACTGTAGAAAGAATTCTTTTTTTTTTGTCGTGTATACAAAACAGTCTGCATTCTGTCCTAATATTAATGCATACGCATTTCGTTGTTCTCTTTATGGTGGTTTCTCTTTCTTTCTGTGGTCTGTTTTTCGTGTGTGAGTGTGTTACAAATGGCAAAAACGGCTATTTTCAATATTGCATTTTCTAGATAAATGTTTGATTTTGGAAAGCACTTAAACCAAATTCAAAAAACCAATGAAACCAAACCAAAACGAACGAACAAAACATTTCAAAAAACAAAAACTGCTGAAACAGGGGAAAAATGCCAAAGTGCACTTTTATCGAGTAAATTATGGTTTGTTTTTTTTTAGTTAAGATAAAAATGCAGCATTAAATGTGTTGCGAACCATTGCAATAAGTATGTTTGGATGTTGATTTTAGTGTTTTTTGTGTAGCCGCCACAAGCTATAGAATATGCGATTTAAATGCATTTTATATTAGCTACAATCAGCCCTCGGTAATTGGGTGTGGTTGATGTCGTTAACACATATTTAGCTCATGCAATTATAATTCTTGTTTGTTTTTTTGTTGTTGTGGTTTTAGTTTAAAGCGCCGCTTGGCTTTTTGGTTGAGCCGTCGAATTGTACGTCTTTTGCACCATTTCATTAGGCCATTGTTTTAAGTGATTTGATTTTAATCACCATCTAAATACAAGAAAAACCAAAAAAAAAAAAAAAAAACATAAAATGAGTACACCAAAAGTGGCCAGCAACTGATCAAAATTCAAATGCACGAATCAGTTCATGTTTGTGGTTGTTTGTTTGTTTGTTCGAACTGGAACAGCACAAAAATCGCTTTCGATTTCATTTGTGATCGAAAATCCAAAATCCATGCAATTAAATAATCAAATAATCAAAATATGCACGATTTTTCTAACAACGAGCACCGAATCAATGGCAATCACACACGAAGCAAATAAGCACCTGGAAATTATAACCTGGTGCTGTGTGATCAACAGATATCTGTAGTGGCAAGGCGATATTTGGTTCAGAGCCAAGCGAATGGACGGAGTGAGTTGAGAGCGCGCGCGCACCAAAAATGCAAGAGAGGCGCAACAACCTTGCTGTGTATATGGATTTGTATCATTTTGGATTGCGAAGAATCTCCATTCGTACAAATGTGCGAGGCTCAGGCCAATTGAACAACCTCTGTAACAACGAAATTGCATTTTAACTCTTCGCGCCTCATTACATTACACCGTTGCAAATCAAATGCAATCGCTCGACCATTTGTGTGTGCATGCACATTCATTTGAAACATTTAATTCAAGCACATAGCGGGACCTAACCAACTAACCAGCAGACTTTCAATACACACTACACCCAGCAAAACAGTTTGCTGAGCAATTTCAACCGCAGCAGTTAAACATTGGTATCGAATCGGTGAACTACAGTTCGTGAATATCGAACTTACAATCGCACAAATCAAACGCAAAACGAATTGAGCTCATCCGACCTATTCGATGCTAAATGAATTCAATGAAGAAAAAACAAAACCAAACATAAAACGTTTTGTATCTCACCGCCTGTTTGATCGCACCACACGCGTTCATCATTCGCGCGCGCGCGCGCGCAATGGCATGAACATTTTGAAAATGTTGCAAAAATGCTTTGTGTTCAATTGATTGAAACTGACTTACGCATCGAAATTATTGCACATTCCACAATTCAATACCAATAAACTAAAAACAAAACAAAAAACAGCCAATGATTCGCACGCAAAGCAATGTATTTAATGCCATACAAAAACTAAACCAAATAATTAAATAAACAAATTGAAATATACAACGTTAGCGAAAAGAGTTATGGACTTTTCCAGTTCATCTCTTCTAGAGTCATCAAACCGACCATTTCTTTTTTGTTTTTTGTTTTTTTTTTTTTTCAATATTAAAACATATTCAAATCAGCACTTCTATCGCATGGCTCATGGTCTATAAAACGATCGCTAAACTCAATCAATCATTTATGAATTAACACGTCAACTATTCCTGCGTAAATCATTCAAGATGTTAGACAAAAAAAAAAAAAAAAAATCCGATGAACTTGAAATTTATATTAAAATTAAAATCAACAAATCTATTCCGAGACAAGTATTTTCATTGATTCATTTATTGATAAATCACTGCCAATTCGAAACGGCCACTAAAACCAGTTTTGGTGTGGTCATCTCATCATACCGAATTTGCAAAATCCCAAAATCATATTTTAATCATTCGTCTATATGATCCATTGAAAGCTCATTCTCTTTTTGTCGGCTGTTGTGTGTATGATTCATGAAAAAACCGACCACATTCATATTATTTATAGTATATATTTAATTTGAATTTATTGTATTGACGATGTAAACGATGTAATTCTTTTTTTTATATATTATTATTATATTTTCAGGTAAATGCGCTTTTATTCAATGTGAAAATTAAATAATAATAATATGAACCAAATAGAGATGAAAATACGAATGCAAAAGCACACACAAATTGAGATTATCAACAAAGCCTTTTTTTTCCACATATGTTATTTTTTTTTTTTTTTGTTGCTGTTTTGTTTCTCCACTTGACTCTAGTAATGTGAAATAATGGAGTGGAAATAAAAAAAAAATAATCGGCCGTTTAGCGATTGGTGTGCTTTTTTTATGAATTTATCGAAAGAAGCGATGAAAAAAGAAACACCGTTTAGTGCAAATGCAGTGAAGCGAACGGAGAAAAACAGAGACGGCAATAGAGTGAAAGAGCAAAACGAAGCGCGCGAAGCAACAAACTTACATCATAAACACACAATATAACATATATATATATATATATATATTTATACACGCTCGTATTTGTATTACCACTTGGTTTGTTGTGATTGTAGTGTTGAAGTGCTGTTACTTTATTTTGCCAGTGGTAAACTACTGGCCGGCCTTGCCGAAGGCAGTCTCACAACCTCAATTCAGCAATCTCAACAATGGCAAGATAACAACGAATTACAATTGTTTCGAATGTTTGAGCTTGCGTTGTGTTTGTGTTGACTATGTGCATGTGCATGTGCATGTGTGTGTGTGTGTGTGAAGCTGTACGTCTGTTCTCATTGACTCAAGAGAAGAAAAACCAAAATATTCAACAGTTGTTTTTTTTGTTGTTGTATTTTCTCTACATTTTCTCGTTAAAATGTCATTTTTGTCGCCAATTTAAACATATATGTCAAACGATATCTGGATGATATGATCAAAATGATCGAATTGCATCGCATCGAAAATCAAAAATCCATTACATTGAGTGGCAATCAATTTAGAAATCAAATTGCAAATACTTTCAACTCTAAATAGATATGATAAATTGTTGGCAACACATTTTTTTTCAATCGGCGTTTTTTTCTTTTTTAAATGCCCTGCTTAAATTTGATGGTTTATTTTTTTTTTCAAGTTGTATATATTATTTCAATGATCTTAACGGAATGCTTGCAACATGGAGAGCGAAGTATATCAGTCAGGTAAATTAATGAAAATTTATTCCTTTCCGATTCAGATGGTTTGTGTAATCAATTTTTTTTGATTGGCATCGTCGATTAGAAAACGATATGTCATTCATACTAACTTCAACACAATGATCGCGAAATAGCAAATTGTCCGAGGCGTGGTAATGCATGTTGGCATCGATGCGACTGTCAGATTGGGTGAGACAAGAAAAAAAAATCAACCAACGTCATAACAACAATCAACATTTTACGTTTTGCATATCTCGAATAAAAATGCATACCGAATAGAAGCGTATATTTGTCGTGTGTGTGTGTGTATGTGTGTGTGTGGTGAGCTTTAAGCTTGACAAATCAACGTCATTTGTTTTATTTTGATTGTTTCGATGGTCTGCTTATGTGCAAACCCAAATGCTGATTATGAAAATGCTTGTTCGTTGACCTGGAATAATCGAAAATTCATTAGCCACGGCGACGATGTTCGGCCATCTCTTTCTCAACTTTACATCATTTTTGCATAACAATAACAGTTTGACACCCATTCCGTCCAGATTTTGTGCCATAAGACTGAATATGTTAAGACAATCTTTACTGTAAATTAAATCAATAATTGATTTTTTTCGGTCGCTATTCATATGATGGTTCATGAACCATAAAACAAAAACCTATTTGGAGCTCTTAGTTTTGTATACTTTACTTAACCCTTCTACAGTGTTATTTGAACAAATTCATCGTAAAATCTAAATAGATTCGGTGAAGTCTCACGTCCAATACTATTAGTATTTGCTATATGGTGAAATTGATATTTTGTACCATTTCACGACTGTAAATGGAAGAAAATTGTATGACTTTTTTCTGGAACAGCAGCATTTATATGAAAAAAAGCGCATTTTTATTAATTGAAATTGCTATAAAATTTGATTATTATGAAGTTATTCGAAAAATTCATTTTGCGATGGGCACTTAAACAAAAAGGCACTAGGAAGTACATTAAAAATATGAACATTTCATTAATTTTGTCACAGAGACTTTCGTTGTAATTTGAACTATTTTGTTTTTCTATTTTATTGACAAATCTAGTGACAAATATTACATTTAAATTCAAATTTTTCCAGAATTAGAGCATTCGGAAATTCGGCTGTGGGTATATCTGGGTTAATTAATCTTCTTCAACGCATCTCATTTGTATATATTTTATGAGTACGTCATAAAAAAAAATATGAAAATGATTATTTTATGATCCCATAAAAAATTGGTTGATCAAAAATCAATTTTATATTCATCGGTGAAATGTGTGTGCTTACTGCAATAGTGTCGAAAATTATTGGACGCCAGCACACGGTGCTCGCTCCATATAACTTAACATTGCTGTCGATGTCGTGTTTTATGCTCTTCTTTTTCTCTCATACATACACGGAGATGTCAAACGAGAAATATCAAAGTGTGCGTTTTGATACTGAGCTGCGTGCGGCACTTGCGTTAGTATGCGTGTGTCATTTTTTGAAGAAGAAGCACATAAATGCTAACATTGAACGAGCACCGCTTGGACGCCAGTCATCAAAAAAGTCAATTTCAATCATGAATGCTACGAATCGACTAGAAAAATTCAAAAATACCGCCAAAATCGTTTTTACCAAAAAAAAAAAAAAAAAAACATCAAACGCACTTTTACTTATGCTTCATATTCATTTCTTTCGTTGAATTCTCCGTCTGTTTTGTTTTATTTACAGTAGCCCATTTTCGTGTATTTCATTAACGGTTTTTTGTTGTTGTTGTTGTTATGTCGTCGTCATCGTCATCGTCATCGACTACGTCATTGAAAATGAACTGGAATCCATAAAATATCAACACATGGCGTCGCAAGCGTTCGCGAAAAATCGTGGGCGCTTTGTGATAAGTAATAAAAAAAGAGAAGCATGAAACCAAAAATAGAGAAGAAAAAGATATATACTAAAAGTATTCATGAATGCATTCTTTAAGTCATTTAGGTTAATTTTGAACGTGGAAAAGCAACTACCATTTGGCCCGTTTACGGTTCAAACGTTTATGCTGCCTCTATTAGTTGAGTTTCACAAGATAAATGAAATTCGTTGTCTTGTGACGTCCGTCTATTTTTCATTGTAATCATTTTCCACCTGCCGCATTTCACCGTGGCATGCACATGTTTTTTTTTGTTAGTGTTGTTGTTGTTCATTTCTCCCTTTATTTTTTCGTAAGTCAACGAGGGTTTTATTTTGTTTGGTGAAGAATTTGTGTAGCCGCGAGCTTGGTATCAACATCGAGCATCTTTCTTATTTATAATGCCAAATATCCAGTGCTCCTCATATTCCCAAAATATTAGCACTCACACACGTAAAGTCAGGCTCCAACGATAAGGATTGATTGTTCGTTTTTAACGTGTTTTTTTTTTTTCGTTCGTAAAGAGTATTTCAGCATCCACTTTGTGTGCGCGCATTTTGTGCGGTATTCATTCATTCATTCTTCATCTTAACTACAATATAAAAATAAAAATAAAATTGTAAACAAAAATTGCCTTGACGATGGTAGAAATGATGAATGCCTATCTATGCGCTAAAAAAAAAGACGACATAGCAAGAACGGTTGTGAAAAAAAGCCGAAAATAAATTGTCCTAACGATATACCATTTGTCATCTTTTTTCATATTTTTTCTTTTTATTATTTTCTATTCTTAGAACTTCCGTGATGATGGTCGAAATACGTGGTAAACATACCGTACGCTATGTACAGTTGAAAGTATTACACCATGTTTCACGGAGAAGCATTTTAATTCAATAATTTTCCATGAAAAGCACATTTTTCATATGCCACCAGCACAGTGCAATGACAAGGCTCACTTTAAAGGGTTTTTTTTCTGGCAGAGAATGTTGGAGAGAGACGGATAGATACAGATGTATATTTCCATCTCTTTTCGTTCTGTGTTCACATCTAAAAAAAACCCTACAAAGTGAGCCTTGTCATCGCAGTGTGGCCACCAGTGTATTTGTTGATTTTCAAATAATTTGACTTAACGAAATTATTATCAAATAAAAAAACCTCTGAACAAGGTAAAAATCGAGTGACAAAAGCAAAATACGAAATTTGTGATATGAAATGTGTGCCGAAAAAATAAATTATTTGAATGTTGTAAACAATTTTTCAGTTTCGGAGCGTTATTGAAATTGTGTTTTAGTTTACATTCTAATTGGCTGTCAAAAACACATCGCAACGCAATTTCGAGTGTCCATACTGTTGTTGCCCTAATTTTCAAAGACCCTTTCCGATGGTATTTGACACAAATCACTCGGACTCATAGATAAAAAGTTCGCTGTATATATACCGAGTAGACTTTTAGCACTAGAGGGGCTTTCGTCACTCGTGTGGACTGCAATCCACTGTGATAGGAAAAATTCAACTCAATTTGACACGCATGAAATTGTTTGCATTGTAACACATGATATCTATGTTGAATGATGACTTATTTATGTATCGCAGAAATAAATTGAAACGGTATGCGGTGTTTAGGTTTCGTATTACACCTTCCGGAGCTTATCATCGGATGCGATGAACCAAACAGACAAGTTAATTTGAAAAGACTACAAAGAAACCTTGATGACATCAGGCATCCACTAGATTTTTCACAGTTTTTTTTTTGTACGTAAAGGTTTACTTTTTCCTTCAATATAAATCACCGTTTATTCGGCTATGTTTAGTGATTTGGAGCCAAAATCAAAAGGGTTAACTTCCATATTCGAACTTACGAACTCATAACTTTTGGTGGGTCAGATTTCAACCCAAGAGTCAAATGACCATAATTAGAGTGTTGGTTCGAATTACAGCAACTTACCCGTAAGAAATGAATAACTAAAAATACAAAAATTACTCTTCCGGAGGAATAAAATGTGACCCTTCAGAATTACTGACAACTTTTGTTATACAAATGTATGATTAAATTAAGTAGTTTTAGCATATTATATCAATAATATAAAAAGTCTGTGATATTACACAATAAACTATCAGTCATTTTCTATAAGCCTCTAAGTTTACTTCTAATTCCAACAAAATTATCACAGAATGCCAACTACGATATGGCCAGCTCATCTGTTGCGTACAACAGTTCTCAAGAGGCGAAAGTGACAAAAAGCATAATTTCGTGTTTAGAACCCAAGGGGCTTATATGTGTCAAACGAAACCCATGAATCAATTGCCAATCCTTCAGAATTTAGTGTGCGTTTTGCAATCCCCTACGAATTTGTTGTATACGTTTATGTTATTTTGAGAGCATTCCATAGCACAACAATGGCCCATCGGTTGCAATGAAATGAAATACTTTTTTTAGTTCAAGCAATATTCACATGAAAGATTTAATCTTTCTGTTTTGTGACATATGGAAATATTTAAATGTAATATGCACAAGTGTTTGCACTAGACTCTGCTTACTTACATTTACTAATCAAATTTGTCAACTGTGAGACTCAAATAGACTCGAAATATTCGCGCTTTATTTGCATTAAATTTGAATATCGCGTGGCTTTACCACACAAAGTATACTAGAATTTGCAAATCCTGCAATTCCTTGGTGAATTTGAACGAATCCCACGATTTTTGGTTGTATCATACAAATCTCATATATTTGTTGCGAGTATTTTGGGAATCGCGTAACTCAGAACACTAGTTGAAACCATTTTATCATTAAAAAAAGACAACTCACCCGAAAGGTTTGTTGTGGCGGTGTTCAGAAATTGTATATCGAATCTGATGCTTGATGTAAACGAGCCATTCAATTTAAATGATGAAATCAGAAAAAAAAAATTTGATGCTATTAATTTCCTCCCGATCAAAATGGCACCTATCGTTAGCATAAGGGAAGCAATCATTTGTAGTAAATTAGTCATGAGCTTGGTAACTTTTTTTTGCCGGAAAAGATTTTGATGGTGCAAACAAAAAACGGAAGAAAAGACGTATGTAGAAAGTGAAAAAAATGGCCAATCATTTTGTTTTTTCAATTAAAGCAATTTATGCTCTTCTCGGAAAAGTTTGTATTCCATTCTGGATTTTTCACCTACAAGTCTTTGGGTAATATCTATTTCCCTCCCCCCGAAAAACACAAAATATAATGACCCGACAAAATTGATTGCCATCATTTTTTAAGTGATTCGTGACTGGAGTTACTCACGATGATACTGTAAATGTGAATGAAATAATGCGTCATCACGAAACTCGTATGCATGCTTTTTAAAGCTACTATTCGGCCACAGTCTGACGAACTTTTGGGTGATATATTTTTGAATGCTATCGAGAAATTTATAAATAATAATAAGAAGAAAAGAGAAATAGGTAGAGTATAAAAATGGCAATTTGTTTACTTCTGGTTCGTCGTTTCATCGATGCTTTTCGTCTCGCAAGCGTCCAACGTAACATATGTACAAAATAAAAAAAAAAAAAAAACGGCACATGCACACAATATTCAACATGGGAATGATTAATACATCTTAATGACCATTTCATTTTGTTCAGAGTGTTGCGTGAACATGGACTTTTGTTGTTGTTGTTGTTGTTGTTGTTGTTGTTGTTGTTGTTGTTGTTGTTGTTGTTGCACAGGTAATTTCAGATGTGTATATTCAGAGGGTCCGGTTTACTTTTTTTTTCATTTTATCTGTTACTCGGTTCGTTGGCTATTATGAAATGACGTATAAGCTGGCCAATAACCAACATGTTTTACTGTCTTGCGACGACAGAACATACAAAGAAACGGTTCTAAACACAGAATGGGCTTTCGACTATCAATTTTCTTACTATACAATGAAAGACTAACTTTTCCGCACAATAACTATGAAGATGAGAATGAAAAATATGCTAAAATATCCGCAATTCCAAAATCCACAAATCCTTAGCCGCAGACTTAAAGGAGTTCATATCTATTACAATCCGCCTGAATTGGGATCAACAAACTTGTCTTAAATTATAAAAAAAAAAAAAAAAAAAAAAATCTGATTGTATGCACATTTGAGATCCTCGAAAATTCGGATGAATTGTATTCCCCAGACTCCAAAATTGGATAGAACTCACATTTCCTACCCCAATACCAATACATTCTCTTTACGCAGTATGTAAGCGGAAAAGTAGCAACAAGAACGTTCTGAATGTATTCTATAGGAACTAGTTTTTCCACCGTGAAGCATTTACGTAATTAAACGTGAATCTGTATGCTCAGATTGTGCACCAGCGGCCAATCATCATAAAGTCATAAAAAACCATTTCAATATCAGAGCAATAATAATCACACTTATGCCAATACGTGCATTCGTACAACGCTGATTAGCACAAAAACAACAAGAAACAATGTATTCGCCGCGAACCGTTCGAGATCATTGGAAATTGTCGCACGAGCTCTGGCATTACACGTATATATTGATTGAACGCTGGGTGAAAAATATTCATTTAACAATGGTCTTACGGGGCCGGGTCCAATCGCAGGTTAACGTGTGCATTCGTGTTCTTCGATCTACCGACTTAACCGAATTTATCGATTACAATGCAAACACTTTATCAGAAAACCATATGAAACAATAATTAGTCAACGAAATCGAAAAGAAAAAAACACAAGGTCACTGAACGTTCACTTTATTTTAATTTTATAGTCTCTCCCATATATGAAGATTGAAGTGTTTGTGTGTGTGTGTTCGTATACTTTTTGCTTCTTTGCAAGCATAAATACATAATGTTACACAAATAAATTCATTCATAGTCTGTTGTTTTAATGCACATGCTGACCGAATACAATTCATTGTTGGTGGTGATTGTTTCTGCTTTTTCTCCGCTTCTGCTCATTCTTTCTCTTTTCATTTTCTCTTTCAGGTCTCGCTTTTTTTTTGTTGTACTCAATCATTTGGCTGTTGTTGCATATCATTTACCGTTGTTATGCAAACAGTTTTAAAAGAGAAAAAAAGTACCCAAAAAAAAGTGAGCCGAAATGAAGAAACAACAACAACAACAAAAACAAACAAGTTGAAGTATTTCCGACGAGATCGATTACCGCACCGCAAAACCCACATACAATTGAGAGATAACTTTTACGAAAAGTATTCACCATGATATCCTCGAGCATAAAGTATGCAAAATATTTTTTTTATGAAGAAAGGCCCAGAATTTTTTTTCGAAAAAGATAAAAAAAAAAATGGACAAAGTAGACATTTTTTCAAATATACAATATGTTGGGGGCGATGTAACACTCTTGATGAGCTTAAGACTTGATGTAAATTGGCCAACGTCGTTATCCATTTTTGTTTCTATCTTCAGTACACGCATACGATATAGGAAGTATGATTCGATTTGAATCTATGAACATAATGTTTAGAACATTGAAATCATCATTTATTCCCATGAAAGTAAAAGCAGAATAATAATACCATCGAGCAGAATTTTTATCGTCAACTATATCCTTGACTCAGGTACGCTTCTTTGGCTAAAAGTTAAACATTCAATTGTCACTTGACTCTTTATCGTTGATAAATCAAAAAAAAAAAAAAGAATCAAATGAAAAGATTAAAAATAAAAACAAGCTTACGTGTAAAGAGTGACGTACGAATGCATTATTTGATTGATTTTCCATTCGATTTTGGTATTCTTCGCACGAGAATCAATTGTTATGCGGATTGGCGCATTCATCGACACGCCTGCCACTCCAACACCCGTTTTTAACTACCGGGCTACCGCAGTTGCAACAGAAATGAAACGACCAACAACAACGAAAACACTATAACATGTGAATTTTTATGTGCATATACATAAAATAGCTGTTATTGGCCATAAAACTGGAAATTAGAATTCGATGCCATAGCACATTTACCACAATTACAGTTATTCATCTCATTCGATATGCTGTAATTGGGTGTCCACGTAAATTTTATACGCAGTTGAGTAAATAAATCGCAATTCTGCATAAAAATGAATTGAAAGAACTGTTTTCTTGTTTAAGTTCATGATTGGGAGCTGCTTTTGTGTGCGATACTTTATAAAACATATGGAAGATTCCATTGATTATTATTGTATACTGTGAAAAAAATGAACCAAATCGAATTCTGGTTTCTTCATTGACTGCCCACGCCTTTGAGTGCTGTCAAAATATTAAAAAACCAATAATCTGCCGCTGCTGCTGTCCTATCGAATCAATGTTAAGCTGCTCAATCAAATAAAGTCAAGTCGAGAAAAAAAAACGTCAAGTTTTAAAGTTTTCAACGCATTTATTACAATCAATAGGTAAATGAATAAATTTTGTATTGTTGTTTTTTTTGAACTTCCGAAAGTGAATAAAAAGTGTTTGTCATGAATCAGTAAAGTGTACAAAAAATGTATCGTTTTTTTTTCTCGATGTTTTCGGAAAACAATTGAGGTAGATTTTTTTTTTGTGTTTGACTATCGAAATGAGAGAAACTGATGGAAACAGATTCCATTTTTATTATTTCTTTTAAAGAGCTGTATATCCATTTTGAGAAGTGCCATACATTACATTTATTTGAAATAAAATTCACCATAAAAAAAAAAACGAAATTTTTTCTCACACAAATTTGTAAATATATCGTAATAATTTTCCATATGTTTTAAAAGCATATATTTTAATCTATTTGCTATAATTCAAATGTTAAATCGTATTTAATAGTATAAATTCAGATTTTTTTTTGTTTTTGTGAAAAAAAAATTCTCATTTTCGCGATGGAAAATTTATTAAAATAGAGTTAATAAAATCACTGTGAATGAAAATGAAAATCTGGTAATTAAATCTACTAGTAAAAACTCGGTTGTATTTTTAGGCATTGTTGTAAATGGATACACCAAGTGCATTGTGGTATTCATTGTTTATGGTTCGGTTTGTTTGAGCTCGGTCATGATTTTCAATAGTTTGGCTTTTCTTGCCGATTGGGAAATTGCGATGATTTTCTTTTTCTGTTCATTTGAGCCAAATAATCCCAAGACTTTTTTCGATTTTTCACCAATCAATACTTCAACACCTTTATCAACAGCGCGTAGCATATGTATTTCGTTCCAGCGATAAGACCAGTCAATCTAACACAAAATAGATTCAGCATTTCAAGCATTTCATTCAATTTTCAATTGAATCAACATTTTGAGGATGATTCATTTTACCTGCCATCCACCGAATAGGTCATTCTTTTCACAGTACATCAAACGATGATCGGATAAGAGTAATACTTCACGCTTCTCAATGATCACTTCGTAATGCGCAAATACATCGCTGGTAGCATATTTTCCTTTTTCAATTTCTCTGCAAAAAAAAGTGTTGATGGTTTTTCAGATTTCAATTAATTTTCGACCAATCGGCGCTACACTTTTAACAAGTTTGTTGAACAATTCCATTGCAACTTACTTCAACAGTTTATTGCCTTCGGCTTCTCGCAAACAGAACGGTCTAAGTACACCATCTGAGTGCAGTGAACGTGGTGGTCGCAAACGATTCACCTCTTCCGATAATTCGGTAGCACGTTTAACAGCATCAAAGCTACCGCTAGCAAAATCAACAAGTCCAGCCGTTGGTCGTGCTATTAAACCAACAGCACCTTTGCCTAATCCTTTGAAAAATCCTTCAAAACCATCACTTCTTGCTCCACTAATTGGTTGCGTTACAACACCTGTTACACCATCAACGACACCCTAGACCAAATTATCAACAAGTGTTAATGTTTGCCATTGTTCTACATTGTTTCGTTTGTTTATGACATCGACAAAAAAAGCCAAAAAAAGCCAAAAGAATGGATACCATAACAAGTCCTTGACCACTACGGGCTAAGCCTTCCTGCAAATTAGCCGGTTTTTTATTCATCGCTTCTCGTCGTTTCTTCTGATAATCTTTATCAAATGTAAGAGCCGCTAAACCTTTACCCATGGCTCCAGTAATCCTAAATAAAATACATTTTTGTATGAAGTGACCTGACGATTCAAAGAGAAGGTAGTTTCTTACTTTGATACAGCTCCAGCTGCACCACCAACTGTATGACCAAACAGTGACTTCACACCAAGAACCAAACCCTCGGCAAATTCGCTTGGACCTTGGATGGCTCCCTTTTATTATCAAATATCACAATTTTATCGTATATGAAATTTTAACATTCAACAAAAATTGATTCAAATCAAAATGTCTTGGTGTTCATTGTTTTTTAAATTACCTGGAACGGTTCATAGAATAAATCTTCAACACCTTTTGTAAATCCAACGACTAAACCATATGGATTGCCGATAACATCTAGGCCTAAGATCAGTACGTATGCTTGTTTCAATGCTTGGCTTGTATAATGTGAAACGATTTCGTTGGTGAGCTGACGTTGTGTGAAGAAATTATATTCACGTTGGAAGAATGTTAAACGGAAAACAATGTCATTGATATCGGTTAATGTAACACCGACACCTTGTAAAATGGTCGATAAAACGGGCGGCAATGCGCCCGGTTCAAGTCCAGCCATCGAAAATGAAATATGAATTTTCAATGGTCCCAAATGCAATTGATCATAGAAATTCTTTTGATCCTGAGTTGATTGTGTGAGTACGAGCGCTGATAACGCTTCACTGTGCTGTTGAATATCTTTGTTGAACAATTTACGCTAAACAAAAAATGTTGAGAGGGGGAATTGAACAAATTGATGCGATTTTAGTAATTAATAGATTGATTGATTGGCAGCATTAAAACGCTTCAATGAATCTATTTGCCAGTTTCTCACCTTCTCTTCGTCGGTTAATTCGGCCGTAAACATTTCAGCAATTTCATTGATGAACAGCAAATCGACCTTCACATGGAATTCTTGTGTCAACACTTTGAGGTATTTAAACTGTTTCACATTGGAATGAGGAATGATACGTTGCACAATGCTGCATTCGACGAATGGTTTGAGCTCTATAAAACGGGGCGGGTGAAAGACAATTAAATTCAATAGCAAAGTAATGAATAGCAATAGCAAAATTTAATTTTACCGATTGAAGCGGCCACACTTTTGGGTGGTGCGACCGGTGCCAAAACCACCGGGAATATACAGTCACTTAATTGGTTATCGATTTGAATGCGATTGATTTTAGCATGCAATTGCAATTGATATGGTGAGGATTTCAATTGAATCCACAGTCCTGGGTAGAATGTACGACGAATTTCACGTGGATGTGACTTTTGTAAAATCATTTCATCAAAATTTATTGGAATTTTGCCAGATGCATCAAAGTAGAGATGATGCTCTTCGATTCCGATCTGTTTGTTGCGTAAGTACTGTTGATAACGTTCCTCAAGTGTTTGCACTTCTTGAATTTTCATTTGTTTGAAGTATTTGGATTTCTTTTTCTCCTCCCAAATCACACCAGAGCTGGCAATTCCAATGTACATAATGTCGCATTGCTTGTGATTGTTAACCAATGATAAGCCAATACCATGGATATCAACCTCAATCTCTTGCGTTACCTATTTTGAAAGACATTGCCATTAATTAAGATGGTGAAATGAGCAAAACGATTTAAAATTGTTTACAGTGGACAGTTTGAAATTGAGTAATAATATCTACATAGCGCCAGAATGCGATTGGAAATATCCGTAAAAGAAGGTATAGAATCAGAGAGTGCATATATAGTGCATGCAAATTGTGCATTGAAATAAAATGAAATGAACAGAAAACCTTGATTCGTTTTCTTAACTGAGCGCCCATCTAAAAAAAAAAAAATCCAAAAGCAAGCTGACAATCATTAAGCAACAACTTGTAATGAAAAGCAATCAACAACAACAACAAAAACAGCAACCAAAAATCCACTTATATTTTAAAAATGACAATTTCAATGAAACTATAGCAATTGTTGTTCCATACCTTGTCCAGACGACTGGCACTGTTCGCCTCGAATGCGATATTTTGAATGTTTGTAAACAGCAACACACGTTGTGTACCATCCAAAAATGACACCCAATATGTTGAACCATTTTTGAATGGTTGAATACCATCACGACGCAAATCATTTTCAATGGTATCATCTCCATCATCCCATAAAATGACACGATCACCGGCTGGATCCTGCCATGTGTACAGCATTTTCTCAAATGGATGCAATATACGTTCATTTACATTGCCTTTTTCCCAGAATTTCACCACTTGACCCGTATGATTGATGATCAAAGCTGGTGCATCACCTGGATGATATGCTGTAAATGCGATATAAACACCACCTTCCGACACTTGGACGTCCACATTAATGCCACCATACTAAAATTCCACGGAGAAAAACGAATTGACAATTGTCATAAAGGTGTTTTGGCGAAGTGAATCTCACTTTGAGATGAGCCAAAAAAAAAACAAAACGAAAAAAAAACAACTTACTTTATTCCTGAGCTTGAGCAGAGTGCATTGAGCATCATCAAATTTAAATGGACGTGATACAGTTTCATCGTCACCGGCACGAGCGTGCAATGTTTTAGAGTCAGCCTTTGGCCAAAATGGAACACATTGATTTGGTTCAATGACAATCCATGGATCGCCAGGTCGTTTGTCTTCTTGCACTTGAATCGTAAATGGTGCTTTATTGGTAAGCACATAAAATGGCATAAATGTGATTTGTTTTGTGAGCGAATTATGTGTCAACGTATTGTGTACAGCAATCTGAATGGAAATAATGAATTTAAATAGTAATTTTGAGGGGGAAAAAAACAAAATAAAAAACATCGAACCGAATTTGAAATGATTAAATTGATAAAACATACTTCATATTTGGTATTGTCTGCTTTGCATTCAACCAATCCAGTTGAACCAGCTGCATCCAGTGCAAACTTCTCACTCCAATCACCATTTTCAACACGAACAGCAGCTCGTTTCTTGCCAAAGAATACTTTCTCGCGATACGAAAATAGTATTGGACCTTCTAGGTCCGTTGGATGGTACAGAACGTTTACACTTTCATCGGTCGACTGAAACGATATGGCCATTTATTTATAACAATTGTTTCGCAAATTTTGTATGACTTGATTTTTTTTTTTTTTTTTTTTGGTTTTTGACAATAAATATAAATTCTAAGTGCAAATACAATAGTGGAAAAAAAAGACAATAAAAAAATACTATTCCAAAACCCAAATCAAATTATATATAAATAACGACCAATTTTAAGCACGAACATACAACAAATTGAACTGAAGAGCAATTGTTGAATTTGGTTAAAGTTGAGTTAAAACGATTAAATGACAAACGACAAACCTGCAGATTGCCAGAGGATTCATGTTTTTCGGTTTTTCTTGATTTCTATTTTATGGATTTTTTTTTTTGTTTTGTTTTTTGGTTTCAACATATACATTACATTCCAAGCAATACACATTGGGTTTTGATTTCGATAAAATAGATCAGACATTCGGAAAAGTTAAAAAGTTAAAAATGTTTACATTTAAATTTCAGAGCAAAAAACACTTGGTTTGATGATAATTTATATATATATATATATATATGTTTCTAGCAATTGTTGTGCACTATAAAACTCAAGAAAAAAAAACACTTACTCGATAGCTGAGCATAAGATCGGTTTTGTTGATCATCCAGAATGGGCAGTATACGGTGAGCTCTAGGCTGCCTTGACGATTGTCAAACCTTTAGAAAATCGAGAGAAAAAAACAACCATTATTCAATTGGCTCAAAATTCGAATAAAGTGTATATTCAACAGATATGACTTACTTGACACCCAGTTCAATAGACATTATTTCATCAGAATCGTATGATTTGAATGACCAAACAGCAAATTCTGGTGGATTTGCTGGTATTTCGGTTGTGCATGACCAGTCTTTCTCCAAATATTGAACCAACTGCAAGAAAATGCCAATTTTTACACATTTATTCCCATTTTGGTATTTACAGTCAGTCGTCAAAAACTCCGATTTAAACGTAAAATACATACCCGAGCCACAATTAAACTTCTTCGTTCACCCTCTTTTGCGGTTGTTTTGACAGTGGGCAAGTGCAGAAGATCACCTGGTTTCACCACTTTTTCGCCCTGATCAAGAAAATCGGATTTCGTGAGACTGGTATTGAATGGGCATTTATTTGAATTGATCGATTCATGATTATTTTCAGCACATTCTTTCGGTGGGCCACCATCGATTTGAGACACTGTGCATCCGGCTACCGAAATTTGAATATCAATTGGCAATGCATTACGTAGATAAAGTGGTGGTTTCAAACTAATAACATAGCATGCGCTCAACATGGTGAATTTCGATGTAACTTCATGATAAACTTCTTCACGTTCACGGATGGCCGTTATGTAAAACGGTTCAAATGTATTAATCGGATCGCATTGCAAATATTTCATGCATTTAAAATCGCTAGGGTTTTCTTTCCAATTGAAACCTTGCACCGATGTTTTATAATTGGCCACCGAAAAGAAGAGTTCTTTGTGCGTAGCATAAAGTGCATGCAATGGAACATTAAATGTTGAGCCTGGATCGACTTGACCAACAGGAATCAATTGGCCATTTCGCTTGCGGGAAATATTTACGGCCGTTGAAAAATAGTTTTTAACCTGCAACCGGAAACAAGCGTAAGAAATAAATTGTTTGGAATTTCATTTTTAAGGAAAATAAAAAAAAAAACACACATTTACCTTGAGTACACCGTGTAGAGTAACAACAGTGCTACCATATTCTGTATGAACATGTGAAATGATGCCCCATGGCTCTTGATTTGTATCACGATATAATGGGAAGTAACGACGATCAGCTTTGTGCACGGGCAATGTAATTTCTTTATCAATTTCACCGACCTGAACGTGCAAAAGTGTTTCCTGCAGTTTACTCTCTTTATTGGTAACAAAGGCAGTAATTTTAGCTAATGAATGTTCACGTTTTGGTTGTAAATAAGCTCGACCACCTGGCGATATTTTGCATGTGGTAATTTCATCTGGATCTAGTTCAGTGGCTGTTGTATTGAACACAACCAATGAATCATGTTTTGTGGTGCCATCTGAATTTGGTAGATGTGATGAGTGCAAATTTAATGAGCCTTTCTTTAGATTCATAACAATATCAAAACCAGTATCATTTTCAACAATATATGGGGCTACAACATCTGGTTTATTGAGACCTTGCGGTTTAATGGCATCGGAGAATGATTGGCCTAGATCTTGTAGAACGTCTAGCGCGGTTTTTGTGACCGTTAATTCGAGCGTATCACACGACGAAATTGCAATCTTTGTTTTTGGCTCACTTTCGGTAAGTGAATTTTCCACCGGTTTTTCAATTTTCAAATTGAAATTCAATTCCCATGGCTCGTACTCAGTTAGGCCATTCGGTTTTTCACGTTCGTTCGGTTCAATTAATGGTTCCCAAACAGCCAGTGTACTATTGTAATATGCCATTCCCAGTGAAAGTGAACTTTCAATCGAAATCTATTGAAACAGTTTTAAATTAATATTTGGATTTCTAAAAGAAACATAAAGATGTTAAACCTACGTCCGAGCTCCAGTCTCGAATTTCTGCATTCATTTTTGTCTCAATCACCAACATGGGGTAGGTGTAATATCCAAAGCCTGTTTCAATAACAATAACAATAGAAGGCACTTCCACGATACACACTTCCGGTTTACGTTCAGCAATTGGTTGATAGTATTCGGCGATCAAAGTGTCTTCAGCCTCTTCTACAGAGGAATATCATAAAATTCAGACAAGCAACATCGTCAGTGAATTGGACGAATTCTATCGAAATATTTTTTTTTTTTTTTTTTTTTAATTTACTGACCAACTTTCATGAACCAGAATTCATCTTCTTTGAACTTTTGAACTTCCCACAGATCCGAATAGTTGGTTTCTTCATTGGTGCCCTCAACTTGACCATCGGTCGTCGTAACTGTTGACATGGCTTTGCTAATAATTTCAATAATGGCTGCAAAAGAACAACATTGACCACAAAACAACACGTTAATAAATCCCCGTTGACCAAAAAATATAGGACCAAAACTAATCTTTGCACAACAGAAAAAAACAAACAAACGGAACCAATTCCAAATACCTGGTGAAACATTAATCCGAATGTCACTCGTTGACAGACTAAGATTCATGCCATTCGCTTCAGGTGTGTTACCATGCAAGCTAATCGTGCACGGTTGAATGATAAAGTGTTTTGTTGCATTTCGTCTGGCTGGATTGAATTCGCACAGATAGAATTTCAAATCAGCGATTTCACCTTCAATCACCTGCTTTTCGCCTTGCATTCGCACGCGCAATGCCATTTGTGTCTACAGTTTTGTATAAAACCAGATTCAAAAGCACACAAAAAAACGGAATACCACAAAATCATTGAAGTGTGTAAAAAATAAATTTAAACCCAACAACAACAACAACAACAACAGCAACAAATGCGATACTTCATGGAACTTAACTATCAATCAAGCCCGAGAAACACTTACATTCAATATCAATGCCAAGCAATTAATGTCATCCATTGTTTCAACGAGAATAATATCGGGCTGCTCAATGTTAATCAAAACCGTCATCTTCTTATTTGGGTCGGTTTCAGCTGCCGGAATCACTTCAGCCGCTAAAGAAAAATCCCCACACACAAACAGTTTATTTTTTTTTTTTCAACATTAATATTTGTAAGTTTTCGAAATTGGATTTTTGGTGCATCTTACGTCTAGCCGCAGTGCTGCTTGCCAATGCTATTGGTGGTGGTGTCGATTTTGCATCTTGTGGCACAGTTACGAACTGAGCAATTTTCAATAAGAATTCCAATGACAAAATTAAATCGAAACTTGACACTTTGAGGTTGGCAAATGTTTCATCTTGTTTCATTCGCACCACAATATCAACCATTGAATTGGATGTTTGTGATGTTGGTGATGTAGCGATCTGACTGTCATTCAATGATTCGACTTCCTTTTTCTTCATGAACTTTGTAATGAATTTTTGGCGATCGGGTCGAATATCATCCAATTGTACATCGCACAGAACAATTGATGCACTCATCGATTCATCAACCAGCTTACATCCTTTCAGTGATAAAAAGTGTATACCAAACGAAGCAAGACCTTGCGATGGTGCTGGTTTTCAAACAAATCGTTAAGATAGTCAGTTAAATTTTCTCATTTTTCACTTTTCATTCATTTTGAGTTAATACAAACAACTTTTACCTGTATATAAGTTCAGAACGATGCTATCCATTTGGAAGGCAAATTGCAAAAATGTGTCAATTTTCTTCTTTGCTGGCGATTTTTTATCCTCATTTACCACCGCTTGGATTTCAGTGCTAGTCGCCTTTACCTTTGTTGACTTTGTGGTTTTTTGTGTGGTGCGTTTCGATGATCGTGAATCTAAATCAAAATATTCAATACAATTATTTTCCATTGTTTGAAACATTTTATGCTTATATACAATTCACCAATGAACCAAGCATTAAGTGATATATTATTGATTATTTGAATCAAAACCAAACCAAAGCAAAAATTTCAATTAGTGGGATTTCAACAGGCACAAATCGATACAAACCGTTTTTATTGATAAATGCACAGTGCGATGACAAGGCTCACTTTAAAGGGTTTTTTTTTCTGGCAGAGAATGTTGGAGAGAGATGGATAGATACAGATGTATATTTCCATCTCTTTTCGTTCTGTGTTCACATCTAAAAAAAAACCTACAAAGTGAGCCTTGTCATCGCAGTGTGGATAAATGATTTTGAAATTTTCGAGATTTTGTTAATTGGTAAGTGGAATTCTATTACTAACCTTTACCAGCCGTGAGCACGCTGATTTCATCAGAATCGACAAACGGAGCTTGTACGGTACTCGTTGGTGTCGTGACTATATTTAGCGAAATGATTTGGTTTTTTGTTTGTTGTTTTTTGGTGGATTATTATTAGGTATGGGGTGGTTATTGCAAGTAATGTAAAATGTGCATAAGCAATAATGATCAGAAAAATGATGCAAAATTCAATATAAAATCCATTACCTTCTTTTCACAGTAAAATCAACTTAAATTTACAATATTTAAAAGAAAAAAGCACGTTTTGGAGAAATATTTGAAAAAAAAAAAAAAATACAGCAGAAAAGAAGAAATTACAATGGCTGACATGAAAATTATCTTGTAAGTATTGCTAAAATTCATGACGAACCATTAATTTCATCTTATTTATGTTGTTTTGGTTTTTCAAACACCTTCGCAAAAACGTTTCAACTATCAAAAATGCAATTTTAAAATATTATAAAATAATTAAAAGCATAAAAATAAAATCAATCTACTGATCAACTCAATGCACAAACCACGAAATCAAAGCAAAATCTTAAAAAATAAAGAAAAACAAAACCAAACTGAAGCTCATTTTGAGAACAGTAAAATAAATATTTACCTATTTCTGGCTTCTTAGGTGGTGCAACTCGTTCACTTGCACCTTCGGTCATATTCTGCGATAGAATCGACATGAGTAGCTGATAATCACTGCTCAAGAGGTTAATCTGTACATAGAAATACGTTTTGCATTGGTTAATTTCTCAATATTTCCCCTACAAAGTTTCTAACTTCGCTGTATACTTACAACAATACTCTTCAAACGGCCAGATATATCAAGTTCTGGAATCTCTTTATACCATCCAGATGAAAGGTTACGTTTGATAATGAGCGCAAAAGATGTTGGATTCAAAATGTTTTCATCATGTTTTAAATCATCATCAATGTTTGGTTTTTGTAATACTTCAACCTTTGATATTTGCATATCCTTGAGTTCTAATTTCATTTCATCTAAGATTGCCGGGCTTCGGTCATTCTGTCGATGAAAACCAAACAAAAAACAATTTTTAACGTCCTAAGCACATCAATTGATAGAAAATCACTTGAATTTACCACAGATGAGTTGGGTATATTTGAACAGCGATTGGTGATGCATAAATGACCCAAATCAATAGAAATGGCTTGCAAAGATTTCGAATCAACGGGTACAATGATGAGTGGAGCCTTAATGCGAACATTCAACACCATGCGCTTAGCATTGGAATATGCCTCCACCATATTTTGTTTTGCAGTTTCAGCAGCTGCTGCACTGGCATCGGCGATTGCTTGTTGTGCCGCTTGGAAATTGTCCAAAAAGTTCTGTAACGGAAAATATACCACCGTCAAAAAGGATCCGTTTCAAACGTAGATGATTTCTTAAATTGTTCTGAATTGTCTTATTTTTTGTTTAATCAAAATAATTTGTGATAATTTTACTTACCAACACGGAATTGACAAACCAATTCAAGAAAACGATTTTCACGCAACCCATTGAAACGTCAATTTTCATGTCATCGCTGTTGTACACCGAAGTCTCTTCCAAATTGAAGAGAACGATTTGACAAGCAAGAGCATCGCCACCAACAACGGATAAAATCTATTGAAACAATCAAATAAATGAGATAGACCAGACACTCGGTGATAAATGTGAAAGTATGAAATTGTGTATAAAATTACCGTAGAATGAATGGTTTCAGTGTTCAAATCTTTCACAACAATGTCTTGCAATTTAACCGTAAGTTCAGTGTATGACGTCTTCATAATGACACCAGCATTCAAATTTTCAATTTTCAAATTGGTAATTGGACGTTTTTCATTCTCAATTTCGATGGCCACTTGTTCCATTTGAGCAACAACTTTCACTTTTATGCTATCAACAATGGTTGATGCTTTTTTGTTGCTTTTTTTCACAACTTTTTGTTCCATTTTATTTTCATCTTCGTTGGTTGCATTTTCATCACCTTCTTCAATTGTTTCCAATGGTGGTCCGGCCGATGCTATTCTATAGCCATCATCTTTCTTCAGTATTGCATCCATTTTCGTTTGGAAATTATTTGCAAATTGCAATATTTCCGTTAGACCCTCTTGATGTAATCGCAAAATTAAAATCGTAAAATTGATTTCCACCAATTGTTCGGTAGATTTGTATTTTGTGGTAAATTCGGGTGAATCCTTATTTGCATTTGTATAAAGCAATGACAATAGATAATCATTTGTCTCTGCGTATCGTGGTGTTTCAATCATTGTTATCTTCTTTTGCTCATTTGGATTGTCAATCGGATGATGATATTGTGCCATTGAAATGGCACCAAGTCTTTAAAAAAAAAGAGAGTGGGAAAATGAAAATGTGAGCGAAAATGTGTGTTAATTCATATGAAACAGGAAAAAATGATTTACTTCATGGACACTTTCAAATCGTAAGTTCGTTGAGTTACAGCCATTTCGAGCTGTTTAATGCTGAACGCCAATTGCTTTGGCAAACCGATCGATTCAAGCTCAGACACTGAACCTTGTGTTGATATTGTGCCAGTTGCTGATGCAAACTCTTCGGTGGATGTTTCATCGCTGGAACCAGGTGACTTTGGTGATAGTAGTGGTTCACAATCCTTGAATATTTTTATTGAAACCTCTGCAAAATGTTAAAATAAACATTGGAACATTTAGTGAGATTTTCTTTTCGAAGGAAAAACAGATGTTCCAAATGAAACTGTTTATTTACCGCTCAATTCGAAACCGAACTCCAAATCGGTGTACTGAGTGATTTCATCTTCAGATATGTCACGCTGTTTGCTTTCCAAAATCTTCGGTTTTGATTGACGCTCGTCCAAGTAACGCTTCAAAGACATGCTTGATGCTACCAGTAAACTTTCCTATTGTTTTTTTTTTTTTTTTAAATGTGTTTGAATTATAATTTATTGCCATTGTTGATTGAAATGTTTCTTTAAAAAAATGCTAGACTGACCTTATTAAGAGGCATTGGTGTTGTTTCGCTTTCTGGTAATGGAATGCTCATGGCAAGTGATAATGCATCAAGAACCTTTTGTTCGGTAACTGATACACCAATGCTTGGAATTTTAGCATGAATTCTGGTTTTTGGGAGACGTGGATCATCGTCAACAACACATAAAGCTGCTTTCACTTGAAGTGATGTGGGTTCTAATAAATGAAGCCGAGATATTTTGCCTTGACTTAAGGCATCTTGCCAGTGATCGGATGATTTGGCTAATAGAACCTATTAACAACAACAGGAATTAAAGATGTTAACCATTCAAATAAATTGTATGCATTCAACTCATTGCGTAATTACGGCGTCAATTTACCTGAATATTATCAATATTCAAATTGAATTTGTCATAAGCTTGGTCCATCATTTCCTTTAAAATATCTTCGGATGTAGCGCCAGCAACATGCATTGCAGCCACATCTCTCATATCCTCACGACGTGGTTCAGTTTTTAGCAAAATGCTTCCCAAACTGATAATCATCAACGGTACTTGGTTTCTATCGTGATAAAAACGTGGCAATTATATTGAAAAATGATACCAACCAAATGTCGTTCTAGTTAACTAAGGTCATAGGTCCGGTTACTCACTCAATGTATTTTCCACCATATGGAACAATTACGTAATTTGGTTGAACGGAAACATTCACCTCGAGGCGAGTGTGTTTTTCGATCACATATTGAATACCAGTTGCCGATCGTTCTTTGAAATTTGAAAGCTTATCGGCGGCAGCATCAGTAAGACTGTTTGGAATAGAACAAATAAACGCTTCGATTAAAAAAAAAAAACTGAAAGAAAAACATATCCAAAACAACAACAGAACGATATTTACTCGGATAAGTTGGCATTTGATGGTACTTTGAACACTTGTAATAGTTGAATAATTGTTTCAGCATCGTAAACAATTTGTAATGGACATGCATTGACATCGACACGTTGATCGCATTGCTTATCCAATGGATTCATTTCAAATTTAATGTCTAATAGGGAACTATCGACAGTTGACTCTAAAATTGATTTCACCATGATTGGCATGTAATCGGTTTGCTTGTAACCAAATACTGTGAACTCTTTCATTTTCAGATCCACTCTAGATTTTGGAATTTTACGAAAGAAACAATGCAACGTTCGTTAGAATTTGAGATTTTTTTTTTTTTTTGGTTTCAATTACTGTTTTAATAATTACTGTAAAAGACTTACTTTAGTCCAGATGAAGCAGGTCGTTGATCGATTTCGCATGAAACGCCAGACACTTGAAGCGACAGAACAGTGGCCAGTGCTACGTCCAGATCGGATGGCCTAACAATTTCATTACGTACGCACACTTCCAACATTTTCAAATTAAAATGCATAGTTATGGCCACATAGTCTTCTGGTAACTGTAAATCAACCACTCCTTCGGTATAACCGATTGCTTCATACAATTTGGCTTTTTCTTCGTTGGTCATTGCCGTCTTGAACTGGTTCACTGTTGCGATGTAACGAATCAAATGTAGATTTTTATATTAGTTTAGGGAGAGAGAGCGGGAGGGAGACGAATGCCAAATACTTACAAATATCCTTGTCTTTATCGGCTGGCTCGTCCGTTTTTCCACCCCACCAACCACTGAACCAACCACCAGCTTGTTGTTGTGGCTTTTGCAATATGCCAGATTGTTCCACTTCAAAATTGACGCGTTTCCGAATCAATACCAAATTGAACAGATCCAAACTTTCCTCATGCCAGTCGATACATTGTTGGACATCCGTTGGAAGTTTCTTTGATGTGAGCTTTTGACGATATGCATCCGCATACGTACGGCACATATTACGATGGCATTGCATATTTTCCCATGACCAATCACGTTTTCGTCGCTTAATTTCCGTTTCCATAACACAATTGTATGCAAATTTCCACCAAATTTTGGCATTTCCCTTGTAAGCTGTGTGTGTGTGTGTGTGTGTGTGTGTGTGTGAATAAAAAGCAATTGAAAACCGATACAAAAATCATAAATAATATTATTGATTCTTACGTGTGTTAAACGGCCGAAATTTTCTATATGGTATTCCTCTAGTCATGGCACTCATTCCATCAGCTAATTCAATAAGCCGCTGTGTTAAAAAATTCGGATTGTTTAATTGAATTAGTTTTGAAGTACTTCGTTTACTCATGACATGTTTTAGAATAAAAAAAAAGTCTTATGAAATTCAGTTTATACCTGGTACTGTGTTTTCGTGATTCCGACTGCTAATTTCTCCATTTCCAAGTAAAGATCAACTTTTGGAACTTCAAACGGTGGTGAATCAAGCTCTGGATTCATATTCAGCTTCAGTTTAGCCACTGATGTAATCGGACCGAGAACTGAATTAAAAAAAAAAAAAAAAAAAACAACAACAAATAATTACTCCATTAATAATTCAGGTGATGCATGGTGTGATGCCACCAATTTACGTTACCATATGTGTAATTTTCCGGCCTTGATTCGCTAGTTGCGATTGAATCCATGAACAGTTGGCCAAATTCACTGGTCGAACGGCTTTGGAATAATGGTGTATTACAGTTCATGTACACAGCCAAACCATCGAGTTTGGCCACTTTGAACACTTTGCTGAGCGCTTCCGATAAAAATGCTTTTTTCCAATCGGAATCGGTGGTCTGCACTTCAAGTCCACCCAACGTAATACCAAATGCAAATGGTATGGTTGATGTTGAACGATCCTCATAACGAATATGTACATTTCGTATGCGTATTTGTACATTGTTAATAATTTGTGCGACTAGTTTTTCGGTAAATGTTTTATCTGCTTTTGGTTTATCTTTTTCCAGTTCACGTTTTCGTGCCTCATCCAATTTGGTGAGTTCACCTTTTTTCGTATCCAATTCAATTTTTTGTTGCTTATCCGCATCATAATTAACTGCTTGATTTGGTGCAACCAATAAATATAAATCTTCAACATCCGCTTCCACGGGAAGACTGTATAAATTTTTCCATGGAATTTTCAATACAAGTTTCCCAAGTTGACCATAAACCAGCTGAACGGGTAAATCCAATTCTTTTAAGGCGCTCTGTTTAAGCTGAAGATTTTTCAACACGACATCACCTTTAACGAAAATATTCGATTATTTTTTTTGTACCAATTTAAGATTTAAACAAAAAAAAAAAACATTTCAAATATCAACTAATAAAAAAAAGGATATGCAGTTGTTAGCAATTCAATTCAAGAAAATGGTCATCAAAATTGTGACAGGATCATCGCCGGAAAAAAAAACAAATATTTCCAAAACTATCCAACGAAAAATGAAAACATATAGAACATATGTTATATTCGTATTGAAAAAAATTCGAAACCATACACAATATTTAGATCATTTTACGGCACTCCTAGAAATATTTCATTTTTGAATAATTTTTCGGTACCATTCGGATATGATCACAGAAACATTTCTCTTCCTATTTGAACGGTTAAAATCATTTGTTTGTTTGTTTGTTTGTTTGTTTCAATAGGGATGCTCTGACGAAACGTCAGTGAAAGCGATTAACGCATATGTTCGCAATCACATACAACCAAATGGAAAGTACAATGTAGCTGTCAGATGATCGAAAGTGTATAACTGAAGCTCAGTAGAAGAGAATTGGTTGCAGCGACTGTGTTGCGACAATGCGAATTGTTGATTCGACTTGATGTTTTCATAAAAGTCATAAAAACCAATAAGACTAACCGAGTAAAAGTTCAGTGTTTTTTTGAAATAAAATTGAGAATGATGTTAATCGAAACGTGATAATCGGGTAAATTTGTCAATTGTTTATCGGAATCAGATTAAAAAAAAAAAAAAAAAAATGGGCGAAATTATTTGGTCCGAAGTGTTTCCGACCAAAACAACATTATGCATTTTCATCGGCTATATGAGTTTATTCATCAGTCAAGGTATGAAGTTCATTGAATGGGTCAATTGTTGCGCAATGTGTCAATTTTCTCCATTTCTTTCGATTTCGGTCAATAGACGTTTTTGTTTCAATAATAAAATGTGTCGATTCCATTTTTTTCTTCAAAAAAAAAAACAAAAGGTATATTGGTGACTGCCTCACAAGATGAATCAAATAATTACGAATACAATACGATTTGCGTAGTTTTAATCACAGAACTCGTAAAGCTGATAGCATCGGCTACTTTATACTGTAAAAGGTACCAATTTATTTATTTGTTTTATTTTTATCCATTTGAAAACTGTAAAGCAACATTTTAAAATCGGGGAAAACACATTTTGCCTCAGCCTTAAATTGCCAGCCCACACGATTCTAGCATCCGTTTTAAAGTGATAAAAAAAAAAATAATTCCATTTTGATAATTTTAGCAATACATTTGGAGCGTTGATTAAGGAATCCGTTGACAACAAACATTTGCTATTTCTTTACTTTATACCGTCATTTTTGTACTGCATCTACAATAATTTAACGTTCAAAAATCTCTCGACATTCGATCCAACCACTTATTATTTGCTGTTACAATTTCGCGTTGTGATAACTGGAGTTCTATTTCAGGTAAATTTCACACAAAATGTCTGGCTGATTGTTTGCCATTGTCTCGAATCATATGTTTTTGTTTTTTTTAACGTTTTTTTTTTTTCAAATAAATTCTCAATTCTCAATGATTTGCAGGTGATTTTCCACAAGATATTGACGCGACGTCAATGGTTTTCATTGATTTTACTAACATTCGGCTGCATGATAAAACAGCTCAATCTTAGCAACATATTCAGTGGATCGAACAACGACAACATATCCATGACAACGCCAAATGTGCACACGATCAATGCGAATAATGTGTATGCGAACAAAAATACCACCGGTTTTGATTTCAGCATAGACGCCATTTATATATTCATTCAATTGATTTGCTCATGTTTGGCGGGTGTTTACAATGAATATTTGCTGAAAGGTGAAGGTGCACGCGTGAATATTTATGTTCAAAATGTATTTATGTACATTGATTCGATTGTCTGTAATGTAGCCTTATTATTACTGCAGGGAAATCCAATGGAAGCCATTATGGCCGTTAATTTAGCACCGGTATTTACATTCAATGTGATTATTATAATTGTAAATAATGCAGCAATCGGCATCGTTACCAGTTTCTTTTTGCGTTACTTAAATTCCATCTTAAAAACATTTGCCAGTGCATTAGAATTATTGTTTACAGCAATTTTATGCTACATTTTATTCAATATCCCAATTCATTTGAATACAGTTGTTTCGATAGCCGTTGTTTCGGCGGCCATCTATCTGTATTCACTTAGTCCGGTTGTTAATACAACCAATGTCATGAACAAAAATCATAAATTCAAACATGAAACCGTTGAATTGCTCAAGGATCAACACCAAATTGTATAAATAATTTCGAAATATATATATATATATATATATATATATATATATATATATATATATAGAGAGAGAGAGAGAGAGAGAGAGAAAGCAACCAAAATGAAGAGAAAAACAAACGGAATATTTATGAACGGTGCTTTAATTGATTTATGAATTAAGTAGGCCTTTAATATTTTGGGTATTATCCGAAAGGATTGTGACGCATTTAATTCAAACTAAAATACTTGAAATATTTGAAAAAAAAAAACAAAATTGGAAAATTTTGAATATTTCTGGTAAAAGAATTTTTCAAATTCAACACCAACAAATTTTAGACATTCCAGAAATATTTTACTTATTTCGAGTATTTGATGCATTTCAATCAAAAAAGATTTAAAACAAAAAAAGTGAGCAAATGACAGCTGAAATGACAATATTTGGCCATTCTCATGAAATATTTCAAAGCATGCAAAATATTGGAAATATTTAAAATTCCCTGGGTTTTTCTAAAATATTCAAATTAGAATCAACAAATTGGTATATTTCGTATACGTCACATACCCTCTGGATATTTCATCGAAAAATGTATTACAACGAAAATTAGTTTGCATTAAATATGTTTTGATGTTAATTTGCCGCTGAACATTATTATTCTGAACATTGTTATTTGATGGACAAAGACTAATCAATTAATTAGTTTTCATTATAATGAAGTGGCCTTTTAGAAGCATCGTTTGGATTCTCTTCGACTTCCACCCCGAAATCGAAAATTTTCAAATATTTTTTTTTTTTTTTTTTTTTTGTTAATTTGACTCGAACAGTTTTTATTTTATTAAGTTGATTTTTGTTTTTATTTGATAAATTGTTATGGCAAGGTTCTTGCTCTAAATTATACTAAAATAATAATAATAAAAAAAAACAGTACATGAAATAATCAATTTAAACATGAAATAAGTGAACCAGTCATCAAATAACTAACTCTAACAAATCAAACAGTGTGATTTTACAAAGCTAGATAATAAATGTTATCGTTTCTAAGTGTTTTTCTTGTGTTCTTTTTTTCTTAAAAAAAAAAAATGTTTTATGGTGCAAATTACACCATGCAATTACAATTTGCAATATTGTACAATTATATACTGGTAATGGATTTAAAAGCTTTTTTTGAGTTCAATTTTTTTAAATTGTTATTTCATATATCCATTTTAAGTCATTTCCGTCACACTTTCATTGCACAAATATACGATAAAATAGTGAAGCTTGAAAACATAACAAACAATAAAAATGTCGACTGTTTTAATAAAAAAAGAGAGAAGAACATTTGAACCAGTTGTGATTTGTTTGCAAGAATTTTATTATGGTGTGAATATGATGAACCTAATAATAATTTGCATTGATTTGATAAATGCGCAAAATAATGTAATAGCAAGCTAGGGGGTAATAACATTCATTTTATTCATAAATATGCACACATATTCACGGAATCTATCAAAAATCCCAAAAAAACGTTCCAATTCACTCATATTCACAAAAAATCCTCATAATTGTCGATGTTGAATTCAGTGAATTCAGTGCATATCGGTGAATATTTGTGAATCTGACGAATTTTAGTGATTTCGTGTGAAGAGCTCCACTATAATAGCAGTTTTTCATAAGTGTGAAGAGCACCACTAGTAGTAACAGCTCCACTACTTACTTGAACGAGAATAAGCGAAGTATGTGTATTGCTACTGCACTGCGGCACTTGCGTTTGTATGTGTGAATTTTGACATTATGATACCAAAATTCCACCAGAATTCACCGGAATTCACAATTATGCACGCGTATTCATTCAAATCATATCAAATCCACATGTATTATTATTATTCTTCAGAATCCAATCGAAAAAGTCTCGTTATTACCCCCTAGATAGCAAGTGTTCGATTGTTTTTCCTTCGTATTTTTGTTTTTAGCATTTAGCTATGAATCATTTAGATTCAATGGCAATAATGCCGCAAAACTGTTTCTTGATTGAGAATGGTGAATGAAGAAGAAGAAAATGCACACACACACACACACACACCTACACCGAAATGGAATTATCAACACGTCCACAATGTGTGCGGCATATTTATTATCGTTTCAATCGGTTCAACCGTAAACAATATTAATTAGCCATACAATGAAAATATCGGCTCGTATGAAATGCACCAATAAAATATTAGGTTTAGCAAACTTTTGAATTGTCCATTTATGACGCGAGTTTGAACGTGAATAGCATCGATGATATGTGTCATAGAACCCAATTTTGGTTTGAAGTGTGAAACAAAAAGAGAAACGTAACATACTTTTGTAATTGTCTAATGTTTCGGTATTGCAATTGTCTATGCGCTTAGTCACTATAGATGATGTGTTTTTGTTTCGATTCGATATTCTTGTCTGATAAAATCTATTTCATATATGAATATATTCCGTCACATAAGTGTATTGCCAATACCTAAGCATCATTCTTCTATTTCAAAGCATCGTTTTTATGACCTGACCGGTCATAAAAACCGGGGAAGCAATTCTCTTCGTTTTTTTTCTTCTTCTTCTTCTCATACAACGTTTTTCTATAGCTCACGTCATTTTAAGGCGGAGCCATTGCCAATATTCTTTCTCGTTAATTACACAAAGTGCATTAAACATGTTTATCCTGGATGGTTGCTGTTGAAAATGGGCTGACAAGAGAATCGATATCGTTATAAGAGCAAAATGATATTCACAATGTCTTCATCAAGCATGAATTGCATTTCTTTAGCTCGTTAATAAACACTTTCATCGGTTTTTTGTGAATGAAAGAAAATGAAATTTTAATTTTTCGGAACATTCAAAACAAACAAACCTCAGTCATGTGGTTTAGTTATAATCACTCTAATAGAATGCGCTTTAGTTGCGAACTCAAAAATAACATTTTAAACTCAATCAAGCCGAACCAAAAATTTGCATATTTAAATGACAAAAATGGATGATAATTCGGGTCAGGGTCATGTGGCTTGTATTGTCATAGAAACGAAATTTTTCTTTTCGGTGGAATTTGTAGTTGTTGTTTTTTTTTCTTCTCATTCTCACAAACGCATTTTGATATCATGTGTATGAATGTGGTGTTCATTCGTGGTGAACTGATCATTTAATCATCACGTCATTCATAGAAAAAGTAGAAAAAAGAATCATATAAATGTTATAATGCAATCAATGTCCCAATCAATTTACTCAACGTATATTTGATTTCGTTGTTAGCATTTGATCAAAAAAGGGATTGGTTGCGTTTGCATTGAAGTTGACTAACATGGAATTTATTATTTAAGGCAACAAAATCAAGTGGTATATTGAGCAATAAATAAAAACGAAAAAAAATGAACATTAAAAAAAGGTAATTTTGTTTTCTTTCATTCGGTATGGATTAGTTTGAAGCAGTAGCAACAAACAGCCAGCCAGTGTGACAACGCAAAGTTTCTATAGTTATCGTGTGAACACGCAAAATGCGGCTGGTATTTAAGTACAAAATTTATTTGACATCTAGTTTAATCGAACATGAAAATAAAGGAGCATCATTACTAGAATATAACACATAAACAACGATGCCAGGCCATGATCGAAGCGTTTATTGACGAATGCAAATGTTGCGATCTATTTTTACTTCGTTACCGTATTGCGTGCGATAATTCAACGGGCGGCAACAAATACACAACGGGCAGAGAAAAAAGAAAACAAAATGACTTAATTTTCATATGGCCAAGCGCGTTTGCTTTGCATTGGTTACGGTTATTGGATTGTTGTACACGGTTGTGAGCCTGTGATGTGTGTGTGTGTGTGACAACACCCAGGTCATTAATAATCGCCAAATGAAAATGTAATGCTTAATTATCATTAGCACTTGGAAATTTCATTGGACATTCTCACGACGCCTCAAACTTATCGTGGATGGAATTAGATGTCATTTACAAAACACACAACAAAATACGATAAAAATTTAATCAATTGGTGCACCAATGTAAATCCCTAGCGAAATTGTTGTAATCTCATCGATAAAAATGATATACAAAATAAAAAATAATGGGCATAATATTAGGGCAGGTCAAGTCTGCTTCACTGTACTGAATTACTTCGGCTTCACTGTACAGCATTTAACTGACGGCTGTTGTAAATAAATGAAGACAAGTTTGTAAACTGTTTTTATGGCGCTAATGAATCTCAAATGTGTGTTTTTTTTTGTGTGCACAACATTTCTTTAAACAAAACCATCATAAAAATCCGAGTTAATATCAAATATTTGCTATATGCAAAGGGCAAAGACTGTGCAATGTAAACACATTTCATGCTGATTTAAAGAGAGAGGCAGTTAAAAAAAAACCATTCTGACAATTTAACGGCGTCGGTAAGGTGGAAATCAATGTAAAAACGGTTGTGACATATGGTTTTCCCATTTCCGGAAAATCGATAAACAGGAGCAAAAGTATAAGTAAACGATATTTTGACAGCAGGAAATAACTTGAAACCCATACAATTTACGGTTGCGGCGGTTGAAACGAATATAGTGGAGGGGCGGAAAACAAAAACAGAAAAAAAAACCAACAACTAACAAGTGGATAAGGGCAAAGCATATTGTAAATATTGATGAACACTTACCTCCCCAAATGCCAATGTTGAGTTGCTTGTGGTCCAAATTTTCAATGAAATCGCCCAAAAAGCGATTCATCAAATCGGTAACAATACTTTCGAAGACCATTTTATCCGCGCACACACACACACAACAACAAACCAATTGGCTCCTTTACACTGGTGCACTAGATTTATAAATATACGCACGTCCACTCAACTGGTGTTCGTTTCGAATATTTAGCTAAATGTTTCTTGTTCTCTTATCATATGTTCGTTTTCTTTTTTTTTCTCCCTCTCAATCCCAGAAAAATAACAACCAACTTAAACTTTCTTCACTGCGCCAAAAACAAAAAAAAAATGGAGAGAATAAAAATCAAATATAAACATTTAAAAAACAAACACTTCATTTAAATAGTATGCATGGGAGCTCGAACGAACCAAACAGGTTCTAAATGTTGAATGGTTTGCTTCATTGAGTCTATGCAGTCAAAGTGTGCTCTCCTAATTGACATTTGTCGAATACAAATTGCGATTACAAATGTGATTTTGCATTGAACGTTTGCTTTTTTTTGGGTTCTTTTGTTTCATTGATTTCTTCAAGAAAAACTTCAAATGCAAAATATATCAAGTATCAACATGGGTGTGAAAACAAAAGCAAAAGTTTTCGGCGCATTTTTTGACGGCGCTTCTATGGTATTTTTTTACAATGGCAAATGGCTATGATAAGGATGACATCATATTTCTTTGAATCGCAGTTGCCTTTTATATTTTGTGTTTTTTTTTTTATTTTATTGTACACATGTTCACATTCGCATTCGACCGTGAAACGAAACACACGAAATGAATCTCGCACACTTTGTGTGTTCTCTTTCATTTCACTCTATCGCACAAATAGCAGTGCCGTAATTTTTCATCTTATTTCGAACCAGCTGCCGAAAATTCGATTATATCATAATGATGAAGGAGAATCGTAGCAATTGTGCCAAAAGGTAAATATATTTCACAGCGTGTTACAAATGGCTAACTAATACGAATGGCAATCGAAAAAAAAAACAGAACAAAACAAAACAAAAATATATTTCAATTTCCAAGCAATCGAACCAGCAGTCATCAGCCAATTCAATGGTAGCAAATTGTAAACATTACGACGTTTGTGTTGTGTTGAAAGAGAAAATTGTGAACGAAAAAAAAAAAGATTCTATCGCACAAGTTTCACACCATAATAACAACAATACCGTTGATAAAACAATAATAGCGAAAAAGAGGTAAAGAACGGAAAATTGTGTGCAAGTATTGTGAAAATAATGCGCGTATACAAATGTACGTTAGGTAATTTTGATTGGTGGTTGGTGTTTATAACCGCAAAAATGTCGTACATGTGTAAGTTTTGTTATGATTTGCAATTATTTTTAATCAGTCATTTGGATTGAACTATATTTTCACTTGGAGTAACAAAAAAAAACAAAAACAAAATGAATCATTTTCGAAATGTTATCAGCAAAATAGGGTGAGTGTGCTGACATCGACAAAATTAATTTCTAGCATTGCTCATTCGCAACTCGCGTTTGGAATTCCACTTTGACAGACGCTTTTGGTTGGCACGACATGTGTTAATTTCACTTTCAACATTTCAATCTATCTCTTGACATTTGGGCATTTCAAATCCCAGCCAATGTTTACACCATTCAATTGCATTTGTCATATAGTTGTAAAAAAAAAACAACAACAACAACAACAACAAATTGTCATTTAAATGAGGTAAATTGAAATGGAATTTCTTTTACACCTTTGTCCAGCCAGAAAGTTCACTCAATTCCATTTAAATTCACCGCGAAATCAAAACATTTTAACAAAATTTACACTGTACACTGAGATGTGTGTTGCACCAAAAGTGTATCTTATTCTCTGTGCAACACGGTTCGCGAATTTCAGTTTCGTTTTGTCTTCGATTGATCTATGTTATTTCTCTATCAATGTTGTACGGTAAGCTAAACAGCTAAAATACGACTGTCAAACACCGAAACGCGTATTTGCAACTTTATTAAAACTGGTGTGTTATTGTTTCGTTTTAATCATCGTTTCGTGAATATGTGTGTTGCGTGTATTTGGTATTATCTGTTTCTGACTATTCATTTTGATAGACTCACAAAGAATTCTCTCTTTTTGTTGTTGTTGGATGAAACATTGCGATTAACGTTGCGCTGAACAGTTGATCGCAAATGCGTTTAGTTGCGTAGCATTTGACATTGTTGACGTTGTCCCATGAATCCGATTCAATCGATTGAGCCTCAATCAATGTTGGAAATCGGGAATGTGTAAAAGATAACTTTGTATAAAAGCTTATGATCGATTGATAGCTTTATTTTATAAAGTCGACAATATCAATATCACAGTATTCTATGATTGAATCACAATTGGAATACCTGGATTTGAGACATTTAGAATGTTGAATTGTTGTTACAGTTTGTCAGTACTGATGATCCACTATACGTTTTGATTGTGGTTTCCATCACACAAATGTAGCGAAATGATGAGTGAATTTTCAATAAAACTGAATTATTTTTTTATTCTGTGAAAATGTTTTGATTTACATGCAAATATGTTTGTGCAAACAATTTTTATTAATCAAACTTATGTTTCAAAACTGATTTTGTTCGAATGAGATGCCAAAAAAAAATGTTTTTGATCTATAAATTGTTAGTTTCACTTGTTTATAGCTCATCTTTGCCGTTATTGGGGCTGCCTTTGCCTGGATATACTTTATTTTCAAGTGACACACTCTCACAACGCTCCTGTTCAATGAGAAAATCTTTGGCTTCCCACGCTTGACTGCCGTCTTTGAACATGAATATGGCACGATTGTCTTCAATCATGTACCTGCGACAAAATAACAGTTTTTTTTTTTTTTTAATTAACATTCAACTGAATCGAATCAATTTGTTGTTCGTCAATGGCTCGGAATTATTGAATAATCATATTTACTTTTCCGCTTGAATGTTGGCATTCCAAAGACTTGTTTGCCATACTTTGGTGATTTCTTCTGTTTCTAAACGACTCGCACTGTTTGCCACCGTCACAAAAGCCATTACCGTTCGACCTTTTTTCGATGCTTTCAATATATTCTCTGGATTGCTCGTATCCATATTAGACAAGTCAATTTGTGGCTGTGGTCTTAAGTGTTCTGGTGTATCATCGTCTGGATCATTATCATCATCATCTTCCTGCAAAATTTTATTATCATTGAAAATGAATTAATCAACCGACTCATCTATAGTTCAAATTTTTCATTGAGTGAGTTGTGATTGAAGATAAAAAGAGACTCTTACATTCCACTGATCCAAAAGTCGTTCCATATCGGCATCTGAATAGTCGGTGATCTTTTTCTTTGCCCATGCCGGTTTTTCTTTTCCATCATCTTTTTTTGCTGTCGCAACAATTGCAAGACAAACTACAATCAATGCAATTAATTGAAATTTTCTAGTTGAGCTAAACATGTTCGACTAAATTTTGTTTTTCTAAATAATTATTTTAAATCGAATTTGATTGAGATTGTATTGAAAATAATTCTTAAAGCAAATAGGTGGTAAAATGTTGTTGTGTTATTGTTTAGCTGGCAATGAGACTGTCAAATCAACTGACAGTGCACACGTTCTATCTGACATTTTATTTGACGCGCAGAAGGAAAGTGCGGTAAAGGTCAATTTCAATCATATTACAGATATTCAAATGCACAGATCCAACTGGAATATTTATTTTCAGTGTTTTTTTTTCTTCAAATTTTTCTTATCAGTTAGCTCCTTTAGCAATATATTCATTTAGGTGTTAGAAACATTTTGTTGAGCGACAACGTAAAAGATGAGCGTGAAAGCGAAAATTGGACCATCGATTTTAAATGCCGATTTGGCACAATTGTACGTAGAATCCGAAAAACTACTAAAAAATGGAGCCGATTATTTACATTTAGATGTTATGGATGGTACATTTGTGCCTAACCTTACATTTGGGCACCCGGTTGTTAAGTGTTTACGCAATAAAGTCAAGGTCAGTTAAACAATGCAATTTTTGCAATTATTCTAAACCATATAACAATAAGTTGAAAGCACCACACATTTACAGGATGCATTCTTCGAGACACATATGATGGTGGAAAGGCCACAGCAATGGGTCGAGAGTATGGCTGATGCTGGTGTTGATCAATATACATTCCATATTGAGCCGGTTTTAGATCAAGTCGACGAGATAAGCCGTAAAATTCGTGAAGCTGGCATGAAAGTTGGACTGGCCATTAAACCGGGCACCGAGCTTGAGGCTGTTGTTAAATACATTCCATTAGCCGATATGATTTTGATTATGACTGTTGAACCAGGCTTTGGAGGCCAAAAGTTTATGGCTGATCAAATGACCAAAGTGAAGTGGCTACGCGAAAACTATCCATCACTTGACATTGAAGTCGATGGAGGAGTTGGACCAGAAACGATTCATCAGTGTGCCAAGGTGGGTGAAAATCGAAAATGAAATTTGATGATAAATAATTGACGATTGTATGAATTTTTTAGGCTGGTGCAAATATGATTGTATCTGGAACGGCTGTTATTCGAGCTGAAAATCAAAGCGAAACCATATCTTATCTACGGAACGTAGTCCAAGATGCAATTAATACTAAAAATTGAATCTATAAATGTGTGTATGTTCCTCAAAATGAGATAAATTTCGATACAAATTCAATAAAAGCCGTGTTTTTATAAGACAATCAATTCAATCATTTCAGATAAGATTAATTTAATCATTTTAATTATTTTAAAATCATTTCAATCAAATGATACATATTTTCTTTTATCAATTAAACAATTTTATTAGATGGGGTTTTCATTCGGCATAAACGAAAATTCTTAATCTAGCGAAATAGGTACTTATATCGAATTAGTAAAATTAGTGATTTGTTAGACATTTTATTTAAATTATAAATACAGTAATGAGCGGTACGGACTTGACTAAAAGTAACCAACTCTAGCAAGTTCTGCGAGTTCTGATCTGTGCAAATAGGAGTTCGCACTCGCAAGGTAACGAAATTTTGATGATTGCACCAAATGAAACGAAAATACGCGTTAACCATCGAAACGAAACGCCCAATTCAAATATTTCTGGTAACTGAACTAGTATGAAATAATTCACTATGTTATGAAAGTCCAAATTGTTCGTCAAGATTATCCGACACGTGATTTCAAAAAATATGCGATTACTTGGTGGAAAAGAGGTGAAAAAAAAATCCGGCGCAGGAATACGTAGCCGAGTTTGCAGCTTAGGCGTTCATGAACTCATACAGGCGTTCGTCTAGGCGTTCATGAAAAAATATTGCAAAAACATAGGATGAACTCAATTCTATGCATATTTGTCATAGGAGTTCATTTTCAATTATTAAATACGCATAGCATTGAGCGCATGGGAATTCGAACGCCTAGGCGTTCATCCTATGTTTTTGCAATATTTTTTCATGAACGCCTAAGCTGCAAACACGTGTAAACATGCTTAAAATCGATGAAAATGTGTTAAAAAAATAACTGGTCACTCTTCTCCAAATCCTGTCGATTTATATACTCAATTTTAAATTTTGCCGGCTAAACATTGTACGTTTACTCGTTAGTCTGATGACAAATGTGTGTCTTTTTTTTATTTGAATTAATTTACTTGTTTTTCGTCTAAAAAAAAAATTGTAAAACTAACTAATTTTTTTAAATTTTGAATTAAATTGGTGAGGATTTTGAGCAATAAAAATTACACAATTTTTTAAAATATTTGGACTATTTTGCAGAAAATTAAAATAATTTTTTTAGTTCACATGTTTATGCATTTTTTGTAATTTTTTTTTGACAAATTTCCAAACTTGGTCCCAATTTTTTGAAATATTTAAACAATATTACTGTCTTTCTTGCAAAATTTGACTAAAATTTAGGAACAAAAATTTCAAAATCCCCTTTTCAATTTTTCAGTATTTTTAAACCAAATTTAAAAAAAAAATATTATCAGTTTTACAAAAAAGATCAAGACATTTTATTTGATTTATTGTGTCTTGTGAGTGATTTAATTTTTTCAGTATAAAGTTCAAAAATTGCTCCGCGATACGAACGATATGGTATTCTAATGACTGATACAATGACGCACATGCACATTCACTACAAATGAATGTTTGACAAATGAAAAATCCACTAATAAGTTAAAAATTTTATTTGTATTGTTTTGGTAGGGGTACTAGATGATTTCACATCTGTCAAACATTTAGTTGTAGTGAGTTTGTGATGTTCAATTCACTCAGAAATTGTGCCATGTGTGTTAGATTTCGTTTGCGAATGGATGAGAGATATCGATAGTGTGTACAACACTGTACACTGTACAGTGTTCTGCCTATTTGCTCTTTTGGAAAATAGTCAAATGGAAAATATTCAAAGTATGCACGACACAAAACACGAAAAACAAAGAGAATGAAATAAACACGAATTCAACCCAAATGAATAAAAAAATAAGCATTCTTCTTGCATACAGACTCTGTGGGCCGATTTCCAACGTTTCAGCTCTCATTCGTTCGAATACTGACATTTTAAAAACCAAAAATTAGTCTCTTTTCTGTTATTGTGAAATTGATTCGTATGTGTATTTCAAAACATGATTTAAATTTGAATTTGTTTATTCATCATTTAAATGATTTTTTCATTTGTAAAATCATTATGCTTCTAATGCGACTGGTTCGTTTTTGACTTTTTTCTGTTTGGCTGGTCTTTCGGCCATTTCATCGGCTGCACTTGGTAGCTCATCGTTTGGAACCTCTGGTAGGTCAATTGGTCCACTTTCTGCAGCAGTAGCAGCAGCAGCTGGTTTCTCTTCGGCACTGATAAGTGCATCAAGTTCAGCTAGTACTTGCTCTTCATCCTCATCAGTGAGTGCTGATTCACTGTATTGATTGATCACTGCATCGATTTCGCGTTGTTTCTCAACACCTTCTTTGGTTTCGTCCAAAATTCGTTCAACTTCATCAATTGTCAAAATCTCATGGACTTTTTTCAATGCTTCATTTCCGACCTTCAGTCCATCCAATACTTTCTGTTCAATTTGCGAGAATTCCAAGTCGGATGTTAATTTTTCCAAATTTTCCAGCTGATTGTCTGTCGTTTCGAGCAATTTCTCTTGGTATTTCTTTTTACGCAGAAGCATTCGGGCACGACTGTAAACAAAAGTCATAAATGGATCCATGATCAAAAATCTCATGTATAAATTTATATAAATATTTTAAAAATTGATTATCTTACTCTTTGCGACCGGTTGCCAAACACTTCTTAGCCAGTTCACGATCCTTTTCCAGTGATAATTCAATTCGTTTTTGATATTGCTTCAGCTTATCTCGTTGTTGTTTTAATTGCTATTTTAATTAACCAAAATTGAAAAAATTAATTATTTTTTTTTTTTTTGTCATTTCGATTCGACTCAATAAAGATCGATCGATGTGACACTGTCAACAAATACTAACCAAAACGGCTTTATCATGTTCCGTGACTCGGCTTGGTGCCGTTTTCTTTGTTTTTCCAAACAATTGGCCCATTTCGTCTATCGATAAACAAAGGCGAACGAAATCAAAACGCAACTATTGTGAAATGCGATGGGAATGAATCGTTTCACCAAATTTCACAGTTAACAAAACACTATAAAATATTTAAAAAAAAAAAAACATCAAATTGGTGGTGCTACACTAAGGGACTTCGACAAATTATTGGTGAAAATTCGATAAAACCAAAAGAAATAAAATAAAACTAAATACTGCTGATGATTGAATTAGTGGAAATATAAAAAAAAACAAACAAATATTTGTTTGAAGTGATACAGCTGAAGTGAGATTTGTCATCAAAACTGTCAAAACTATCTTATTGTGTGTGTGTGTGTGTGCATGTGTGCGTGTTGGAACGGTGAGCATGTGTTAGTCGGATTGGATTTGACAGTTCTCAATGATTTGTCATGATATGTGTGCGTTTTAGTTTGGGGAAAAATATACGAAATAATATTCACAAACTAAGAGTGAGTAAGGCAATACGATCCATTTTTCCTTCCGATAATCAAGAGCGCGCCTTAAATGTTCATATAATATTTCCATTTGTAAAATCAAATTGTGTTCAAAACAATTATTTTAGACAAACAATTAGATAAATCTCTCAGCAGTGTGTGATAACATTGTGTTTTTAGCATAAAAGACGACGAACAAAGTAGCCGGCTTAAATCCGAAAGGTAACTTGTATTCAACATAGGAAATTCGATTTTTGTAATGCATGTGCATATAAATTGTGTTTCTTGAAAACGCAAATTGTTGAATGAAATCGAATGTGAATATTTTATTTTGCATTGATTTCGTGGCAAACTCAAAAGTGGTTCATTAGTGATTGGTGTGTGTGGTTTTATTTTATTTTTTTTTTTTTTCGTTCATCAAATGAAAATCAATTTTATGCAAATCAATTGGAAGGACTAGTCGACTGCTAGAGTACATCAATGTGAGAAAAAAAAAATTTGTATGCTTTTAAAACGCCAATGAAATACACCGCATAAACATATAAACGAGCACATATTGGTTTGCACACATACAATGAATTTTCGTTTGACGATTTTCCACGAATAAGTATGCTGTGTTGCTGTTGCTATTACTGAATGACTGTGAATGCGTCTCCCTCTTGGTGTGTGTGTGTGTGTGTGTTCGTGTGCGTCTGTGTGTGAACGACAGGCAAACAAAATTCCAATCATAAGCATCGACATTCAGTAGTAAAAATGGCGTCGCATAGATCACACTTCTAACGCTATATTCAATTCAAATTTTAAAGCAACAACTACACTAACAAAACAATAACAAACCGACTAAATTCGTACAAAGTCAATTTCGGATTGGATGCAAATTTTCCGTTGAATTTTGATAAAAAAATAAAGGTAGATGCGTGCGCCATCATTGGATATTCAATTTTTTTATTATATTAAAAGTGAATCAACATTTCTATCGTTAAATGAATTTAATGTGTGATGTGTGTGTGTGTGTGTTTGTGTGTGTGTCTGTGGTGTCAACCGAAACGATGGCATACCGACAACATTCATATTTGTTGACAATTTTTTTTTTTTCGGCAATTATTTAAAATGACATGCAATTGACACACAACGGAACAAAATGATTACAAAATTTACAGTCATTTTCAACGTTTGCACAATGTGGTTGGATTTTTTTTTTATGTCTCTGTGCGTTTTTTTTTCGGTTTCCACAATGAATGCCTTGAAACTAAGAAAATGAAATGTGACCAGCAAGTTTGTCATTTCGGCACATGAAAATCAACTTGAAAATGGCATATATTTCGACACCGAAAAAAACAACAAGCACACCAATCAACTGTCTCTCTCGCACACTCACTTGCTATCTCTTTCTGGTGTATACAATTTACGAATTTCGTGATGTTGATATTGATATTGAATTGTTTTGCGCTCTTGGTGTTTGTATGGTATTTTGTGGATGTCAGGATCGATTTGAACTGTATGTGTGTGTGTGCGTGTGTGCAAAAAAGCGAGCATATATTTGGGGCCTGCAAACGAATTAACCGATTCATGTTTCTATCTCGCTCGCACACACACGCTCTCTCTCTCTCTTTCTCTCTCTATCCCCGTCTCTGTATGTGTGCGTGTAGTGGCTGTACTATCGAATTGGCTACTATGTCAGTCCATATTGAAGACATGTGCGACTGTATATTAGCTCATTTTTTCCCCGTACATTTGTGTTTGGTTGTTGATTTTTATGCTATTCTATTCCAAAACGAAAAGTGTCTTTTTGGACAACATTTTGCACGGTCGAAAAAATTAAAAATGCTGTGATGTATTCATTCGGTTGAATTATTACGTGTATCCGACAGATAAACCATCATACATATCATTTATGCTTTTTGCTTTGTGCATTTGGTAACATTGATTTTTTGTGAAATTTGATATTCGAACTTAAGTGTTGGATTTTTGCCTTTTGCGAAAATCAAAAGAGAGAGAGAGAGAGAGAGAGAGAGAGAGAGAGAGAGAGAGAAATAGAGAAAAATTCAATTCGCAAATCGAAGCAATGTCATGATGACTTGAGACAATTGTTATTGAAACAATTTTATTTTAATATTTCGCATTGAACTCAATTCGTTTATTTCAGTGTGATTTATTCAAAAAAAAAAAACAGACAAGTAAGCTTTGAGTATTATCTTCATCAATAAACATCAGATATTCGTTGATTTTTTTGCTTAAGAGAATCGATGCAATTGAGAAATAATAGCAATATTTTGTAATACATCAACGCAATTCAGCTAGAGAGAATTTACACACACACACTCAAAAATATCATAACATTTATCTATGAACGATAATTCAAAGCTCAACGATTCTTGATTTATTAGGTGCTCTCTACTAATAGGCTGGTATCAATAAAAGTACAATGCACGCGATCAGATTTTGAGATATATTTATTTTTGTATTGGATGCGGAACAGAGGGCAAGATAGAGATAGAGAGAGGGAGTGAAAGAGGAACACGTAATAAAAAATCATATATTACCCATTGACATATAGCCACATTAGAACGGTGAGACAATACAAAACGGTGCTGAAAAGACACAAAGCGTATAATATAATCAAAACGTATCAATCAAATAAAACATTGATCCATATACTTTTTCGTATCCGGACGTATGGGTGGCTTTGATTGACTGTGTATCATGTATTTGAAATGTTTGTGTGAAATCGATTTGGATTTTGTTGCCTACCTTCAAATTGAAAATAAAAAACCAAACAATCACCGTAAATATTTTCGAAGCATTTAATTGAAAAGTGTTGAAGCATTGTCAATGAAAACACTTTGAATTCTGTGAATAGATTATTATTGTGAACAATTTCCATTTTGTTTGATTTGACAAAACTGTGATTCTCAAATGATTTTGCTATATTGTAGTTTAGAGCCTAGACATTTAGCACTCATAAATCATTTAGTGTTGATTTCCATTTGATTAATGTGTATGTTTTTTTGTTTTGTTCATCAATTTTCAGACAAACTGTTGTGATTGGAAGGTGGGCCGAATCGAAGGAAAACAACTTCTTCGATACTCGGCGAGGGACAAACAGGACAAACATTATAACTTTACGGATTTACTTTGACACCAAATAAAAAGAACCAAAAAAAAAAAACCAAACCAGAAACAAAACCCTAATTAATCGCGATTAGAAAAACGATTTGCTGCTTTTATGTGTGTATTTGTATTTGCTGCTTTGTGTAAGTGACGGCTGAAGGAAGCTGTTACCTTCAAGGAGTGAGCGTGTGTGTGTGTGTGTGTGCGTGCAAAAACGTGAGAAACAGAGAAAAATAGGCGAAACGAGCCTCCTCATCCACCGCCACGATTGGAATTTCTCAAAAGGATATGCCAATGTTTTCGCAATTCCCAATGAACCTATCGATAAATGGATTCATCGTACTCGTAACAAAAGTCTGGACATGCTTATGTTTCATATTCAACCGACAGGTTCGGGCTGTAAGTATTTTTCAATTCCACATATCCTTCAAACAAATTGCATGCTTCTTTGAATGACTTTCATATCCATTTTAAATGATCTAGTATTCGAAATAAAAATATATAAAAACAATTAAACTAAATAATAATGCATTCAGTTTGTTTATCAGTATCAGCCGGTGAAATATGATTTGTTCCCGTTGTCGCCGGTATCACGGCATCGTCTCAGCATGGTACATCGTAAAACATTGGTATTGGATTTAGACGAGACATTAATTCATTCACATCATGACGCAATGCCACGGAATACAGTTAAACCAGGCACACCGCACGATTTTACTGTTAAGGTCACAATCGATCGACATCCGGTGCGATTTTTTGTACATAAACGGCCACATGTCGACTTCTTCTTGGATGTCGTAAGTCAAAAAACAGTTTTCGATGAATTTTATTATTTGAGCAATCAGCAAGTCGCAAGTTTTATTCTATTTCATTTTTGATTCGCCTTGGCCTTTTTTTTATCATGATTTCCTTTACTGTCTTATTTTTTTTGTTTAACTTACAACAAAAATCAAGCAACCGAAACACCAGATCAAAACGAAAGTTCAAATTCACATGCACAAATATTCATTTTGAGAAGAAAGAAGCAAATTATATCTAAAAATAGGAATCTGTGTGCGTCTCTATATATACTATATGCAAACATTTGGTGAACGATTGTATTGTCGAATTATGAGCGTAAGCGCAATTTTCCGCTTCAAAACAATATATAATGATAGTCATCGATACAGTGACTCTGTTGTTTCTTTTTTTTTCGTTTAGTTTTTTTTTGTGTTGTATGAGAGAGAAACAGAGAACGGAAGCAAAAAGAAAATTTGCCAATGGTGTTATATTATTGTTTCTTGTTTTTTTTTTTTTTTTTTTGTTCCTTTCTTCGTTCGTTAAGTTTGAATCGGTTGTTGTAGATTTTGTGTGCCAAAAGTAATATGCCAAAACACATCAAATGAAATAAAAGTGAAAACTCTCGGCAAAAATAGATAATTGTTGTTAGATGTTTATTATGAGAATGCTATTTTTGTGTATGCTACAAATGCTATAATTTGTGTGCTTGTTGCTGCTGCCATTTTTTCCCTGTTTCATTTCTTAATTACTCATACAGTTGATTCATGTATTTGTTTTTGTTGTTGTTGTTGTTGTTTTGTTCCATCTATTCATTTGTTTTTCTCTCCATCTCTCTTGCATTCGGCTGTGTAGGTATCACAATGGTACGATTTAGTCGTATTTACGGCCAGCATGGAAATTTATGGTGCTGCCGTCGCTGATAAATTAGATAATGGTAGAAATATTTTACGTCGACGATACTATCGTCAACATTGCACTCCGGATTTTGGATCATACACAAAAGACTTAACAGCGATATGTAATGATTTAAATAGGGTAAGTTTCTCTTTGCATCATGCAATTATATTTTTGAAAATATTTCGTAAATAATTTCTCTATCTTTTCGTCGCGATTTCATGCAATTTTTTGTTTGTTCGTGTTTTTTTTTTTTTTTCAGATATTTATTATAGATAATTCTCCCGGTGCATATCGATGTTTTCCAAATAATGCAATACCAATAAAATCCTGGTTCTCGGATCCGATGGACATATGCCTGTTATCGCTATTACCATTGCTCGATGCGCTTCGATTTACGAACGATGTGCGCTCAGTTTTATCACGGAATTTACATTTACATCGCTTATGGTAGTTAATAATTATGTGAATCATGTTTGTTTTTGTAATGAGAATGAAGAGAGAAAGAGAAGAAGGAAAGAAAAAACACCACGCTCAAAATCAACAGCGGTATATGAAACTTTTATCGAACTGGCAGTAACCAACTCAGAGACAAATTTCAGCGGTAACTGTAGAAAACCAAGGGAAATTTAGTTAAAACACAAATACAACACACACACACACACACACACAAAATGGGGGATTGAAATAATTAACAACAAAATTATAAACAAAAACAACAAATGATGAAAGTAAATGAATGACGTAATAATAGTAAAATACTACAAGAAAACAAAACAAAACAAAACAAAAAACCAGAACGATTGAAACTAAAGATAGCAAAAGACCATGGATCAGTTTAGTATGAATGTGTTATTTTGTGTATGTTGTGTGCATCCGTATTCAGTTCAGAGGCTGTGTGCGAATAAAAACAAAAGATGAATTACAAAATACTATGCAGTCATTGTATTTATTTTTTTTTTTTTTTTTAAATTGTTTTAATATTTTATTGATTAATTAATTTAAAGAATGAATTCAATCACAGCAAAATATTTTTGCCCGGCACACACTATTTTTGCGTTGAAATATTTTGATTTTTTCTTAATGACATTTTTTTTTGTGTGTGTGGATACAGCAAACATGAGAAAGTAACCATGTACCCGTTGTTGCAGGCTACAGTTTGTCAGAAACTCATCATTTTGTCTATTTAAAACAAATTTAAGCGCGTGTAAATTTTTGGGGACGTCGGAACATACTGTTAAATTGTTCTCGTAGTAAAGAAATTAAGTTTACCTACTTTTTTTTGTGCTTTTCGTTAAAACGAAATAAATTGACAATGACGGAACTTATAATGATCATAGGATTTAGAGAAAAAAAAAATTCAAAACAAAAACATGAAAATGAAAAATTTATCGAAAAAAAATAAAATAAAAAAAGAAAACAAATTATTGAAATAGAATCAACCAATTAATAAATTGATAAAGAAGAGAGAGAAAAAAAAACACAAAGAAACAAAAAAAATAATAAAAATAAAAATTCAAAATAAAACAAGTGAAGAGATGTTAATGCTCTGTTCTTATTCGAGTAAACTAGGACAAATTCAAAGACGAAATTGTAAGTACATGTAGCTCTAGCTCCTATTCAAATCGGTTTGAATAAATCTTCAACCGCATTTAGACCAGCCAAGACACAGTAGAATCCATAAGACGAAATAACACCAATCACCTCATTTTGAAAAATGTTTGTCTGGTTTAATTTGCAACATTTTTATATGGACGGTTGTACATTTTTTTTTTTGCATCAAAAAGTTGAATTGCGAGGATTTCGCGAGATTCTACTGAAACAACTTCAATGAAAATCATCTTAAAACTTCTTTAAAGAAAAAATCTGTGCTATTTTTAACCGAACAAATCACGAACTCTCCCATCAACCCAATTGGAGAGAGCACCACCCGCTCCAACCTCAGATGTTTCCTGAATACGTATGTTTTTCTCTATATCGGCATAATGTTTTTTGAACTCATCTGCTGGATTTTTATTGCCACCTACACAGGGGCATAGATTTTGGTCACAATCTGTGACGCAAGTCATTGTTGGGACTGGATATCCATCGTTGCATACAATCTTTGAACACCACTGTTGACCACCTCTTTGTAAGATTAGTTCAGCACCAAATTGCTCGCACTTTTGCTTAGCCAAATCGGGCAAAAAATCAATCTTTGTTGGTGGGCAGTGCAAGGCATATAGAACACTCACAAACATGTGTAAAATAGTTAGACGTATTCTACATTTTTCAAATAAAAATGAAAAAAAAAAACAATTGAAATAATAAGTAATATGCAGAGACAATTTTCTACTCACATAGCTTTCATCATTTTGGAACCTAACACAGTCGCTTGTTTCAATGACAAAGACGATATGAGTCTTTGAGAAGCAGAGGGTGAGCTTTAATACTCCAAAATATTTGATAACAACATATGTTTCAAGTAATATTAACTAAATTTTTGCCGAAAATAATGAGCTTTTGAACAAACTACTATCAGATATGCACATATTTAGCATATTTTTAATTTGGCAAATTTTAACGAATTTTAAATACACAATATCATTTAATTTTTAATCTGTATGCAATATATTCTGTATACAGAATGGATATAATTACTTCCCGTAATTTGAGTCACAGAATGATTACTCCTGAGCTGCGCAACAATTTAGAGATTATAAAATTAATAGTGTTCTTGTCTGCTTTTCGGCTGCTGGTAATTATAAGTGGGGCAAAGTGAGACATTCAATATATCTCGCCTTGGGCAACACTTTTTTTTTTACGAAGAACAATCAGGTTGAAGCAACTTAAAGGAGTAAGGACAAGTTTGTTAAAGCTGAATAATTGTGTTGAGAAACCGGCCAAAAAGACGCCAACAGCCAACAGCTGGACCATCAAAGCCAGGCCGTGCCAGCCAACGGCGCAAGATCATTGCTACAACGAGTAGGTATGACGAGTGGTATTACCACAAAAAATGTATTACCTGAAGGAAAAGGGACATGACCCCCCCCCCTGCTTTCACGAATGACTCCCCTTATCCAGTGTCTCACTAGGCCCCCTCATTTTGTCTTGTTTGAAAAGTGGAAAATCTGGGAAATCATGAGGAAATTGAAGAAAAAAAATGTCATCCATAAAAGTTGCGCTCGACTTTTTTTCAGATCATATGTACTATTATTCATTTTTGAGTCACTCTTCCTTATTAATTGGTCTGAATTAATTCATGAAAAATATTTGAGTCTATTTCAATTTCAGCCAAAATCACCTTAGATTTTCTTTCAAAATTCAATTCTTCTGTTTAAATTGGACAAGGAATTTCGAACAATGATGTTTATTTTGTGACATGAAACATTTTTTATTTTGTATAAAAGAAACAAGGAACACCATGGATACAGCAAAAATGTAAATGTAAAAAAAAAAAAAAATGCGTAATTTTATTTTATATTACAAACTAATTCCAAACACCTAAAAATGAATATCTAATGGAAACAATCCCAACATTACCAGCATTTATCAACCACATGTTGGCAACAAGGCAGAATAAAATACTTCAATTTCCGTCATCATCAATTGTGTGAAGTTTTTTTTTTTTTTTAATATTGCTAAAAACGGAATTCAGCTGCCAAAATTACAAAATGGTTGTACTAATAAAAAGAGAAAGAGCTCGACATTTATCGTTTTGAGCAAAACTGCATTTAAAAATTTCTGGATTCTTTGAAAATGCATGAGATTTTGTTTATTGTAAGCCAAACATCTCCACTTACTATTGGAATAACACTGCAAGACCTAGATTTAAGATCTAGAAGAGAAGAGTGAAAATTTGCAACAAAAAGAGAGAAAGAAACCAATCAAACGGACATTCATAAAGACTAACACTCAATGATGCAATTTATAATTACAATAATTCAAGACTGCTGTCGCTATGTTTGGTAACCACTTCAGTTTCACTTGATCCACCTGAACCATCAGCTGAACCATTGTCATCATTTTTATCGCTGTCCGTATGCTGGCTGGTCTCACCGACGCCAATTGTTCGTTGTGATTGAAGTTGCCAGGCTGGAATCGATGGTGACATTGCTGCAAATTGCTTTCTGTGTAACATAAACAAATGATTGTTGTGTAATTTTATGCGAATATCAAATGGATATAGCATCGGAAACGGATTCAATTGATTTTGAATAAATTACGAACCTGTTTAAGAGTAAACCTTTGATAGCATCTAAATCACTTTTAAATGCACGCATATCTTGTTGTAACACATGATCACCATTGTATGATTGACGTATCTCATCTTTAAGTGCAGTTATCTCGACATTTAGTTTTCGAATGTTTTTATCCATTTTCTTATCTAAATCGCCGAGCAAATCGGCTGTTGTTTTTTTATCCTTTTTACGTCCAAATAAAAATGGTTCAATAAATTTTTTGTATACATAGTATAAGGCATAGAAAATGCCCGTAACCATAGCCGTTGAACTAATAATATTGTAAATTTTTTGGATTGCTGTTTCGGGTGAACGATACAATGGTGATAGAATGAGTGGATTTGATTGAATTGGTGGTGGTCGATGGCCAATTTCCATATTGATAATGGTGCTATTTGGATCTTTGGTAAATATACCAGCCTGTTGAAATGCCAACCGAATTTCTTCATCGCTTAACCCTTTTGAGCGTAGAAATTTCTCTTTTTGCACAATTGAACTGCGTGCAACATTTGGATTTTGCAAAAATGACACAGCCGTACTAATCTATAATTGTGTGGGAAATTGTGAATTGAAATCGTAACACCAATAACATTTTATAGAGATAATAGTTTTGTTTTTGTTTTTTGCTTTTTGTTTTTTGCTTACCACTGAGATTCGTGGTGGTATATGCGCAACTGTTGAATTTGCATTCACTGGGCCCGTGTCACCCGTGTCGGTGTCATTCGATGATTCCATATTTACATTCACGTTAACGAAAATTTTGAAAATTTAACAATATCCCGTTGTTTGTGAGAGAAAAAAAAACCCAAACAAAATTGATGAACACACGAAAGGAGTTTAACCCCTACTTATTTATCGCTCCGTTCAAAATCTATCGTTCATTCACTAATGCGATCGATGAACGACAAGATTTTGACTCAACACTACAATGAAATCACGTTTTTAATTCACACTACAGATTTGATTTAATTCCGTTGTTTCGTTGCTCTCTCTTCTTGATATCAACTAGAAAACAATCAACATCAAATGTGACCAATGTCTAATATTCAAAGACTATTATAAATGATTATCATTGGATTTGTGATGTCGTATTTGGAATACATGTATAAATATTATCAAACTGTGAAAATTGACGTAAGGCATCAATGGAAGGCGGTAACTTCATGTAACATGTTCAATGTGAATGACATTTGATATGTCAAAAACAAATGTTCAACACACATTGAAACGTGCACACATAACCACAACATTTTTGTTTTGGCAAAACAAACTTGAACAGTTGAATTGAATTGCGGTTGCACGGTATTGTGAAAGAGCAAACAAAATGCAACGATATTTATTGAACATTGCATACATGGGAACAAAATACAAGTAAATTGATGATTTAATATTGTTTAGATGCATTTTTTTGTTCATATAAAAATGACTCGCTAGCGAAATCAAATGAATCATTTAATTTAAAATTATCTGAATTTTTAACAGTGGAGTTACAAAAAATGTGACGATGAAAAATCATATTGCGATCGAAGATATTTTACACCAAGCACTGTGTAAAATTAGATCAATCAACAATGCGGAAATATTTCCATCGAGCAGGTACAAAAAACATTTCATATGATGAATGGCAAAATAAACCGCATTTAATTGAAATTCAAAATCCAATTTTAAATTTATTTGGAAAAAAAAGGACTGACGCTGGTGTTCATGCATTAAATTCAACAGTTCATATTGACTTGGACCGTACGATACCACCCAACGTCATCACAAAAAAACTAAATGCAACATTTCAGGCATGGAATGAACAAATACGAATCATAAAAACAACACCAGTTCGAAGTGATTTTGATTCTAGACGTGAAGCCATCTGTCGAACATACATATATCGTTTTGCCGTTCACAAAGAGAAAATACCGCCTGGAATAAAACCAAAGAGGTTCAAAAGTCAAATGTTTATTCCGATCGAAGAAAGTTTTCGGTGCTTTTTTACTTTGTAAGTACATTTAAGGTGAAGAGCACACGAAAAAAAAAAAAAACAAAAAAACAAAAAATCCAATCAACCTTTCGATGCGCTCATGTGTTACAGAAACGAGGGATTCGAAATTGAACGCGTAAAAGAGGCAGCTAAACTCTTGGAGGGATTCCATGATTATAGGACCTTTATGAAAGTATCTAAAGAACAGAGAACGTTGAGGACACGATTCTGTTATCGAAAAATTGATAGCATTGATGTGCGACCAGGAACAACTTTAGCCACATCTATAAATATTGAAAAAACACTCGCTCTGTACGACTTTTGGGATATTGAATTCAAATCAAGAGCATTCTTTTATCGACAGGTAATGTAACACTGTACAGTTACTGCATATTTATGAAATCGAGGAAAAAAATGAACTCAAATTGATGGTTTTTTTTTTTTTTTACTTTGTAACCAGATACGAAATATGGTAGCCACCTTAATAGCAACAGGAAATAAAAAAATTAGCTTGCGAAACGTTTACGAAATGCTAACAATTCCATCAAAAAACTCATGGGATAATCGTCTAATTAATCCAGTGCCCAGCTCGGCACTTTATTTAACGAATGTTGAATATTCACCTGATGCATTTGTAAATAATGAAACAAAAAATTCGGTAGAAAATGATACTAGAGAAGAAAAAGCAAACGATGAAGACGATACAGATGACACCGTTGATGAACATAATAAAAAAGAAGCCAAATATTATGTGTAACTTTTAGAATACATTTTTATGAAAATAAAGCAATTAAACGAATCAATTCATATGAAATTAAAAATTAAAAATAATAAATCAAAAATTCACAAAAAAAAACCGGGCATTTTAAATAAACAAAACCGGGCATTTACAAACTCAAGCGACATCCTGTGAAATCAAGCGAAATCACAAACACTTACACAAACTATTGGCAAAACGTCAAAATCCAAATCACAATAAATTCTCAATTATTTATCAGTTGTTTACAGAGTGCAATACAGCAATGAGTTTCCTCGATCAAATAAAATCCAAAAAATCTCATTTAAAATCGACTGTAACAATTATCACGCATGCCGATGGAACACAAGAACAAATAGAGTTATCAAAATGTGGTGATGATGTAAAAAGGGCAAAAAAAATGCAATTAAATTCTAAAACGTGTGGTTTTATTATTGATACAAAACCAGATCAAATTCCGGCTTGCATCTTAGAGGATTTTTTGTATTTGGGATCACAGGATTCGGTTGTATTGGAAAATGTTGAAAAGTATCATTTAACCGATGTTCTTAGTGTTGGCATTCAAACGCCAGCCTCGGATATTATCTATGGTGACGCGAACAATTCAATGGTTCGAAATCATTTTGTAGAGTGCTTAGATTTACCGGATACTCAATTGGAGGCGATAATAAAGCAAACAAATGCAATTATTAAAGAGGTTGATGATAGAAATGGTCGAATTTTAGTTCATTGTAATGCCGGTGTTAGCCGATCTTCAACCGTTTGTATCGCATTTTTAATGTTACACAAGTGCATGAACTTTGACACAGCATTTGCGTTGGTAAAATCCAAGCGAGAATGTATTCGACCAAATGATGGTTTCTTAAAGCAACTTAAACAAATTGCATCAACTCAATCGTTAAACTCAACACAATTGAATGTATCTGTGAACGTCAAAATCGATTAATGTCAAAATCTGGTTAATGCGATATCGGTTGTCTTTTGAATGAACCGGCTGAGTGTCAAACAATAACATAAAAGCGTTTTACTTTTAAGAAAAGACTTGTTTAATCTTGAACAGTATTTTGTTTTTGCCAAGAAAAATAAACGATTGGCATTTATTTGATTAAATGAGTTGAGAAAAAGTGTGAAATAAACTAAATGAATCGGTATTTGCTTCGCATTTCATACATTGGTACACATTTCAAGTGAGTGATTTAACCTAAAAAATGTGTAACGAATTTAAAAAATCAATTTGTTTGGTTGATCTTTTACAGAGCTTTTACCAAAGCGATAAATAATGGTGTGGAAGCCAATCCAACAACAGTTGGTGTTATTGAGGAAGCTTTACAAAAGCTGAAGCCAAAAAATATCATAAATGTGAGAACAATCAGCCGGTGAGAGACCATTATTTTCTACATCAAAATTCTGAATTTGACATGCTTAACATCTAATACATTTTTCATTCGTTAGAACTGATAGTGGTGTACATGCCCTAAATTCAGCGGTTTTGGTTGATTTGGAGCGAAAAAATGGAAAACCCTACGATTGTTACAGAATGACAAGCCTTTTAAATGACATATTTGAAGATGAATCGTATCAATTGCGTGTCAATCAAACTGATATAGTACCAAATACATTCAATGAGCATACAAATGCTGTGAAATCACGAACCTACCTATATCGAATCGGGATTATCAAAAAAGGCCTGAATATTGATTGGAAGCTTGAAGAGAAACATCGATGCTTCTTCATGTACTCGTTAGTATTATTTCTTTGGATTGAGTTTTTGTTTTGGGCATAATTTCTCACTAGGGGTTCCGCGGGCACTCTGAGGAGTCCTCTTACCCTCGTCACGCACTCATTACCCTTTAATGATTTGTGAAAAATTCCAAAAAGGCTTTTTTTGTTGGTCGAAATTTGTTTCAATTTCGAACCAAAAAGTCATCTTTAGAGAAAAAAGATTCCACCTACTTAAAAACTGATGTTTGGTGGCTTTTCATGTATTGATATATGATTTTTATTGCCCAGTACTAACTCCCTTAATTCAATCACACACAGAGATAATTTTGACGTACAGCGTTTTCAAGAGGCGGCTCAAATGTTTGTTGGAAAGCATGACTTTCGTACCTTCATGGCAATTAATAATGACGCGCAGGTAAGTACTTACTTAATTTGATGAAATTTGAAATGACGTTTTGTTAAAAGCGATTTTGTTTCTTTTTATTACAATTCCAGAAAAAACCATCATTTTCGATACGAACGATAAATTATGTGAAAATTGAACGAAGTCAAGCCCGGACAGTGTTACCATTTGAGCATAATGACAATGTTCAATATTATGATGTAATTATCAACGCACAATCATTTTTGTATCGTCAAATTCGACGAATTGTGGGCACTCTGATTGCAGTGGCCGTACGCCGAATGTCACAAAGAGAATTGTATGAAATGTTGACAATTCCATCACAAGAATCATTTACAAGCCGTGTAAATGTAGTTCCAGCCCATGGATTGTATTTAGCCGATATTGAATTTCGTGAAAATTGTTTTATTAATCAAATACAAAGTGGCAAATGAAATTCCAGCCATTTGTTAAAACAAAACAAAAAAAATTAGTGTTAGTTTATTAGCGAAGGGAATCCGAATCGGATTATCCGATCGAAACTGATCAAAATATGTAAATATAATTCGTTTTTATTAACCGTTGTTCTTTTTACAGACAAAAACAAAATAGAATAAAAATTTAAAATTCTACCATGTAATCCTAATTCGTATATGGTTTTGTTTTCTTTCTATTTTCAGGCCCGTATATAAAATAAATAAACGGTAATTTTAATTTAAAATATACACTTTGCGACTAAGCCGTTTCGATGCAATGAAAATATTTTAAAAAAAAAAAAAAAATCTCCAATAAATCTACACACGGTATTACAAATTAACAGTTAATGCTCATAATATTCAATTGCGTTACTAAATTTAAATTGCTTATGGTTTGACTTGGTTGCATACTTGTTTTTTTTTTTGTTTGTTCGTAAAAAAAAGGAAAATTGTGTTTTTTTTTCGTCTGTAATTATTCAATAAAAACAAAACTTCTACATTCCCCTATGAGTATTATATTCAACGGAAAGAAAAATATGTACACATTTTACTTTAAAAAAAAAACACTGATGAAAACACTTCAAAACGACTATCCTTACATAATTTAAACAAAAAAAAAACACTGTTGTTCTCTGAGAAACAAAACAAATTGAAACAAATGGATATTTTTTGTTGTTGTTTCTTTAAAAAAAAAAAATCTTACGCATTGAATTATGAAAATGTCAAACATAATACTTTAACCGTTCAGAATAAAATTAAATAAACAATTAGAGCACACATTTTAAAAAATTGTTTGTTTTTGTTTTAATTTGAATCTAATCGATCGAAATTGTTGTTCTATTTCTTCATATCTTTATTGTAATCTACATAAACACGAACAACTTCTCCTGAATATTTACGTTGTGACGGCATAAAATAGAAATCTGGTTTGTCCATAGCAGTTGTAGCTGCATCTTCCATCTGATGATTGGCCCTTGATTGATTACGACGACGATCTTGCGTATAATATCCTTCGGTGTATGGTTGATGTGAATAGCGTTGACCGTGCGATGAAGCACCGGCTGCTGTTCGTGGCAATGAATATGTTCGATCTAAATTTAGATGAAACAATATTGAAAACAATCAACAAGTTCAGTCAAGGCAATGAATATCATGTGAAAATTACCATTTCCATAGCGATTTGAATACTGGCCACTGGAATAACCGTTACCATTTTCGTATGGTGCCATTTGATGGCGATTCCCATGATTACCATGATTACCATTATCAACATTATAGTAATGTTGTTTCATTGGTGCATGTGAAAGTGGAAGGGTTTGTTGTGAACTAGATGATGTATTCATTCGTGAGCCGTTGCGTTTTTGTTGCTTTTCTTCAGATGGCATATGCCCATCATCTGTATCAAATGCATAATTTGTATTTGCTGAATAATCTTTCCAGGCTGAATTTGGAATTAATTTATCCTGCAAATGAATCGAGTTTTTGTTTTTTTTTAAATTTTGTTTTCAATCCACATACATTGTATTGATTGTGTGTGTGCCGATTACATTAATACATAAAACTAATCAAATAACATGGACATTTTTGTTAACAAAATTCAGTTTGTGAACCGTATGATAAATTTGATGTATATAAAAAAAAAAAAATGTTGAAATAAACAAGCAAGCAAGCAAATACAGACAGCCAAAACGAACGAAATGACACACATTGATTTGTTTATTCTGCATTAAAAACATGATTACAAAGCAACATTTACACACGAGACAAAACAAAAAAAAATCAACACGCACTGCGTGCATTTTTTATAAACGCTTGAGTCGGCCCCTGATCAATTTGCACAAGGTTAATAATAGCAAGCTTAATTAAAATACAGTAAAGAGTTCTCTGTGTCTTGTCATTGAATTCATGTCTATCGCATTTTCGTGTTAAGTCTTCAATTGTTCATTCACTTTTTAATTACTGTTACAAAGTAGACGATACGAAAACGAGAAAAAGAAACATGCAAAACTGCGAAGAGCAATGATTTGAACGCAAATTATGATCGAAATGAATATTGTCTTCCGTTGTCTAAATGTTAAAAGCGAATAAAAAAAAAACAATTTATCAAAATATATTCATCTCGATTTGATTCGCCATCTGTCCGGCAAATTAATTACAATTTGAAGCGATTAATTCTTATGGAAATGATGCCATTTATTTATGGTCGATTGAATGAACAAGTTGAAACTTTAAACTTGAGAACTTTAAAGCAATTAATGATTTCAAAGATCAAACACAAACATAAACCAAGTGCTTCCTTTTTCATTCCATTCCAAATAAACGATATGAAGCATCATTTAACCACACAAACAAATAATTTCATTTTTTTTTTAGCTCGTTTTTATTTAACACATCAAAAATGATTACACCATCGCAGTAAGCATATGACAGGCCATGGCGCAGACTTTAAGCAATGACAAGACAGATGATATGAAGCGATGAATTAGTGAAAATAAATAAATAAGAATAAACAACAAAAACAACAAATAAAAACAATAACAACAACAACAACAAAAAAACAGAACAAATAAAAGAAAATAAAAAAAGCAAACAGTACCAAAAGTATATTTCGTTTAGTTTTGTTGGGAGTGGGAAAAAGTTTTGTCTAAATTGTACAGTTTTACAGGTTGCTTGACTGGTGACCGATTCGGTACTCCTTTGGGATAGCGTAAATAAGCTAAAAAATGTATTTATAAACAATTCATTTTCGATTTAATGTCAAACACTCATCATTGTTTTCGATTTTAATTTGTTTACATTGTAAAATTTCAAAATTGAACCAATAAAAGTGTTCGATATTCAGTCAAATATAGTTTTTGGATTAATCCCGTATATTTTTTTTTTGTACGAAACGTTAATCGAAAAGTATGTGTAATGAATTTTTTGTACAAAGTTTTCGTCGAATGCTTTGTTTGTGGTTTTATGTACAAATCGATTTTACTGAATTACAAAGATTACTATTTTTCATTATGCCGTCAATTTTTTCTTTTGTCGGCAAAAAAATATTGAAAATAATATCTATTACAAAGAGATACAAAGATTTCGACAAATACTTTGCACGTGCACTGAGATTGGGATTTTTGTGCGTATCATTTCATGGCAAATGATTTATGTAAAATTACCTTTTGATTTCGACTTGATGACGAAGTCTTGTAAATGGTACATGTGGCTTGTAATAATGCCACAAAGACTAGAGCTGCGATCAATCCAATGACCGTGTATAATCGCACTTCCGATAAATTGAAAAACGATTTTTTCGCCTCATCATCCTCAATATTATCTGGATGGTTATTAATATACAACAACAACAACAAAAAAAAAGACCAAGATAATGAGCAAAATGAAATTGAATCATTTATATGGATATTATTAAAAATGATTAGACTGGCTTTAGGTAAATGGGTACTTAGTAAGTGCTACTTACGGTCAAGTGTACGGAAATGTAAATAACCGGGATCAACAGTTAATGCGCCTAATTTGGACGATTGAATGCTATTTAAAATTGTATCTTTAATCACTTTTCCATCGTCTTCATCAGCCGCAGCAGTAGCAGCATCTTCTTCTTTCAATTCATTGATTTCACCGCTTTTAATTGCTCGGCTCTTTTCAAATGTGGCTTTATCAAATAGTACATTCATTTTTGCAATAACTGCATTATTTTCCCTGTGTTGTCGAATGAAAAAAAAAAAATGAAATTGAAATTGCTTGGAGTTTTCCAAAACGTCTTTCCAACCGAAAAAAAAGACACATACTTTTCAAAGGTGTTCACTTCAGTTTGTCGATAACCCGGTATATGGCTTAAAACACCGCCCATCGAATTGGCTAGCTGTGATGCCAAACTATCGAATTCTGGTGTTCCACGTTGTGGCGATTCAAACGATTCAGCCAAATTCATTAATTTTACACTGACCGCATACGCCAATTGACTAGGCACTTTTTCTACTGGCAATATTGTATTTTCGAGTAATTCACGACCGCACGATTTTATGCAAATTCGTGCATCGGTCACCACTGGCGTTGTTTCATGTTTGCTCATTTTTTTATTGACCGCATTAAAACGGCCACCCAGCACCGGAAACATGAGATACAAACATTTATCTTCGGTAAATGCTAAATCATTTTTATCATTTGTTTCACGTTTTCGCTGAAATTCAAGGAATGTCACACCATTTTCAATGCGTCCCGAAATATTGTAAATATTTTGATTGTCATCCAATTTGGGTGCGGTGTAACCGGTGATCCAGGTGTCCATTAAAAATGGACGTCCGCCCAAATCCACCCATCCAATAATTGCATCGGTTTGTGACATTTTCTCATCATCACTGAAACCAATGCCAGTCCATGTTTTGGTGTTTGTTGTTTGAATGCGGAACCGGAATTCATCACCACGGCCAATTGTTTGCCATGATGCATAATATTCACAATTGAATTTTTCGGGTTGACATGTGCGTGGATATTTCCAATGCCCTTCACAGTTATTATCGAGCAGATTGGCTGTTGTATCGGCTGATGTTGCATTCGTTCCGGTGCCCGATTTTGATTTTGTATCGTCAAAGAAATTAATTTGTGTAACACCACGTTGACTTTTATGACCATGATATTTCAATTCGTCTGGCTGATAAAAGTCACGCATCGATGCTGTTTCTTTTTCTAAACCAGATGGAGGTGAGTGTATGTATTTGCCCGGCTCTTGACCTTTTGCCCAAATCACATGCATCAAATCATTTACAATTGAATGATCGGACACATCTTTTGATTCAAGTTTTCTACGGAAAATAATTGTTGTTACACCATTCTCTTCAAATCCACCGGTTGCCGTTAAATCATTTGATCCACCCCAGAAACTGTCGACACGTGGCGTTGATCTGAAAATTAACATCAAACACACTCAATACAATTCTGAATATAATATTTTCATTTACAAATCACATCAGCTGGTTAAATGTAACCTTCAAAACCTACCTGTCTCTCGTATAGTAATCTAAAATTCGACTCGATTGATTTCTAGCTGTTCCAATTACAATATCGGTACAATCCATGGGATTGAAGTCATGTTTTGGTGCATATTCATGAGGTGTGTATTCAACATTTGGAACGTGAGGCTCTCCCGTTGGTTCACCTTCGGGTTCTCCTTTTGGTTCACCTTCGGGTTCTCCTTTTGGTTCACCTTCGGGTTCTCCTTTTGGTTCACTTTCAGGCTCTCCCTTTGGTTCACTTTCGGGTTCTCCTTTTGGTTCACTTAAAGGCTCTCCTTTTGGTTCACCTTCGGGTTCTCCTTTTGGTTCACCTTCGGGTTCACCTTTAGGTTCGCCCTTGGGTTCACCAGATGGCTCACCGGATGGTTCTTTAAAAGAAAAAAATACGATTTAATATTAACGCAATGAAATGCTGATTAATTATTGATTGATAAAAAACAAATACTTACCGGATTTTGATTCTGGCTCTGGATGTACGCTTTCTGGTTCTGGATGGCTACCTTCTGGTTCTAAATTTATAAATGAAAGGTTTTCAAATATGTTTAAAAAATAAATACGCATTTTATCAGTAAATCTAAAAACACGATAGAAACGCACCTGGTTCGGCGTTTGCAGATCCTTCGGGCTCAGGCTCAGATGATGGTGGTTCTGGTTCTGCGCCTTAAACAAAAATTAAATATTTGTTGATTGCATGAAAACGTCAAAGCCATATTGCCGAAAGCAAAGATTGAATAAGAACCTGGTGTGGCGCGTCTTGTCCGAATTTGTCTTTTTGATAAGTTCGCTTGTTGAAGATTCGCTCGTTCTCTGGGTTGAAGTACAAGTCGCTTAGTTTTATTGAAGATTCGTGGTCTGAATGGTTGTGGTCGAACTGGTGTTGCAACAGTTGTTGAAGATGCCGGCTCAGTACTTGGTTCTGTACTTGGTTCTATAAAATTGCATAAATTTAATTTAATTAAATTAAACAATTATATACTACGCAGAAATTCTAACAAGGAGAAAATCTCAGAACACAATTAAAGTTGGTAAGAGCTATTACCTGATTCTGGCTCGGATGTTGGTTCACTTACAGGATGTTTACTGCTTGCTTCTGGTGCTATGAAAACAACGATATTTCATGAGTTTCATCAATGAAAAGCCAATCAAACTTATTAAATGCTACTATCTATACAAAGAAAAGATATTGGATAATTTGAATATAAAAACAAAAATTACCTGGTTCCTTTTCTGGTGCCTTACTCTCAGCCTCTGGTACTATAATTGCAAAGGAGAAAATCAAATTGGCTCATCAGTTTGGTTTCACACTGTCTAAATTTTATTTCCTAAAAAGATTGTTAAATTAAAGCTCAATCGCACCTAATTCTGGCTCTGAAGCTGGTTCACTAGTTGGATGTTTGCTACGTCCTTCTGGAGCTGAAAATTACATTTCAAAATGTTAACACTTGTTATTTGTTATGTTAAAGAAGATTATTTTTAAGCTGATATGCTTAACATTCACACTTTGGCACATCCATAGTCAAGTGTATTTTAAGCTCATGATTTTAAGCAACCAAAGTATTGAAATATGCGAAATATCGTAGATGATGGAATATTAAAAGCGAATATTTGACATTTATTGTTAAAGAGAAATAATACCTGGTTCTTTTTCAGGTGCTTTACTCTCGGCTTCTGGTGCTACAAAAAAAAACATTTTATTGAACAAGTTTTTTTTTTCTTCAAAAATGGAGAATACAAAAATTGAAAAGAAAAAAAAATTGCTTGAAAAATCCCATTATCGAATATGACATACTTGTTTCGGGTTCGGAGGATGGTTCGCTTGTAGGATGTTTGCTGCTTTCTTCTGGTGCTAAACACAAAATCAAAACAATTAAAAACAGTTACATTTGAAAATGTTGTGCGTTAATGCACTCAAATTACCTGGCTCCTTTTCTGGTGCTTTACTCTCAGCTTCCGGTGCTACATAGAGAAAATGTTACGTTATCATATCGAATAGACCATAATTTTACATAAATAGTAGTTTAAAAATTTAAATTAACTTGAATTCAATCGTTATTAGACTCATAATCATTTGAACAATAAAACGAAATGTCAATTTTATTGAATTACCTGGTTCTTTTTCAGGTGATGGTGGTTCGGGTTCTGATTTTGGTGATTTTTCTGCACTTGGCTCCGATTCAGATGCGGGCTCTGGTTCTGAGGCTGGTGTTTTTAAATTTTGATTTACCGATGCCTTAATTAGCTGCTCAGATGGTGATGGTGATTGCTTTTGAATGAGTGGAAAATTGCGGCATGTTGCATTCAATTTGCGTGGTCTCCATCCTAATCCAACCCATGATGTGCCATTCACCACAGCAACAATTTCAATTTCATTTTTATCTTTCAATATTCTCCAATGAATTCGATAATCAGGTGAAAGTTGTTTGCTTGAATATTGTGATAAATCAAGATCCTTTGTTTTGATTGGTGATTCTATAAACAGAAATTACATGTGTTATTTTACACAAATGATTTCATTACAAACGATTGTATTTAATATTGTAACAATTGTTTTGTTCATTAATTAAACCAAATTGAGAAATGATTTATTTGGATGTTGTTTGAAATAGTATTTGCAAAACAAAAAAAACACTGATCGATCGATCGATCGAATTAATCCTACTCACTTTTCGAGCAATTTGGTCCAAACCAACCAAAATTACAGTAGCACTGACGTCTAGGCATCGAACTTCCCTGCAAATCAATGCATTTACCTTGCGCACCACAATCATCATTATTTACACATTCATCGGAATACTGGCACCTTGTTCCATAATATTTCTTATCACACTTGCATCGACTTGCAAGATATTTACCATGTCCTGAACATGTTTCACGGAATTCTTTACCTATTGGAGATTGTGTAACGTAATAAACAACAAACAACAACAAAAAAAAAAGAAACAAAATCGATTTTGTGTAATGAGTTATTTTTGATTTATAGTAAATTGGGTTTGCTTGTTGTCATTAATTTATCGAGTGTTTTTTTACGTACGACTTTTGATATCAATATCAGCACATGACCAAAAACGATATCCATTTGACCATTCATCAGCTTGACGCAATAGCCGCAATGTACAATCTTTGCATGTAAAATCGGACGGAAAACGAACTTGAAAATTCTGAGCCGTGACATCATTTCGTACAAAATCGGTGCCGCCAACTGATGGCGTTAAATCGAGAACGGGACGCTCCAAATGGTCAAGTAGTTGTAATCGAAAACCACCCTACGGTAAACGATTTATTAGAAAGAAAAACAAAACAATTAACGCACTGAAATTATTAGAGATTTCATATATGAAATGGCAATTGATTCACTGACTAATGAAAAATGTTTCTATCTTATCTTTGGCCCTTTAATTTTCTACAACAAAATCACTTAGTTCTAATCAATAGTGTTAACAAATGAATATGTTCCATTAACAACATCCATCCGGCGGCAGGTTTTGAAATAAATATTGTTCTTAATGACATACATGGATGGTAATTATTTGCGATTTGTATGTTGATCGAGTGTCGATAAGAAAATGCAACAAAATCCATTTGATATAAAAGCTGTTGACGTGTGGATAATTGTCTAGTTTGCATTCAGTTTAGTTGCTTAATAGCTTGAACATAATTAAGAAAAAAAAATATGGCTGAACGTTGTTTAGTTCGTTTGTTGGTAACAATTTGTTTGATTGTGATGCATTTCAACATGGTGCTGGCAACTGATGATTGGGATGGTATTCTTTGCTATGCAGGATTAAAGGCAAATCCAAAACTTTGCAGCAGCTGTGTTAGCGTTTATGATCGAAGTAACTAAAATTCATTTCGCTTACGTCTAATTCACTATTCGAAGGTATTCTTTTGTTGTTGTTGTTGTTTTTTTCAAACAATTATTTTAATTATTCAAAAGATTCAATAATCAAACGTGATTGCTATGAGTCGCTGACTTTGAACGAACACCAGGCCTGTAAAACAAGTGATGATGTAAAATGTGATCGTTGCCATCAAGCATTTTGCAATCGTGGACATCCAAAGCACAAATGTACATCATGCAATTCCAACGTTGACAGTAATTGCCTAAATCATGTTGCATTACTTGAGCCCACGCAATGTGTTTACGATTCAACGGGTCTAGATGATTTTTACTGCTATGTCAAATGGGTACGAAATATCTAAATTGTTTTTTGTTTGTTTGGTTTTTACCAAATAATTTTAAGAATAGATTTCAATAACATTTGAAAAAAAAGAAACCAACGAAAACACACAAATTTTAAAGGTAATTAAACCAAATTTGAATTTAAACAAATATGAATTAACATTTTAAGGATGCAATAACTGGTGACAATGAACGTGGTTGCGTGTCAACGGGTAGTGAATTTAGTAATTGTATACACAACACGGCCACATGTCAACTGTGCATTGCCGAAGGTCAATCAATTGCCTGTAATACAATGGAATTTCCAAAAAATCGACGTAAATGTGTACAGTGTGACAGTGCATTAAGTACATGTCCATCATTAGAGGACACAACCACACTGGATCAATATGCGGTCACTTGCAAAAATATCACCGATTCATGTGCTATCATCGATCGTGGTGGTTTTGATAATGTGATGCAAAAATGCTCATCGGACATGACGGATGAGGAACGTTTACATTGCTATCGAAATCAAAATGCGTGCAAATTCTGTGCTGGAGCTGATAATTGTAATTTAAAGGAACCATTGATGTCAGCAAATATTTCAACATCAACGACAACTTCAACAACAACAACCACCTCAACAACCACCGAAATTCCAGACACAACGGTTATCATTGACAAAGAAATCTCAAATGATCCAGCTGATGGCAACCAATTATACACCTATGGTATTTTGTTGGGCATTTTTCTCATCATTTTAATTATAATAACATGGATATCAGTGCTTCAATGTCGAATCTATTCGCTGAAACGCAGAAATAATGTTGAAAATTGAGTTTTCATACAATTTTCATATACAAGACATTCTGTCCAGATTCCACATAGAAGCATTAACAACATAAAAGAAATAAAATATTATTTCATTTTAAAATATGCATATACTCAATCCACATAATATCTTTCAACAGCATTTTTTTTTTGTTATCGCATTGAAATAGTGTGAATCATATCAGTATATTTATAATAAATTGCTATTTCTAGATAACTTCGATTAGACTTACCCGATGTGGATATGCTAAATGCCATGTAACATTTATCGATGAACCAGCCAAGAATGATGTTCGTGTTGAGCCTAGAAACCGGATAAGAATTTAATGAGATAGAAGTAAAATAACTCACACACACACACACTAACAAACACACAAAATACAGAAAAACATACACACAAAAGTGATTAAAATAAATTCCATGTATTATATAAATGAGCATATTTTCCATAGTTTAAAACAGATTTATACGTTTCATGGAAAAACGAAAGAAATGATATTGATAGAAACTCTCCAAGTCCGCACAAATTGGGCGCATTTTGTTTTTTGTTGATACGGCGAGAGAGAGAGAGAGAGAGAAAGATCAATAAAAATCAAACAGAATTTCAAAAGGCTAAAATCTAAAGAGAAAAAACGCATTTCATTCTTGGTTTTGGTCTGTTTCTATCTTGAGCTTGTCGGAACAAAAGAAATAAATGTATACGCATTAACATTTTGTGAATAATCAAAATGACCAATCATTTGGATGGCGAAAGAATTATTTTAAAAGACAAATGGACGACAAAATATTACGAAAAAAAGAAAACGAGTCGAAGAAATGCTGGGGAAAAAAAACGATCAACTTGAAACGAATACACACGATTTGTGTTTTTAAATTGTTGTTTTTTTTTCATTTCGTAAATTTTTTTTTTTTTTTAAGTAGAAAACCTGTCTGGATACAGTTACAAAATTTTAATGCCACGATTATCGATCCAATGTGAGTAAAAAGTTATAAAAAAACAACGAATGGTCTGTGTGAGATCGAGAGACAGAGAGAAAGACAGGCAAAACGGCGGTAGAAAAAGAGGCATTTAGCCAATACACAATCAAAATTAATAATCAAATTCCAATTCCGATCGTCGTTCACATCGATCAACATATTAACGATATTACGGTTTCACATAACGTTGTTGTTGTTTTTGTTTTGCTGTTGTTATTTTGCTGTGCCATTGTAAATCATTACATTTTCTTTCATATCGACAATCACTCTGTGTATCCAGCTAATCCATTTTCGCATATTATAATTTGATTTATTCGGGCTAGTCCATTTGGGCTGTGTTGATGATTAAAGTGGCACATTATAATTTTTTTTTTTTTTTTGTAAGCAAACACACTTATTTGCTGGGTAGAATATACTGGGAATTGTTGGCTTAAATGACCACCGTCCGGTATCAAGTGGATAAAGAGAATGTGCGTTTATGTGAATGTTTAAATCAAATTCTAAAAAAAAACAAACAAACAAACAACAACACCAGATATGCTATAGATTACGTGGTCTGTGTGCGCACACCCTACGATTGATCGGATTCGGAGCACAAGTAATTAGCATGAAAGGTGTGTAGCACGCATAACACATATATGTGCGGTGATTTAGCTACGTCTCGCCGTTTCAATTTCAAATCGTATAATATCAATGTTACACACATGTTTTCATCCAATTAATTTTGTGTGTGCTGTTTTTTTTTTCTCCATTTGATGCATTTTGTCCTATAATTGTAACGACGAAAAGTCTCAATGTTGTTGTTTTTTTTTCACTCTCTCGTCCAATTGTAAACGAGCTCATAATTGTCTACACCGACATTGACGACTATCGATAAACGCACAATTATTTGTTGTTATTGCTGTTTTGAATCGTTTTGTGCAAACATTTCATTGCAAAAAAATAGATGCAATTTCTCATCACGATTCAAGACAAACAACAAAACAACAACAACAACAAATCATACTTTTTAACATCAAGTGCACTTGAAGCTTGGTCACAATTGTTTTATTGATTTATTTGATTTAATGCGGTTCTTTTTTTTTTAGAAAAATCCACATCGTGATCCATTTTGATGAACGTTTGAAGTGTTTCAAGTAATCACAATGCTTTGATTGCTTTATAAAACGGTATGATAAACGTCATCGTTGAAACGTGCATGAATCAAGGAAAAACAAAATCCCCTCTAAAAAAATTAAAAAAGAAGTGAAATAAAAACAAACGTTTACGTATTCGATGAATGCAAATCGTTTGAATGTGAAGGAGGTTTATTTCTATTGAACGAGTTGGTTTGCGTGCAATTGACAGGAATTTGCCTTCATTTGAACAGGCTGTTCAGAGCTATTGGCGCGCAAAAATGTGGTTTATTTTTCCGACAATCGCACGAAATGTGCTGTTTTTTTTTTTACATCGTCCAAACAGCTTTGTAAGCTGTTACACCGTTCGCATAGCGTAGCATATTTTTTTTTGTAAATATGCCAACATAATACAGAAAAACCAACACCAACAACAACACCTTTGAATTGTGACGAATCGCATACCACAGTGAGGTACTCTAAAATGATAATAGTTTTGCTAATTCACGACCAGAAACACTTGACATAATTTCAATTTCAATTCGATTTTACTTCAAGTGGTGCTGTGATTGCGGTTGTCGTGTTGCAAGAATATATTGGTATGGAACATGGTGTCCCAGACATTTGCGCTAACGGCTAACCTCACCGGATTCGTTCGATGGTATTTGTGTGCGCAAAATTTTCACACTCACAATTTCTATTGCGCAACCAATTTTTTTTTTTTACTATATTATTGTATCGGTTTGAACCTTAAAAGAAAGTTTATGCATGCCTTACACACACGTTCACGCTGTTTTACCATATAACCTCTTGCATTACAACGAAATAAAGTTACGTTTTTTTTTTGTTTTCTGTTGGTTGGTTTTGTTTTTGAGTCTTTTTTTTTTAATTTTCGAACACGCCAAACGTGAGCTGGATTTGGTGTTGTTTGCTGCGTGTTTCTACCGCCGAAACCAAAGAAAAAACAAAACCAAAACACAACACAATATTCAATGGAATTTTCAAGCCAATGCATTTTTGCATCGTGAATGGTTTTGAATTTTATATTCATAAATTTTGGGTTTGAATTTAATGCCAAATTTCATCTGTTTGCACATTGTGCCACAGCATATAGCTCTCTGTGTGCTCCACAGACACTCAATGACTCAATGTTTATATCATGCATTCTGTTTGGAGTGTGTGTGTGTGTGTGTGAGCTCGCGCTGATTGTTTTATTGTTTTATTGGTCGTCGTCGATGCGAACCGTGAGAGCGAGACAGAGAAAGATCGGAAAATGCATGAAATTGTGCCACAGTGAGCTGGAAAGCCCTTTCCGGAATTTTAATTGAACAAAAACCAACGAAAAACGAACAACAAAAAAAAGACCGAAAATAACAGCAACAACAACAACAACAAGCAAATCAACAACGAACCAAGAATGATTCGATTTCGCGGCAAATTTCATGAATGTCGAACCAATGGCACCAAATATTGTGTGTAGTAGTTTTTTTGTTGTTGTTGTTGTGTGTGCGCGATCGCGTTCGCTCGAACTCAATGCCCATTTATGTACACACATTTTTGTTTTCTTTCTTTCAGTAAGACAGCTCAAAGTGCTGCTGCTATGGCATGTGATTTGTGCCGTTGTTATTATTATTGTTATGGTTATTGTTGTTGTTGTTAGTGTTAGCTACGGTTTGGCTTATTTACATTTCGTACATCGATGATTGATAAATCAGCCGAAACTTAAATATACGCGGAAGTTTTTCGCTATTTTTCCCTTCTGTTTTTATACATTTGGAAGAAGCCAACGGAGAGAAGAAGAAGAGAAAAAAAAACTGCAAATTGCCAGCAGTGGCAACAATAATGCTATCTCAAGAAAAAAACAAAGTGTTGGATTTACTGTTTGTTAAACAATTATTATTTGATATGGCATTTTTGTATATGTTTGTCCATACATGAATATGGACTTCTTTATCTAACATTTGCTTTCGTTTCACTGATTGGGCAGCTTAATTGTTCATCAACTAATGATATAAGGTCTGCTATTTTTTTTTTACATTTATCGTTCTCTTCTTCTTTACCTTAAATTGTGAGATTGATAAATGCTTTTTTTGTGTGTTAACATCGTGCTGCTTTTCTTTTTCCAAAACCAAACATTAATTTGCTATGCAATTGAATTGGTATGCGCGCGAGTGTGTTTGTGTGTGAAATTGACCGAAATTAGTGTGGCTATTTAGCCGTTCGAATGCGAAAGGTGATCATTATGGGATAAGAAATTGGATGATGAGTCGCGTGCATTGTTGTCGTTAATGAAAAAAAAAAAATCAACAAAGTGAAACAAAATCCATGAATGCGGCCCATTCCATTTATGCCATCAAATATTTTATGGTGCCTTCTTTTTTGTGCACTATTTTGTTTTTTTTTTATGTTCATCACATTGTTGTTCATGTTCGACGAAAACAATAACAGTAATTATATTGATTTCGCGAGACTGTTTTTTCTCTCTCTCTCTTTCTCTCTCTCTCTCTCTCTCTGTGTGTGTCGTGGCTTACGGTCATCTAATCATTTGTGTTAAAAACATTATACATTAGTTTACTGACACGCAATCAATTTGACACTATAAACTTTATTGTTATAAATAGTGAGATTGGTTTATTCGATGATGAATATGTAAATTTTGATTGATTAATAACAAATTGAACATTTTAATAATGATTTGCTAATTTCATCAATTTTCACGGTCAACAATCAAACAATTTTAGCCATCGATGCGAAAATGTGTCCATGCGCCAGTCGCCACAGATAGCGCCGCTTCACAGCATGCGAAGATCAAACAAAGATGAACAATAAAAACAAAAGCGGCCCCAAACTACAAAACCGAAAATAAATGAGCAATAAATCCATTGATATTGCAACATTGATATTTCTGTTTTCCAGTCGACTCATTTAACGGAAATAATCGCTCAATTATTGTAAGTTATGTATTGAAAAAAGCTATGAAGAAACCGACATTGTCGATTTTCATATTTCGTTTTTTTTTACATTTACATTGACGTTTTGCTTACCAAGCTAACTGCCTAGCTAATTTTGGCCACAACAAAAAAAAAAAAAAAAAAAATCACGCGTATTCAAAAATAACAATAACAACAAAAATGGAGAGAAACAAAAAATCATGACTTTTTCATTGACACGATGCTCACCTTTTGGCATGCCACATGGTCCTTTTGTTCGTGTATTATCCAAAAAATCCAAATCATACTTCCGAGCTGGTGGATACGTCAATGCAACATGCGCACTGATCAATGGGGCACAACTTAAGACTAACACCGCCAGTGTTAACGTAAAATGCTTGATATCATTTGATTGATACATGATTGATACGAATAACGATTTAAGGAATCGGTTTGGTTGTAAATTTATTTATTTTTTATTGTGTATCTTGAATGATTTGACTGTTCTTTTATTTAACTCTGATCCGTTCACTATGTTATTTAACTTATCTCTTTTTCGCACTTTAATTTCAGCTTTCAGAGACACGAACCAAGCAAAAAAAAAAAAAAAGTTAATTAATTTTTACGACAGCTCATACACACACTCAAATTAAGGAATTTGAAATGGTTCAGTTGTTCAACGGTGTTCTGTCAATCCGTCTCTTCCATTCATGCGCATTAAATTACCTCACTTCACTTTAACTTGTTTTGTTTTGTTTTTTTTTTTTTTTAATTTTTCGTCTGTTCACTAGGCAGTTTGTTTTGATTGAAATAACCTTAACATTTATAAATCATTTGCACTTTTGGGTAATTTTTCTGAATTTCACAGTTCTTTTCTTCCTTTTTTTTCTTATTTGATTGTTTGTTTCGTTGTCGTATTTGTGCAGTATTTTTGTTTGTTTGTTTGTTTTGTTTTGGATCGGTTTTGTTTTCGTCTGGCGAAGTGTTTTTCTTCTTGTTTTTTTTTTTGTGTTGTGTGTGTTTAGCACATTTTTTTCACTCGTTGCATGATTTGGCCGCTCTCTATCTCGTTGGATGTGGTATATTTGCCACTTTTCGTTGTTCGTTATTTTTTCGTTTATCTCTTTTACATTTGCCAATTGAACAAAGTGATAAATTGCTTGTTCCAAGCGTTATACCAATGTGTCTGCAGTCTTCAACTTCGGAAGCTTAACGAAGCGCACAATGAAGCAATATATTTTGCTGTTGTTGCTGTTTGGTGGATGCTATTTTTTTTTGTTCAATGCTGTTGCTTTGTTTTAGTCTGCTTTTTAGTTTTATTTATGTGTGTATAATAAATTGTTTATTTTTTCGTTTTCTTTTCGTTTATTTAAAACAAGGTAACGTCACGTTGGATTCTTCAATTCGTTCCCATTAAAATTGCGTGCTACCGATTAAAATGCACTTGAATCGTATGCCGCCATCGTTGCAATATACATACATACACATTAAAATACACACACACTCACGTATGCTTTTTGTTGTTGTTGTTGTTGTTCGCTTGGTGTTTTAAATTTTTCGTAATGGATTTTGTTGTTGTCTATTTCTCTAGTTTTCTCGTCATTCGAAATGAGAAAATAGAAAATTGAGCTTGAGATGATGGCCCGTTGTTTTCGATCTGGATGTATGTCAGTAGTTTGTAGCACCGTTGATTTTCAAACATACATACACCGGTATACTTGCCACTTGGTGAAGACAAGAGATAACAGCCCCGATGCGAAAAAGAAGCAACAGATAAAACGAAAAAAAAACACAAAAAAAACAAAACAAAAAAATAAACGAAGACTTGCTAATCAACGTGATAAAGCAATCAACACACCAAAATGAAACAGATGAACACAAAAACGAACGAACGAACAAAAAACAAACGTAAAATAAAGAGTGGTAATAATAATAACGATGTCGACGTAAAAGCTTTCTTCACAATTTCAATTGCACTAAAACGTATCAATTAGCGTTTATTCAACACACATGCGTTCGTCACTTGGCGCGTTTTGCTTTATGGTTTCGTTTGTAAATATTGTGCACACTATCGATCATCATTTGTACGATCGATGAGCTTTTTTCTTTCTCTTCTTCTCTCTCTCTCTTGAACACACTCTTCGATTCCTTGTGTTACACTTTACAATTTAAACTCCACTACACCAAATGGACTGTTCGTTAAACGGTGCATTACAGCTGATTCACGTTCATCTGCCAAAAGAAAAACAAAAAAAAAGAAATATATAAAGAGAAAATTCATAATTATACTTGGTAGACATTTAATCGGGAACAGAGTTAAAGACAACATCGCAATCGAATGAAGAAAAAACCAAACTGCGATGTGGTCAAGAATGTTTGACAAATGAAGCAAATACAAGAAATCCATCGGATGGCCGTGTTTGTATACAGTAATTAGCGAAAGTGCTTCTGTACACACCATTTTTCATTCAATGTATGCGTGCGTACGTGTGTGTGTGTGTGCAATGTGTGACAAAACCGAAAAGCCATCCAATTGAAAATGCATTCATTCGATGCACATGAAGTGTAGTGAAATAGACAAGGAATGATAGGCTTGGTTGATGATGACAACACCAAACCGATAACGAAAACCATGGCAAATATGCGGAATATTTGATAGACTGGTATTTGAGTTTGTCCATTTCTTTAATTGAAATACACCATAATTGGTTATGCCGGAGCAAACGAGATGGAAAAGACCCACATTTTTTTTTTCGCGCGCGATTCGCCGTGTGCTCTCAATTTCGATTTTCTTTAGCGATCGAACAATTTTATTTATCATCGACACTTTTCACCATGTCACTTTCGATCACATTCGATTACATAAGACCCAGTGGATTTTGTGTCGTTATTACTTTTCCGTATATCTTCATCTATCGTATCAAATTGACGTGATAATAAATTTCAATTCCTGACTTTAGGCCAATTGATATAATTTTAGTGCCGTTTGAAATTTTATATGTTGCAGAAAAATCATTGAAGCACTTGTGCCATGTAGTTTTTGACTGCCAAAAACCGTTTTTTTCCCACTTAAAAACGAATGAATTAACGAAATGAAAAAAAAAATTACAACAAACCAAAAATAATGTCAAATTTTAAATGGAGGGAAAATGGCGATGTCATGGTTTTGTTCGAGAACATTTGAATGTGTAATATTTACAAGTTTCAGTTGCTCCCATGACACTTTCAGCGCTCTCATATATGCCAAGTGAAAATAGATAATCTTCCACCAAGTCAATTGAATACCAAAACGTATGTGTTTTTTTTCTTCTTCTTAATTCACGTTGCGCGAATTACAAGCATCGCAGTGTGTTACAAAATCTTCCATGATGCGACGGCGCAAACAATTCAAACCAGAAAAGAGACACCACACATAATAGCGGGCGCTGTAAATTATATCGCAAATATATTGAAAAATTGAGAGAGAGAGAGAAAGAGAGAGAGAGAGAGAGATCTTTCGAGACACAGAGAACAGGATTGAAGCGAAACAGATGAAATACACCACTGCAGAGCAGACGTTCATTTTTTTTTTGTTTTTGTTTTCGATGGTTGCATCACAAAGCAATAGCACCATGAGAAACATGCATGCCTATATGAAATATGCTCGATATATTACGTTTTTTAAAAAGAAAAAAACAACAAAAACAATGGCGCATACGCTGAGACGATCCAAGTAGTGGAGTGGCTCTATAGGATCCAATGAATGGCTCAGTGGCTTAATATGGGCACATACACTGGCAATGCAGCCAACCAAGCAGCCAGATCGGTTGTAAAAACGCAATAAGCCCTTGTCGTGTTTGCTGTTGTTGATCGCAGCATGTGCATCGCACTTATTTTGCCGCTGTGTTAAATGTTGATATGCATATAAAATCTAATCTGCGCTTAGAAACGAACATTCCTTAAAGGCGCATATTTCTCTTTGCTTTTTTTTTCTTCTTCTTCTTCTTTTTCTTTCACTCGTTTGCGTTTTTTTTTCACCGCTGAATGAACAACGTGAAGTTACAACGTGTAAATTGAATAAATTAGATGGATTTCAATAGGTTTCAATAAGAAAAAGAAGAATGCCGTTGCTGCTGCTGTTCAAGCAACATCAAAAGAGAAAGTTTTTTTTTCCTTTAGCATCTTTTTTTTCTCCCTTTAAATACAAATTTACACATTTATTCGGCAGTTTGGCAGTTCGACGGTTCGGCAGTTCATTTATATTTGTCAGTCGGTTGAATCGAGAAAACAGCAACAAAGAAGACAACAACAACAACAAAAAACGGTTCATATTAATGTGGTAATAAACCGACACACATACACAATCTCTCTTTTTCAGGTGCGATATTGGCTGATTGCGGCACCATTCTTTCACATATATGCCGCATATACGCGTTATACTTCAAAAAAAAAAAAAAAAAATAGCGATAAACGTCGACAAATTGTCGATAAAATGATTAAATTTATACGGTGGATATGCAAATACGCATTCAATCAGCAACACAAAATAAACCGTTGGGTCGACTCTATTTTTACTGGTGATTTCCTTCTTTTCTTTTTTCGTGTGTGTGTGTGCTTTTTCTTCTTCTGTTGAGATCTCATTTTTATCTGAATTTCTTCGCTTTTTTCGATTTAGCTGACGGTTTTTTGTTGTTGTTTCGCCTGTTTTTTTTCTTAAACTTTTGTCTTGATAATTTTTATTATAATTTAAGTGAACGGTGCATAACAGTAACTATAATTAGCAGCAGCATTATTTTCTGCTTGATGCCGCTGTTTACCTGTTGATATTTTGCATTAAGCACAATATTTTTCTTCTCGTTTTTTTGTGTGTGTGTGTGTATAAATTCACTTCGTTTCATTTCAAAATTGCGTTTAGTGTCTTTGTTGTGTTGCATCGTTGACTGTATCGTATCTGGAAAATTGCAATAGATTTGCTGGGTAGCATTGTGCCCGTTGTGGAATTGCATTTTTTTTTTTTTAGAAATTATGCACAAATAGAATATGGACAAGGCATCAGTCAGTGTCTGTGAACTCATTGAGGTAAATGAGCGCATCGCAATTTTCTAAACATTATGATCTATCAACGAATGAATGAGATGAGTGCGCAAAACAGATGCGTTTTGTTGAGTTAAAAAAAAAAAAATCTCGGATTTCGTGCCGTGTACCCGAGTACTCAGTGATATCGAGTAGTTGGACTAGGTTTCAGCTTGGTAATCTCATTCAATGTTTGTGTGTGTGTGTGTGTGTGAGGGCACTGCGCAACTATGTGTCGGTCAAGGCGGCTCAAATCATTCAAATCCATACACAATGAGTGCATTCGCATTTGCATCAGAATTATACAAATTATCCCGACAATCCATTTTGACAGAGTGCACTTTATACGTTTATCAACACCCATAAAATATTCTACAACACAACAACAATAAAAACCATCATCTCTTCATTCTGCTTTTATCTCGTTGCGCATTTTTTTTTCTCTCTTTTCACTTGAATTACATGGTGTTTTTTTTTATATCTTTCTTTCACATAATCACTGGTTATGTCGTATATATTTGCAGCGCATTATTTTGCTGTCTCCTCTGTACATGAATGGGCACGTTTTATGTCGCTGGAGCATCGAAAATAAATACATTCATATATATATTAAATATGAACTGACAAGGTAAGCAGCCATACAAAAGACAGATTCAATGAGTGATGAATACAATGAAAAGAAAACACCAGCAAATTATAACTGATTTCGATTGATTTGTATGTGAATTGAGTTTGGCATATTTTCCGGATTAAAATCGACAGGTATTGAAGAATTGGTGTGTGTGTGTGTGTGTGTGTGTGTGTGTGTGTGCGAGTGTGCGCGTGATTTTCGATTTGTTGAATTTTGATTGTCGTGGATCGTGGGCGCGCATACGCTCACCATACGATGTTTAGTTTTCGAATTTCAACTTCCAAACTATAATCACAGCCCTACCTCGAACAACACTCATACCGTCCCATCTCGTGAAATGATTGTATCAATCTCGATCATATTCATCGAGTAATTTTGAACATCACACATCAAATTCAACTATGGATTGTATAGCTATTGAAATGGAGGAAAGCCACTCGAAGACAATAATTTTTCGTTTCGTTTTTCGAATAATAAACAACGTGTATCGATTATGTGTGCTGTGTGTTTCAATGTGTTCAAATTTCAAAGGCCTTCGGTTTGTTTTTTTTTTTCGTGAAACTTTCTATAAAATTTAATATGCATGAATAGTTTATCGGGCATATAAAAATGGATAAAAAATGTTAGAAAGAAGACAACAACAACAAAAAAACACAGAGAGAGAGAGAGAAAGAGATAGAGAGAGACGATGAAGAAAATTGTCATGTCTTTAAAAGTGATTTTGAAGCGCAATCGCGGTGCTTGTCGCCTTTTCATATTCAATTTCCATCAAGTGTCTCATCTCATTTTTATGCATTCCAAAAGTAGTAATAAAAAAAAAGCACACATCGAACCATGTCAAACACTTTGTCACCGACTTCTTTATTGAGCCACAAATATGCATAATAATCAAGATTTGGCTATCACCCGGGTGTTGTCATCAATTCCACTTCAATAGAATAGAAATGAGACACAAACACACACACACACACACACATACGAAAAATGATAGATACACAAAAATGCTATGCCACCAAAAATGATAGAAGCCAAGCAATAAAAATGCACAGTTATATAAATGTATGTGACTTGCGCCAGTAATATTGTAACTTACATACACAGAAAATGAAAGAAGCAAAAGGCAAATGGCAAACAAAAAAAACACACAAAAAACAAAAATTGTTTGTCAATGTGACTTAAATGCGGTTGCTTTTGATTCTCTTTGTACGACTTTTATATGCCGCGAATTGAATCATTTGCACTGAGTACTTCATTCAAAGTAACACACACACGTTTATTGCAAAGAGTTAGTTGATATGTTTGCGCTTTTGGGCATTTCTCTATTTATTTGCTCGGTGCCATGGCTTTTTGACATTCCATCGAATATCATTTGCAGTGCTTCATGGATGCGATCCAATGACGATACTTTGCCACGTTGTTGTTGTTGTTGTTTACAACGGCGATGAAGACAACGACGACGATGACGACGACGAAAAAAACACAATTTGATATTTGCTTTCCACCGGATTCCACAAGGTATTAACGCTTTCTGACCTGTTTCATTTGATTTTGCGTAATCACGTTAATCATTTCGGCCTATAACGACATATCGAGCCATGTGTGAAAACAGCCACTGCATGAAACGGAGATAAGTGGCCACTATTTTGTTGTTGATTTTTTTTTCTTCTTTATTTTCTTTGATATTTTTCGCTTTGTGCGTACAAACACAACGTTACATAATGCCATATAATGCATGATCACCACCATACACACAATATGCCAATGCAATACACAGTATAGCCGACAGGTGGGTAAAGTGTTTTTGGTGAGCTTAAAGTACTTCTTAATGTATGAATATTATGAGAAAGTATACACGGGAAATGGGTGATCGTACGCGTGCGCGCATGCAATTGCAATGATGGAACTGGACACCGTATCACATATCAATTTTGTGTTGTGATTTTGGGTGAATATATGCGAAAAATTGTTCATAACACAATCGACTTCATAACGACCCATATTTCCCATACGCTCAATTCAATCTATGGTGCTCTGGTGTAAATTGTGCTGGATCGCGTACAATGTGTTCACAATGTACGCGCATGCCACATTTTTATGGCGCGTTGCAAAAAGAGAAAAAAAATGGCACAACAACAACAACATTAAAACCGACGATGGAAAGTCACCGAATCCAATCAGCATTCTAATTCTTTGAGGCATAAATTAATATTTTATAATCGATTTCACTTGCCGTTTTGTTTTCGAAGCAGAGATTTCTTTTTTTTTTTATTTATAATGGATGGCTATCTCGATTGCCGTTGTTACTGTTTCTGCCATACAGTAAAATTTATGACCGTGCAACAGAGCGCAAGATGAACGCACAATCGGAAATATGATGAAAAAAAACAACAGCAGCAGTAACCACAATAAATAAAAATCAACCAAAAATAAAAGAAACAACAAATTGTATGAAAACTCGCCACAAAATATATGATAAATTCATTTGCGATAATGATCGCCCAATAATCTCGTTCGTCGTCTTGCAAGGCATTGAAATCTTTTTTTTTTGGGTTTTTGCTTCACGATATAGTGATTTGGTTTGTGCATGGGCTTGGTTGGGTCGTGAACGAAGAGATAACAAACCAGCGGAAAAAAACAGTCACACACACATCGACAAACAGAGCACGCACGTTTTATTTATTGATTTGAACGAATCCATAATTTCTTATTAATTTTGTGATTTAGATGCAAAAAAAAAAAAATATATTTTAAAATACCATTGCATAAATATAAATCAATTGGCGTATGGTGTGTAACTGGTTGGTATTCTTGGTGTGTCATATTCAATCGATAAAATGTCAATTTATTGATCCGTTCATGTTGTTGCCATTCCATTTGGAATCGCAATGATTTATTAATGCATTGAACGACATTAATCCATCAAATTCACAAGTGTTTCGATTCTGTTGAACGTATAAGCGGGGCTTTGTGCAAGAGACATCGAAACGTATAAATATGAAAACGATTTATATCGAAATCACTCAATGCAAATTTTAAATCAGCATGTTGTCTTTGTTACTCATTGACAAAACACACGTATGCACATTGATATGAAATCATCTTCCACCCAAAATATAAAAACAATATTGAATGGAGCGAGTGGTGGATACCACTGAAAATGTCATGCCAATTCAATCAACACACAACGTTTGCGTTCTTCTCATCTGTTTATAGATCAACAAAAAAAGTGCTGGCTTGTCGGCCAGATTTCGTTGGTTGCATGAAAAAAAAAACAAAAAAAAAGAACACAGCAAACAACGACGACAACATCGAACAAAACGATATAAACAATCTGGACAATCTCTCGCTCTTTCTTATTGAAATTGCAAATGTGCACGTTTTTCTACGTAGGCTGCTAAAATATGTGAGTAATTTGGTATGTGGAAATATTTCCAGTTTCAGTTTATTGCGATGAATTCCAGATGTACCCATGAGGCAAACGAAAAAAAAAAAACAATATTCTTCTGTCTGTTTTTCTGGTGAACAAGTATATATTTAGTATATAAAATGAGTATTTATAGCGCCTCAATATACCATAAACATGCGATTAAATTGCGTGCATTCGAATCATTTGATAGCCCCCTCTGCCTTTTGATGTCACAATTTTTGTGTGCCGCTCTTTAGTATTTTGCATTAGAAAGGGCATTTGCAAGTGCAAGAAGTTGAGAGTGAGACACACACACACACACAGAGAGAGAGAGAGAGAGAGAGAGATTTGATTAACGTTTGTTCAGTCATTTGAGAACAATTCTTAAAGAGCTTAAACGACTCTGTGGCTCGTCACATTTAAAACTAAAACACTCAGTCTGTGTGAATCGAGATTATCTTTGGATTTAATTATTTTAAAACGATCACAATGAAACAAACATCTATTAATAAATTGTTTCTTTATTCTCGTGATGAATTTCCACCATTTCCTCTATTGCGTGGTGAAGAAGACACTGAACCATTGCTTCCACGCCCAGCGCATGCAAAACATATCAAATGAATAGCCATACAGAAAAAAAAAAACAAATAAAAACAAGCACACAACCATCGAAACGAAAGTGTATGTGTTCCAATTCAATTGATGCGATGAAGATTAAGAAGCGCAAATTGATGTTGGCCAGTCGGTGCCATCTAAAAATCAACTCAACAATAACGATGATGTTGCAAATCAAACAAGAATATTTATATAACAACCATTGAAACCAAAGCAAAATAGAAGACGCACACACTCACACACACACACACGGACACAAGCAAATAAAATAACATGAAATGTAATAGTACTATCGCTTTTACACCGAATCCATAAAATATTCTTCAAAGACAATTCAGTTGCTTTGATTCGCATCTTAGCACATTTGTTTTATGTTGTTGTTGTTGTTGTTGTTGTTTTGTTTTGCTTCTTTTCACTTCGTCTTGATTCCCAGGCGGAGTGAATGTCACATGAACGAAAACAATTCCATCATTAATGAAAATGAAATACTATAATGGTGCCGCTGCTGTGCTTTTAATCCACCATTAATTTGGAAATACTTACATGATTGATCATAAAAGTTCAGCAGCATAATCCAACAGCTAAAAACAATATGAATGTTTTTAGTTTTGCGCAATTGTATCTCTTTTTTTTTCTCGAAATTTTTGTGGTGTTTTTGCTGCCAAACAATTTTTCAATTTATTTGAAATGAAGAATAATGATCATTTGTTTTCATGGGATTTCTAAAAAAAAAGAAACCACACCACTCACTCAAACCAATCGGACCAAATTGGTTGACTAAATAAATTCCGAAAAATAATTTAAACAAAAACGAACCAAAAAAAAGCACACTAACCAAAATGCACAAGTATCAATGAATTAAGATGATTTTTGTTTGTTTGTTCCTTGTTGTTTTTAGTGAAGATTGTTTGTCTTTTTCTCTGTTTGTCTCTTATTTTATATCTGTTTATTTCGTTGTTCTTGATGTGAGATGATTCTTAATTCTCAAAATGCCATAGGTCATTTTATGGAATTGAAGGGAATCGTTTGTCTATTATATCGTTCGTATTAATACGCGTGGATTATCAAACACTCATCAAATTCATCACTCGATTTATTCGACGATATAATGCAGAAGAAAAAAAATCAAGCGCACACACACAGAACTGAAAAGGTTATTCAAATCGCATACAATTCGAGTTCCATTTCGTTGAAACACTGAATCATCGTTTGTTGATGATGAAAAACCCGCACGTCGCGTTATAAAATGTACAACACATCGTAGCTCATGGAACGATTTAAACTGACTGAAACGATCCAAAAAGCAGCCAGACGATCAACACGAAACCACGGTAAACTCGTGCACACCGTGTGGTTGCCGTTGCTGCCACTGTCAATACACACATACGCACATACATTCAATTCAATGCAAAACGAAATTCCAATTTCAGTGCTATTTGTGCTGTTGTTGTTGTTGTTTCTTATTTCACCAACATTGTAGTGGAAGGCACAAATCATTTTATGTTATGGGCTGTTTCGAATTGGCATACCAAAACAGAGAATCGGTTGAGTTTGTGCACAACAGCAACAAACCAGCACAAATACAGGTGTAAATAAAATACCCAACAATCAATATACAAACGCGAACGCGACTCAATACAAACACCCAAATTGACACATGTATGCAGACAAACGCACACACAAACACAGAGCAGCACACATTCACGTGGAATATTATAGCCAAAGCATCGTAAATACACACATCGATCGAAGACGGCTGAAAACATAATATACGTCGATCACATGCCGTGCTGCGGTGCGCACGTTTGGCACATAAGATCGACTTTGGTATTCGATATACACTTTTAAAGCGCAAATGGCTTATGCATTTGCATAATACAAAGTGTTGCCAAGATTATATTGCCGGAATATTGATGTTTCGTTGATTTTGCTTTTGGTTTTTTTTTTTTTTTTTTATTTTTCTGAACTGGTGCGCTGGTGCGACGGTTTGATTTGGTTGTTGTTGTTGTTGTTTTTCGTTTTGGTATGCGATCCGTGTGCATTTTGCATGCGAATCACTATTGATGTGTGTAAACTGAATTGGTGGTTTGGTGTGCTCAAACATAAGATAAAACCCAAAAAGAATGCAAAAATCTAAACAAAATGAGAATGCATTTGAAAAAGACCAACAAGAAAAAAAAAAGTATATGATATGCAGGTTGCAGGTTATTTAATGATTGTTGTGAGTCCAAGTCGAAAACTAGGTTTAGCGCATGGTGGCAATGGTTCAATTAGAAGTCACCAGCTTTTTGTTGTGTTCTCTGTCTCCCTCATTGGTTTTTATCGTTTGCATGATTTTATGTTTGTTTGTTTGTTTTTTGTTTCACATTTTAAATAGTTAGCAGCACAGCAAAGAATGCAGATAAATATGAAAACGGCATGCCAAATATCGCATACCATCACATATTCAGTTTGGTTTGTAACGTAAATCTACACATTTAACATTTTCAAAATGTATGGCAATATAATATCGCTGTGACGATGATATGTTCGTTGAATGGTACATATACAAATTCTCAACATTCTTGAACAATTTTCTTCGCTTTTGTTTTCGTCTCTTCGAATACCTGCATCGCAATTGTTTATTTTCCACTTCTATCCATTTTCGTTTTTCATATAATTTTTTGTTTCTCTCTCATCGATAAGCCGAATGGAATTGGTTGCTCCGTAGCTTTGGGCATTTTTTTTTTTACAGATATTTACACAATTAACTTGTGGTTGATTTAGTTTGTTTTGTGTTGCTTTTTTCCATTTTTCTAGCTAAACGAATATAATATTATAAGTAGTGAGTGCATAAGTGCATGCTCATTAGGCCATCGAAATGTGTGTGTGTGTGTGTGTGTGTATGCATACTCTTTAGGTATTTGCACAACACTACATGCATAAGTACAAATGATCTCATTTACTGCATTTTAAATAAATAGTGCACGAATTTTCTAAATGAACTGAAATGGTGATTTAGTTTTGGTCGATCACATTTTGGCATAACCATACGCGTTTCAACAAGATTTTTGTGTGTGTGTGTTAATCTGTTAATGAAGAAGAATACTTCCATCACTAATGATGTATGTCATTTTTGTTGCGTCAATAAACATAAAACATTGAACGGATTTTCAAGTAATTGGTTTAAGTTAACACATTTAATTGAAATTAGCTTCGGTTAATGACATATTCAAACGGAGAGAAACTTTCAACCGATTTCATTAATTAACGGGCACACCTATGAATGAACGTTATTTTTTCTCTGTATTCAATACAAAAAAAGGCAAGTGAATTTCCAAAAAAAAAAAAAAAAATCATACTGATCTCTCTTTCATTCTCAAATTCACTTGCAATTTCTTGCTCATCTACAACAAACAAACAGATACACACATGTCGTATGTCACATTTTTTTTTTTTGCTCATCATTTGGCACTGTTGCCGCCATTTGCTTGTTCATATTTCAAATTTTCTATCTGTGCCAACAACCATCCTTTTGCGTATTTATGAGTCATTGAAACTGAACTGCCATTGCCATATGGTAGGTAGTTGGGCAATTCACTATAATTACTTTATTATTGTTTGACATTTTGGTTTGTGTTACCGTTCAATTTAGAAACAGAACCAAATGCATTTAGCTGGCTCATCAACTAAATGCGTTGGATTGGTAACCATAGATCAGGCCATGAGAATCATTTTCAATCCATTTGGTTTTATTTCTTTTTGTTTTTTTTTTCTTCTTTCCGTTCGATTTCGTTGTTAAGAGTTACCAAAGTAAAAAACAGTACACTGTTTTTGACAGAGTTTCTTTTTTTAAGCAAATCTTTGGCCAAATAATTTTTTTTTTTTTTAATTTCAACAATTGTTATACACTTTTTATTTAATATGCATGCAAAATGATTTGATCGATTCGCAATAATGGTGAACAAAATGGAATCGATTGCGACAAAACGCACGTGTATTTTTGTGTGTGTGTTAAAACCGCAATATAATTTATATTCATTGTAGTCTTTTTTTTATGACATATTTCGTGTGTTCATTTCGATTCATACCGAAAATCAAATCACATCAATTTCAATAAAATCAATCAAAATCGAAACATTTCGATTCAAGCCAAGATGATGAACGTATATTTTAAATTTATCCGTAAATCTCACAATAAACATCGATTTTCCTCATGCTGTGGGAAAATCATGTCCATTGCTTACTTACGGTGCCATTAACAACGGAACATTTTTCAATGTGTCATTTTAAGAACTAATATGAAAAGCTTAATATATCATAGCATAACTGGCTGGATCGGCCTCATATGACCCGGAGGCAGGGAAAATTGTGTTTAAATCGGTGCAAATATCACATTAAATGCAGTCAAATTCATTTATTTGAGATTTAATTTGCAAGATTTATCGAAGCTCAATATTTTCAGTGTTTTTACAAGATTTATTCATGGTGTAAATAAGAAAATGAATTACCACAATGAAATGTATGTATATAGTTTTGCCACCAAGTGAGATTGGCTAAATTTTAATCCATCCAAAAATGTCATTGGATGACGGAAACCTTCCCGCAAAACCCCATTATAATTGGTAAATCTGTGAATTTCATGATTTTATTATTGTTGTTTGTGTTCAAACATTTGAAGCTTTCCAGTTTGATTTCCGTCATTTGATGACATTATTTGATGTCTTCATAATTATAGATACTTATCTGATTTGGTGGTTGTTCCTGATGTGCGGATATGAATTTAAGCTTTTAAAAGAAAAAAAAAAAAAGAAAATTGGCCATTGTTGATGCGCTATGGACCACAGCTCTTGGCCAACACTGTTCATCAATCCATTGTCTTTATGCGTCATAAACAATGGAATTCGGTTAAATTGTGTAATTCTTATTGATTCCCACAGATATCGTTGGTATTGAGACGGATGAAAGTTGGCCAATTTTATTGGCCGTCGCTATGTTTTGGGGGCGTCCTTCATATGAGTTTCTTGTATGTTATTAAACTGTGTATTTATTAATAGCATTTACCAATAGGTAAGTCATGTATTTTCATCAATTTCAACCGGAATTTATTGATCATCAGGGTTTTTATGACTCTTTAATAACAGCTCGTCAACCGACATAAAATACAACGGTTATTGCATCAAAACACAAATCGATTTTTAAAACGCAAAATTCGATTCATCAACTTTCTTGTTTACTTCGCAACGGCATTGCAACAATTGCCGGTCATGAAATGTTTTTTCCAAAATTCTAATTGAAATTAAAGAAAACAAACTGGAGCCTTGTGTATTGTTTGGATAATCAATTCAATGATGGATGCATTTAATCAAAAAAAATTTCATTAACAAATGCGAAATTTTCGAGGGGGTAATGGAAATCCAGTGAGTGCTCTGAGGGGGCGGGGGGGGCTTAATTTGCCCTCATACCCTGTGTGAGAACCTATGGTATACAAATGATGTTGGGGTGACTAATGAAAATGCCTTAAAATAATCGGTCGTTTTATCCATCGTTGAAAATTTGAATGTCCATGGAACTTCGTGGACATGAATCTGGAGGATCAATGTCAGTTGCTCCAAAAATGTATAAATTCAAATAATTTTTTTTAAAGAAATGTTTCCATCAGGTAGAACTGATCGATATTACTTATTTTCGAGAAATTTGGTTCTTACTTGTCTGTTTACAACAAGCGGTGCTAGTTCAGTGTTAGCATTTATGTGCTTCTTCTTCAAGTTAATGACACACGCATACAAAACGCAAGTGCCGCACTCAGCTCAGTAGCAAAACGCACACTTTGATATTTCCCGTTTGACATCTCTGTGTATATATAATAGAAAAAGAAGAGCATTGACAGCAATGTTAAGTTATATGGAGCTAGCACCGGGTGGTTTACAATCGATATTGTATCGACGATTCATCAAACCCAACTACCAAAGTATATTTGGTAGCGCATTTAACAAAAAAAAAACTGATTGTGTATGTTGTTCATTGTTGTGAGTGGGTTAATTAACTGTCGAGTAGAATCCACTTGTGGTTTCCACACATACCACTGATAATTCTCGCATTTGTTGTCATCTTAACACATTGAATGACTTTGTAGCGCAAAATTATAAAGTTGGTGCATGAATTTACACATTCTTGTGGATGCAGGTCACAATAAAAGCATGGAATGTGGATATTTTTCATCGCTATCACGATTTGACGCTAAAATGTTTATTTCTTTGCTTTTGATATGTTATTCCGCCATTCCGGATAATTGTTATTATTATTGAATTTATTTAAGCGGATCTGAATGTTGTTGTTGGTGTAGATTTTCACGACAACTTGCCTCGCTGAAATCGGCATGTAATGCATTCATTCATGATTTCACAATGCGCAACTGACACCGTCCTCTTGGCTGTTCATTTATTTATTTTTATATTTATTTATGACTTTATTTTGCCATCGATGATCTTAATTCATCTCTTGGTTGAGCTGTTGTTGTTGAGATGAGATTTTGTTTGTGTGTGTGTGTGTATGTGTGTTAGTGTAATTCTGTCATTGCTCATATTCATTCAAATACATTTGATTAAGTCTGTGAGAAAGAAAATTCTCTATCTCGTCGTATGTAAGAATCGTACATTTACCATGTACGCACACCAGCTTCTATCGTGCGAGCACACGATGTTATTGAAAATAAGAGCGATACGGTGTGTAGTGAACGCAATTGTAAAAAAAAAAAATTCGAATCTTAAGCACATTTCAATTAGGATAGATAAAACCAGCCACGATTGTATTTCATCATTATTTCTTCCTCCATGTATCATATTTCATTCAGTCGGTGTCGGTTTGCTATTCTCTTGGCTGCTGTTGAGTGTTGTTTTCGTTGTATGTATGTGTGTGTGTGTGAGTGTTTTTTTTCTCTTCACATTTTCGTTAACTTTGAGCTGTCTGAGCTTGTGACATGAAAGCAACAAAAAGCGCAGCAAAAAGAAGTAAAATAAAGAAATAAAGAAGAAGAAGACAAAAAAAACACAGCAACACATTTCAATTAATTTATGACTGAACCGTGAAACATTTCGCTTTCAGATGGTGATGATGATGAATGGTATCAAATTCAATTAATGCCGTTGCTTCGGCACATACATGGTTTTTTTTACGGCAAACGGGAAAAAAAATAAAATATTTTTCATTTTATTTTGTATATTAATGAAACCAAAAAAAAAAAATCGAAACGGGTTCAGTACGAGTTGAACATTTTCAATGCTTTGCTTGGCATTGGTTTGCTTTGCTTTGCTTGGTTTAGTTTTGATTTGATTGTGAACTTAATTTATCGTTCATTAAACCGAGAGAGATGCACACACACACACGCACATGTGCACAAAAATGATATTGCTTGGTGTACTTAAACCGAAACAAATCAATGAGAGATTTACTTGCTGATTTGCACGCACTCTTCTATGTCTATCGAAAGTGGCTGTGCGCTACAATGCATTCAATTAAATTCAATTCAATGTAATTTCATTGATATTTTGGTGTGGGGTACTTCGTCGTGTTCATTTTTGTTGTTGTACTTCGCATTTGCTTTGCTTTGCTTTGCGATTCGTACTTACGGCGTTTCGTCGGCGGTGAACCTCATTTACGAATGCCATCACACTCATCGAGTTAAATCGCTCAAATTGACCGTGTGATATGTGTGAGAGTGTGTGACAAAACAATGAGACCATTGGTCTGACACCATACACAACAATACCACACAAATTCACTTGAATATGTGACGCCAATGCACAAGCACTATGAGTGTGTCGTAAACAAATATTGACCTTGAAGCAACTCACGCTTTTTTTTGTATGTGCTCTACGTTGTGTGAGAGTGTACGTTTGTTTTTTTCTCGAGAACAAACCCGTCACACCGTCGATTTTTTTCTGTACCATCATTCAAGATGATTCAGTTTTAGTCACTCGATGTTTGTTGTTGTTGTTGTTGTTGTTGCTTAATTTGAATAAAAATTTGTTGATGTTTTTCATCGTGCTTATATTAAATCAATTTATTTGAAATCCAATCACATTTTTTCCGCCATCCAATACTTGATGAATGGCACATTTCAAAGGAAAAAAAAAAATAAGTGAGAAATAAAATGAAGAATTGGCCAAACACAAAAATGGTTTGCGATTCAATTGATTGTTTACGGGATTCACCATTATAAATAGTTTTATGACTTGTATGAGTTTATGACTTGTCTAATGATGAAGAAAAACGAAGGGAAATCTTAGCTTCTCTATTTCATTTTTTATTTGTTGTTTTGTTTTATTATTCACTCAAAATATAATGATTGCTGTTTATTATACAAGAGCAATTATATTGGATTTAGCCATAATTTTGTTGAAATACCTTGCAAATGATGCATCAATGGTGTGTTGAGTCTCTGTGTGTGTGTGTGTGTGCGCGCGCGTTTGAGCACACGACTTAACTAAAAACCATCGTATAAGCTATTTCATTTCGACAGCATATCACAAGTGGTGATCTTCATAATTACCAATCAGATATGTTTACATATCATCAACCGTTGGTTTTTTTGTGTGTGTATTTTGTTGTTGTAGCCCACATCGTCGCATTTTATATACGGTCACATCGAAAATCAACCCAAAAATTAAACATTTCATATATGCACATGTAATGAAGAGAAGATGCGCGAATCGTGGCGCATAATTTACAGAAGAAGAAACACACACACACACACAAAAAACACTATAGTGCTATAGCACTGTGGCTAAATGTACCATCGGCACTTGTTTGAAGTGCTTTCGTTATTATTGCAATCGTCGTTACAAAGCAGTTATCACAAAGTTGTGAAAAATATTGTATGTGCTTAAAGTTGTTTTGTGTTGTTCGAATATAAGTAATTACGATGAACGAGTATGGACGTTGAGATGTTGTTTGCGCATACAATTCAATACGTGTTTTTTTTCGGACAGAATTCCAATCGTATACACTTCGAACATTTCGTCAACGACAACGATTTTGTATGGAATGGTGGATGAACCCAACCAGACCTCTGGGTTTTCGGGGTAAATCATTCATTTTCCAGTGCTCGGCACGCTCTCTCTCTCTCTCACTCTCTCTCTCTCTCTCTCTCTCTCTCTCTCTCTCTCTCTCTCTCTCTCTCTCTCTCTCTCTCTCTTTTTGAGACAAGTTTCGATTACAGCAACAACAATCGCACCATACACACTAATGTGATATTTATGGATATTATATAATGCAGTCGACCGATATATTTGAATGTATTGGTTGTCGGATATTTTCGCGTCTTTTGGTGATTTTGAGCGCGAGCGTACGCACACATGTTGCGCGTTCACTTGTTTTTTGTTTTGTTTTTGTTTTGTTCGATACGGAACAAAACTGCAAAGTGTGATTACGAAATGCATAAGCCATTTTATTTACGATTATGATATTATTATTTAAACTGCCTAATTTGGTTGCCTATGATCCAAAGCCGATACTACCGTTTCAGCATGTTCGTTGTTGAATAGTACACAGTCGGGTGTGTTTTGACGTGTGTATTCGATTTCGCGCCAGTGTATCGCTCTTGATATCTCTCACCTATTTTGATGAATATTTCAATGAATGGCGTCCCTCACAAGATTAAAGTCACTCGCGATTAAGACACGAATCACAAATATTTCGGCCACGCAATCCACACTTTCATGTGAAATATTGCAAATGCGTGAATTGCTGCCAGCTCAATCTCAAGTCCATTGTGTGCACAAACGCACACTTCTTTGTGTGTGTGTGTGTGTGTGTGTGTATTTTTTTGTTTAATTGTCATTTTATGCACACGCTGAATAAACACAAAGAAATGAAACTTATGTGCATAGTGTCTGCAGGCCAAAATTACCAAACTCTATTTCGATTCAATTACATACCGAAGGGAGAAGAGAAGAGAAGACAAACAGAAAAAACAAACAAAACCAGACACATTCACAAGATAATCAAATCATTTGGAGTGCAAATTATTTCGCGTGTATTATTAATGTGTGAGCGCATGAGATTTGATTGCTTGAGTACACACACACATAAAATGATCTCGACCGAAAGGGAAAATGAGCATTTAATTCACTTTGTTCATCAAGTGGTTGAGTGTTGAGAGGCTTTTCAATGAATAGTTGATTCGAAATCGATGTAAATGTCTGTTGTTGTTGTGGTTTCATTGAATTTTACTGCATTCTAATTGTGACCACGAGACAATTAGAATTTCAATATCTTTTCAATCGCATAATATTCGATCAACAACTCATTGAAATATTCAAAACGTTTGTGGTTTGCTGCCCCTTGTTTCTTGAATTTTTGTTGTTGTTGTTACTAAACTCAATACATGAATAGAATTCGTGTGCTCTTTTTTTTTTCTCCAGCACACTTCAAATCAAATTACAAATTAAGCATACAAAAACGAAGCAAATAGAGTTTAAAGCAATTTTAAGATTCGCACTTGCACGTAGCATCTGAAAATGTTTACAACAGAAAATAAAAGTGCGCCCAAATGAGTTGCAGATTGTTTAAAATGTAAAATGAACACACCAAAAAAAATAACACACACACACACACACAAATTAACGCATAGAGAAAAACACGAAGCTTAACACGTCTATGTCCGTGAGCATCTTTCATTTAGGGCGGTTGCGGTGGAATTTTAATGGAAATGTGATTTCATTGTTCGTGATTTGTTTGAAGCTAAGGAAACAATTCATAGTGTTCTTGTGACAATGTAATACCGTTCGATTGAATGGCATTGAATGCGATAAAATATGAAATTCTCAAATTTAGATACAAACTTGAGAAATATTTATCGAATTCATAATCATAAACTGTCATAAATTACCTGCTGTTTAGATTTTCAGAGAATGCGTTAACGATCGAAATATGTTTCAACGTAAACTAATTAGTGCGCGTTTTTTTTTCTCTTTTCTATCTCGTTGGTGTCATTTGAATTTATTCAACCGAACAAAACCGTGATAGAAAGTATCTTGTCACAAATATATATAAAAGTATCGTAATTACACCTCCTTTTATATAAGTCAAACTTGACAAATGGAATTTGTCAACATCGAAAATAGAATGCCAAAACCAAAGACATTTTGATAAGCCAAATGCATTCATACGCTCACATAACGCGCAGCCCTGGAATCAGGTGCGTGCCTTTGATTTGATTGTCATTGAGATTTCGTATACTTTTTTCTTTCTCTCTCTCTCTCTCTCTCACTCTCTTTTGATTTATCGAATCCGTTTCAGTTTTCATTCATATCATTACAAATGAACAAACATATATTATTTGACAAATCAAGTAGATTTTAAATGAGCCCAATTAATGAATGTCGACTACATAGTAAAATAGAATGCTTTATTTGTATAGACTGGTCCATGATTTAAGGCTCACCACCTTATGCTTTACTCTCTTTATTAATTGATTTTTAGTTTTCTCATGCCATTATTATTCGGTAGCGTTCACTTTACATTTTGGCGCTTTATTCACATGACCCTGATACCATTTTTTTTTTTTTTAATTTAAACAAATAAATAAAGTGATTCGTCTTTTTATTTTGAGAATGTATATTTGAAAATCTCCAACTCCCTGCATTACTAAAAATGAATGATATTGTGCATGCGTAGGCATAACATGCGTAATAAGTAACAAAATAGCAACAAGGTACACTGCGTCACGGAAAACCATATGCATAAAATGTCGAAGACCTTTTCGACTTTTGTTTGTATTTATTTATTTTTCAATTTTGCGTTGGATTCAGATATGCGATATATGCTCATTTAGATTGTTTGATTGCTTGCATTTCTTGATTGCTTAAGCAATATATAAGCATTTTCATTTTGCCATTTAATGATTCAGTTTCTTTGTCAGTGACTTTTCACCAAGCATTCGATTATTATGCATCAGTTCAAGCGCAACCATTTTTCTACCATAACAAATCAGTTGAATCTAATGATGTTGATGTGTGTGTGTGTGTTTGGCTTTTTTTTTCCCTTTGGCTCAACGCCACTTTATCATTACTTTCATGCATGATTTCCATCAAACCACAATTAATTGAAAGTTTGTAGTATTTTTTTCATTCATTTGGTACAATTTAACCAAATGGGCTTTTGTACGCATTGCGTGCGTGAGATGTGCACAAAATCGCCGCAAACGGTGAATGGAAAATGTCATCGAGTTGATTTATGTGCGAGAAATGTATGACAAGAATTCAATATGATATGTTTAGTATTGAGTAAGAAAAGTAAAAGTTCTGCTTTCTGCCACTTTTTTTAATGGTCTTTTGAGAAAAAGGGGAGCCTCAACTTTAGATTCCAAAGTTAAAAAGAAAAACAACACAATTTCAAAATGAAAACAATTTTACCGAAATCATTGCATTAATTTTTCCACCGTTTTCATGTTCAAGAAAAAAGAAATAGAAAACATATTGGGCTTGAAGCTAATTTACAGTGAATTTCTTTTTTGTGTGTGTTTGTGTGTTTAATTTTCTAAAAAACATCCAATTTCCAAGTTTACAGTAGCTAATTTGATAATGAGAATAGACGAAATAGGCAAATGGATCCAATTAAATTCATTCATTCATAGTTTCATCAAGTCAGTACATGCCCAATGTATAAGCAGCAGAGGTGTTTGAATAACAAGCTCAAACACTTGATGCTTTCCGGGAAGGTTTTCGGTCATTAGATGACGTTATCTGATGATCACAAATATTGATTGTAATCTCATCTAGAGGTACGCTCAACCCGACTACATTTTAAATGATCGTTCAAAAAAGAAAAAAAAAGAGATAGCAAAATTTGTACGTTGGCAACGATGTCAATTTCAAGGTTTAGCTAAATTCAAATAAGATTCGGTGTTGATTTCATCAAATCGATTGAATTTTTGAGTTTAATCACAACCAATGTGAATGCTTAGTCACACAAGATGATTTACCGACTGTTCATTTACAGCTTCATACAGTTAAGCGAGAGAAATGAGTTTTTTTTTCGGTGCATTTAAAATACAAAATACATTTGAGATGTGATTTTCCAGAAATTAATCACTACACACACACACACACACACACACACATTTACGGTTACAACTGAAAATGGGTTTCGACATTCAGTGAACTGACACTAATTCTAATTGTTATCTGTAAATTGAAAATAAATCGTTTTTTTTTTTCATAGTTGAACATTTATTGAGAATGTTTTGAAAATCATTAACATGTGGACGAAAATGTTTCGTATTTTAGATGCCATTTTCATTGATTTACCATCGATTTCGGTTGATTACCGTTAAAATGTACAACTTTCCCTATTAAATAATAATATTCATCTAAATTTAATTAATTGTTTTTTTTTTTTAAATCAAGTTTTTCAAACTGAAAATTTCCATTTCATTTTAAAATTCGAACACGTTTCGAAATTTAAATGCATTGAAACGCTTTCGATAGGGAAACGAATTGAGTAGTTCACCAATAGGGTTCATTCGAATAGCAATGAAGTTTCGTATTCACTTCGATTTGTCAAATGTTTTCTCTTTCTATTCACAACACAATGAATTCACAACACTAGTTCAGTTCGTGTGCAAATGTATTGGTTTTACAGTGACACAGAAAGAACGTCGTACAAGCAAAATAAAAGTAATCACATAGAGACGAGAGCAGAAGGGAAAAAAACTGCATAGGCTTTTGTTGTGTGTGCAAGTTAGAACGAATGGTCCAACGATTTATAAACTATTCGCGAAGAAATCACTCTCATAACAAAAGAAAACAACAACAACAACAACAACAACAAAAAACGATAGTCGACAGAATTGACTAACGGGCTACGATTATCATTGTTCCATTGTAAATTAGACGACGGCGAAAAAGAAAAAGACACAAAAAAAAACAACAACAGCAACATAGAAGCGAGAAAAAAAAAAGTTCTGTAGGCCTGATTGAAACGCAAACCAACATTGTCTTTGATTAGTTAGACATTCAATTGGTACAAAAAGAAATTTGTGTGGTTCTATTTTTCCTTTTTTTTTTGTCTTTTGTGTGTTGTTGTGAAAGAAACAAAAATGTCTGAAAATCAGGAAACACAAGAAACGCAAGAAGAAATTTTGGCCAATTTTCAGGTATGTTAAATATACAATGTTGCTATCCAAATGATAAATAATTAAACAAATGTTTGTGTTGGAAATTTCAATCGTGTATTATTGCGTCAAAAATGCTGGCAAAAGTCAATCGATTCAATGTATTTTTCCATTGGTGTGATTCGTTTTCCGTTTCGCTTGTGCAAGATGTTTGGTCTCTTTCACACTCTCAAATAGGTTATGTCTTAAAAACAATGACATTCTAGTTTCGTTGTTTTTTTTCCCCATCTTCTCGAAATTGTTTCACAATGATTACTTTTTCATGAAAATGTTTTGCTATGTGTCAACCAATGTGATGGAGAAAAAATTGTATTGAAATATTATTTCAATGCCCGTTGAATTCGGTTTTAGATCAGACCAAGTGACAATCATCACTGTCAAACCCTCTAAATAAATCTATTGTGTGTTTTGTTATTTTTAGAGTATCACTGGTATCGACGATGTAGCTGAAGCAATTTTCTATTTGGAAGAAAGCAATTGGGATTTACTGGTAAGTAAACGATTTGGTTGTTGTTGTTGTTGTTTTTTTTTGTTACATCGTCATCAATGATTGAAATGGCACAACAGATCGTCTGACGTCGTTTGCAATGTCATTTGCACATATAAATGAAATGTGATTGGATGATATTTTTGTTTTTAGGCGGCTGTGAGCCGAGTTCTTCCACAAGACCATGTTGAACCGTCTCCATACAATGCTGAATCGTTGAACAATTTGAATATTGCTGGATCGTCATCGAATGAAAATCGAATGACAACATCACCATCGAACTTAATGCACAGGAATATTTTCGGCTCAGGTATGTGTCCGTTCAATTTACTACCAAATTCCGATTCCAATTGGAAATATTGACTTTGAAATTTTTTTTTCCACCGTTCAATTTGTGTGTGTGTGTGTTTGGGTGTTTGTGGTGGTTTTTAGAAATGTCAGCTATCAGCTCCAATTCGAATGAATGCAACTTACTACAAAATCTTGACGATGAAGGTATGAGCGATGGACATAATGATCAAACAAATGGCGAATGCTCGGTAGCTCAGTGTTCAGCAGCTAGTGCACCAAAGGACATAAAATTTAATATTCATCACAAGTACACAACACACAATGTTGTTGTGTCCGATCGATCGACAATAGGTTAGTTCATGCAAACAAACAGCATTCAGCTACTCATCCATGATTCATGGCTGCATTTTTAAAATAGAAAAGAAAAATGTATTTATTCGATATTTTTGTTTTCATTTATATTGTAGGTGACTTGAAGGCCAAAATATTTGATGTCACTTCCATTCCGACGTGCCGTCAATCATGGTGCGGTTGGGTACAGTCATCCGAAAATTATGACGATTCAACGGCATTGCATACGATGAATTTATCGGATGAAAATGAGCTAATTGTTAACGATATCAAGGATCTCAGCGATAATGACATTGGTATTGTGGACGATGCCAGTGTGGAACGGCTCACACGAACATTCACATTGAACATTTTATTGGGCAATACGAATAATACGGCACCATTGCAATTGAATTTTCCGGGCACACAGAGCATTGGCGATGTTAAAAAGGATGTTTATTCGGTGACTAATATTGCGGTGCGACACCAACAATGGCACGGGTGGCCATCTGGAATGTCGGATGATACAGCGTTAGCATTAACTGGCATCCCATACGAACATAATTTAGTTTTAACCTCAATCGAAGCAACATCGACATCGGCTGCGGCTGCGGCCGTGGGTGCAGCTGCAACCAATCAAACCAAAACAAATGCCAGCCAATCCGAAGCCGAATCATCATCAAATGTCCGCTCAAATCACAATAATGAACCGATCGAAGTCGATTCGGATAGTTCAGTTGATGAATTTGAAGATGCCTCCGATTTCAATGGAGATGATGAAATTTTTGCCACCCCAGCGGCAAACCGACGACGCAACGACTTAAGTAAGTTTACAATAAATTTATTACGCCATCGAATTACGCTAAAAGTTGTCTTAATTGAATTCCAGTACCAGACGGCACTGACAACGAACGATGTGGATGCACTCAATTCATTCGAAACTACAGAGAAAGGTATGATTTAACGATTTGATTGAACAATTTAAGCGAAAATGTTGATATGACCGTATTAAATATATGCAAAACATTTTAGATATGGCGAACCGTATCCGAATTTCTACGAAGGTACACTTGAAGAGGCTCTAGGTGAAGCTTGTCATAAGCCAGCAAAGGATGTATGTCACAGTTGTTTTTTCTTTTATCTTACCTGAAATCACAGCTTTTCATACTGCGTTTGCGATGTCTAATTTCTTGTTTGTTTATTTATTTTACTTTATGACCATTGCAGCGAAAACTGTTAGCTATTTATTTGCACCATGACAAAAGTGTGCTCGCCAATGTGTTTTGTGATCGCGTCATGAAAAATGATACCATACGACAAACGATAGAGCATAACTTTATTTTATACGGCTGGGATTTAACCAACGAAAGTAATAAAAATCTATTTTTATCATCATTATCGGCATGCGCCGGCAATAGCAGTGCATCACTTCCATTGCGCGCAATGCAAACAAATCGTTTACCAGCGATTCTGGTCATTTGCAAATATCGAAGTGTTTGCGAGGTTTTGTCTGTGATATACGGTGACGTTAGCATAGATGATCTACTCAACAAACTAATGGACACAATGAAATTGTATTCGGAGCAACGTGATGTTGAGGTGCGCGAAGAAGATGAACGGGCCGCTCGTGAACTGGTTAAAATGGAACAGGATGCTGCTTATCATGAAAGTTTGGAAGCCGATCGACGAAAAGAAGAAGAGAAAAAGCAAAAAGAGCGTGCAATCGCATCGGAACGGCAACGCTTGGAATCTGAACGACAGGAAATCGAAATGATGCGTGAAATGAATCGAGTAGAAGCTGAACGAGCTTTGCCACCAGAACCAGCCGAAGATGCTGAAGGCATTACGAAAATTCGTATTCGAAAACCAACCGGTGAATTTATGGAACGTCGTTTTCTAGCTAACGATCCATTGAATACCTTATTGAATTTTGTTGCATCGAAAGGTTTCCCCGTTGACGAATATAAGGTCATCTCAAGTTGGCCGCGCCGAGATGTAAGTTACTGTTGCTTATAGAAAAATGAAATTGACACCTAATTAATCAACGGTTTTGCTCTTTTTTTTAGTTAACAATGTTGGATAAAAGTGAAACAATGCTTCATCATAAGCTGTGTCCTCAAGAAACAGTGATTCTGGAAGAACGATGATCATTGATTGTAAGAGATGTGTGAAAAAAAAGTAATGGAGAGAAGAAAAAACAAACATTCACAAGAGAAATCAGATCCTTTATTCATTACTGTTTTTTTCTGTCAATTCATTTTTTACTGTTGAATATGCTCCCAAAGAGGACATAATTTAGAATTTAAAGGCATTCTTTAAGAGAGAAACAAAACAAAATCAATATGGAATAATGATAGTAACAGTAAAGTGAACACGACATTTGTATTCAAAAACGCAAGTTGTTTCATTGAATTATTTTATTATTCAGCAGCTTCTACAAAATTTGCAAAAAAGAAACATTGAATTTCAAATCAATACCAAAATTATCGATTTTATTAGCGAGATGGTGGACTATCTAGGTCATACTGAAACAAAAATAATCAACTCTGATCTTAACTTACTGGTATGTGTTTTAGCATTCGAATCTATTTCAAATAATTAATCCGTTTGATGACACTTTCGTGAAAAACAAACCGCGATCCTGCATGCCTCCAAATGAAAAATAAGTAGAGGATGACTCCAAAAGTGACGCCAGATGAACCAGGTACTTTGCAATTTCTTCTACCAAATATTTGTCGGTATCCTCAACCTTTTCAATAAAAACTTCTCGAATTAAGATTTCTTAATGTTGTTTGACATGTGCAACCGTTTCTATGAATTAATTTATTCCAAAAAATATTATGATTCGGTAAAAGTTCAAAGTAATTTATCGAAATAAATTATTAACAAGTTCACCATTGCCAATTCATTTTTTACTGTTGAATATGCTCCCAAAGAGGACATAATTTAAAATTTAAAGGCATTCGTCAAGAGAGAAACAAAACAAAATTAATATGGAATTATGATAGTAACAGTAAAGTGAACACGACATTTGTATTCAAGATAATTGCATATTACCATTGCAGCTTTTGCCCGCTTCTGCTACAAAATTTGAAAGAAAAAACATTGAATTTCTAATCAATACCAAAATTATCGAATTTATTAGCGAGATGATAGACTTTCTAGGTCAAATTGAAACAAAAATAATCAACTGTGATCTTGACTTACTGGTATGTGTTTTATCAGCATTCGAATCTATTTCAAATAATTAATCTGTTATTTCTCCCCCATTATATGTAAAAACCTAGGTACAAACTGTTTATACTCTAAAACTTTGATGTGACTATTTTTAAGGGTTTAACCCTTCGTGGAACACATGTTCCAATAGTCATGTACGGAACGCATGGGTCTGGCCAGACCCAAGCCACATTTTCGCATGTATCTCCAAAACTACAGATTGTATTTAGATAAATGAATATTCGTTGGAAAGATAATTTAATTTTGAATAATTTTGCTGAAAAGTTTATCTAAATTGATCGACTGGTTCCAAAGTTATTGGCAAAAGGGTTGATGAATATCCATGAAATGCATTCGGTCCATACAAAATGTATGGGAAACTCAATGGGTCTACCCAGACTCATGCGTTCCGTATGCGACATTAACACCAGAACGTCATCATAGCTCAACTTCTAATCAACGGATTCTTTTATTTTTTTTTTTTTAATAATAGTCGATGAAATTTTAGGAGATGTCCTAGAATTTCAAGTCGCTAGCTCAATCGGAAGTATATTTGAATCTTAATTGAAAATGAAAAAGGCCTGGCTAGACTCATGTGTTCCACGGAGGGTTAAAATTTCTAGATGTTTGTAATATGGACTATCGCAAATTCCCGCCGAAGGTGATGATGCTTTCGTGAAACTACCGCGACCCTGCAACTCTAAGTCAATGATTTCATTCTCGAATTTCTTTAATCGAATAAAATGATAATAGCTTTTCACTTTCAGCAATTTAATATGCCACATAGTGTAGGGACTCAAGACCGAACTTTTTCGAATTTTATCAAAAATCACATTTTTTCGTAGTGGATTACCGTCTTGACCTCTTTCCATAGAATATTCAATCGTAATATTCTCTTTGATTGGCATTGAAAAGAATTTATCATCGCACCGATAGTAGTTATGGCCAATCATTTCCATGCGCACATCAAAGTGTTGTAGCGCGGCGTCCAAGCGACTTTGAGATTCAGCGACTTGCATTTTTAAATTGATTCCGATTTCATTGAATTTTATCGCATTTAAATCAAGTCCTTTGGTCACATCGGCCTTTATCTTAATCTCTTTCCCTCGCAATAAATCGATGATTTCATTACGGATTTCATTGTTTTGCCACGTATAAAAAGGTGGTTTATCACTCATATGACTACTACTAAAAATAATATTTTCAAATATTTCGTTATCGTAATTCATGGTTGAAAGTTTGATTTGCTCTTTCAGATTTTGAATTTCGTGAAATGTATCGTTAAACAATGACTCTGTGTCATTCCGTTGAAATAAAGACTCGGATTCAGGTAAAATGAACTGGCCGAATGGAAATTTATGCAGTCGCACTTCAGTTCTTACTAAATCAAATTGCTCTAACAAAACATTCGTTCGAATAGTTTGCTCTAGTTTTGCTAAGTTGGTAGCCAATGCATTGTTTTCAATGGATATTCCCATTGATCCGGCTGAGCCAATGTTTGCAATGTAATCACCAAATTTTCGATTATCCGAATACAAATCGATGCGATCGTAAACGTCAATTACAACGTCTATGGCCGATTCTAATTCATCAATCAGGTTTTTCATTCGACCGTCAATCTTGAAATCACTGGCGATTATACGAAAAATGTCTTTTATGTCTTGTAATGAGCTTTTTACACCCCATTTACTAACATCCAATTCATCATGCGAGTATCCATCAAAGTTTGCAATTTTTTCTACCAAATCTTTTTCGGCATGCTCAACCATTTTCAATATACCATCGTATATGCTCTCTTCGTATTTTTCTAATAAATCTAATTCACTTTGCAATGTGTTTATCATGTCGTTGGCCACTTTATTTTGTTTATCGTTCGTCTCTATTTCGCCTTGGATATATTCATAAAATTCGTACGTCTTAAGGACTGTTTCCCATTTTCGCAGGAAATTTTTTGGTTTTTCGGTCCAACTCATTGCTCTGCTTCCAAATGATGTTATTAGATTTTTACGTTTTTTATTGCATTCACGTAGCGCATTGATGACACCCTTTGCACTTTTATCTTTCCATATTTGTTCCGCATTCAGAGACTGTATTTCATTATGGATTTCTTCTTTGATACTTTTCCAATCAGAATCATCTTGATTTTCATCAAATTGTTGGTCTACTTCTTGCTGCATTGCATCTAATTGTGATATGAATATTTCATGTTTGTTGTCATAAATTTGCTTTAAATCGTTCACTACTTTGACTGTTTCACTGTCTAACCGGGGGAGAGTGATGTCATTTCGTTTGGTTGAATTATCCAAAGATAATGATTCAACGGTCGATGTTGAAATTCCAATCACAACACCGGCCGCCGCTCCAGCTGGACCGAGAAATGAAATTCCAAATGAAGCAACCTTCAGTGGTATCAACATTTTTTTCCACAAAAACATTTTCTCTAATTCTTTATTTTCGTATTCAGATGATTGTTGCCGTGAGACTGCTCCTTTATAAAGTGTATGGAATTGATGTTCTACATGCTCTAAAATCGTATTTATTTCGGGTTCGATTTTATGTTTAATGAAATCAATGGCGAACTGAATTTTTTCGTCTGCATCCGTTTCGTATTGAATTCGATAATTAGCGATATCGAAATGTTTTCCATTGTCAAGCATAATTTTAATATTTGTCATCATTTCATCGATGTATTCATCCAAATCAATAACTGGATTGTGGTAGACTTTATTTTTGATGGCACATAATTTACTTAATGTTGCAGTGTATAGAAAACTTAACACCTTCTTATTTTCTAATTTTATATCATCAGATTTTGAATATTTTTCGATTCGATTTTGAAGTGGTTTGAAGTTTGGAATAAAAGAAAATTCATTTCGAAGTCCCATGCACTGATATTCAATGTTTTGAAACTCATCAATCAAAGCTTGAGAATCATACAGTGAAAATGAAGCTTCATTTTCATCTAAGTCTGCTTGGAACTTCTTGAAATTCAAATTAATATTATAGTTTGATCCGTGCAATCGTTCTTTTACATACATCTTGTAATCGCTAATTATCGATAAAGGACTCTGAAATTGTACTGTTTCGGGTAATGTTGTGTTCATGTTGTTTACACCATCGCTTCCATTTTTACCCGCTGGAATATGGGTATTGCCAAAATTATACAATACATCAGACAATACCACAATTTTGTCATCATGTTGTAATTTGCAATCTCTTGCATATCCATGTTTAGCCTCTTCTCCACCTGCACCTCCTTTTCCACCTTGGCCAATTTCACCTATTTGGTGTAATGTTCAAACATATCAAATAAAATATTCAATAAATCCAAAATTTGTCTTTGATATTTGCGCGAAACAAATTTTTTACCTGAACGATTTAACTCTATGTATTTCGAAACTTCATTCAATCCAATCAGCATGATGGTTCCTGCATTACCACCAAAACCACCAACCCCACCGTTACCTCCATCACCACCTTTTTCACCATTCGTTCCGTAAATCATAAATTCATACAAATCAGCAGAGAAAATCCCTCCACGTTTAAAGTTTATTAGAACATATCTGAAACCCTCATCTGTCCATTGTTTTTTTAGATACTCCAACGAAGAACCTGTATATCCATATCCACAATCGGAACTGGTTGGATCTCTCCCTTGAACACTTGCTACACCATTTCCACCATCTTGGCCCACACCACCTTGACCACCATTAGCATGGATTTCCAACGATTCGATATTGACAAACGTGTTTCCAATGCCAAAAAAATGACCAGCGGAACCACCTGGCAAGCCAGATGCTCCGTGATGGCCATGTCCATTAAGAAATGATGATCTTCCATCTTTAGCTCTTTTTTCCGAATGTGATTTTCCCATTCCACCATTCAAAATAATCAATTTATGGTCAATAACCTCCCAGGTTGGTGCGATAATTGAAAGTCGTACGGTTTCTCCGGTTTTATTGATATTTTCGTCAATAAATATTTTGTTTAAAGCGAAAATCTCGAAAAAAATTATTTTCTCTGAACATTCGATGCTCATAACGTCCTTTAATCTTACATTATATCCCTTTACTGTTAACTTATCTGATGAACAGGATTGCTCAATATCATCGATCAATGTTCTTTGCAATACCGTTTCCAATGCCTTTAATTTGCATGAATTAACTGTAACATCTGAAACTCCTTGGTAAGTTTCGTTATCGATGCGTGCCATGAACTCCATTAAACCAATGTCACCGAAGATCATTCCAATATTTTCTGAATTCGAAACAATTGCCATGACTTCATCCAAATTCGATTTTGTTGCCTCATTATCCCATTCATACTGGGACAGTGTGTCGTGCAACCTAGTCAGGAATTTATACCAATCCTTTGAATCACTCAAATATTGTATGCTTTTATCCAATCTTGCGTCGATATCGTATACATCTGATGATTTGACATTACTTACTGTTTCGAAAAATGCAATTATTTCTTGATGTTTTTTAAAGTTGGTTAGCGATGATCCAATGTCAAAGTTAAACGTTTCTGCAGCATCAATAATTTGTTTTAGAGTTTTTGAAAACTCATGATTTTTAAATGCGATTCGTTCTAAAGTGCGATAGCCCAGCGACATTTTCTCCTTTAATAGTTCCAAATCCGAATTTTGTTCCTCGAATTTTTGAAAAAATTCTTGAATTTGATCGTCGATTTGTGAGATATCCAATAACAAATGACGTCTCATTTCGTTCATCAAACCGTGCATACAATTTTGTGATCTGTGTGAAATTGTGATGCCAAAATCATTGTTTGTAATTGAAATGTATGACGTTCGATTATATACGATATTATTGATATTTTTCTTTTCGTCTTGCATTAACTCCAATTCTTGCACTGATCCATCGCTATCTGCCAATCGTAGAATGCCAATCTTACTATATTCATTATTTGTATTTTTTTCCAACAATATTTCGATGAATTTGATTTTCTGGTTGTTCAGTCTTCTCATTTCATCTGGAATATTGGCTTTTTCATTCTTATTTTGCATGACGGCCTTTGTTTCTGTCAAAAAATTAACAATAGATTGAATAACTTGGTTGTCTTCTATCAAACGAGGAACTCTCTTTATCATTCTGTACTGATTTGGTACTTTTGTTACCACAAATGAAATTGCATCGCGATATTTTCCGACATCCTTCAGCAAATGTATAACGTGCTCGGTCAATTCATTGAAATCGGATCGATCACCAATGAAAGACGTGACCGCTGTATAACTGATTGATATCAAAAATTTTGCTGCATCAACACTTTTCAACAATCGAAAAATTGAATACATTGCCAACATATCATGTTTCACACTTCTCGTGTCACTGAAACCCGGGCAATCGTAGAATGTGTAAACTTTGTCCTCCATTTTATCAATCATAAGATTTGGAATCAGAGTTTTTGATTCAATCGTTGAGTTTCCACTGATTAGATCGTTTTCATCCACGATTCTATAGATTCCGGAATTTTCGGATGCTTCTACCGAGTTTAAATTGGCGTTGGTAAGAAGTAAACTAAGTGTAGTTTTTCCACTTCCAGTCAAACCCAGAACTAATATTGCACTTCCGGCATTAAAATTCATATGTTCATTCTCATCGTTGATGAATTGTAATATTGATGGAACTGAGTCGTCACATGAGCCAGATTTTATTTCGTCACTGGTGGTGTTTGGTATTCCGATGCAATTTATTATAAACATAGATGTCACAATTAAAATTGAAATATTCACAGATTTTTTTTTCATTTTGAAGAATTCTTTAAACTAGACTTTTTTCTGACAAACGTTTTTTTTACAACTCCGGCGAATGGATTCACTCGAGATCGCCACATAAAAATCAAATGGATGAGGAATCGCAATGCGATTGTATTTATATGTGAAATCGTAGCTCGACTGTAATCACTTGAGTTGCAGTTAACCTATTAACTTGCAATAAAAATGACAAAGTACAGAACTAATCGTATAAATGAACCAGTAATATACTGTGGCTCTGAAAAATGCTCATATTTCTGCAATAGCAAGCGTTTTCAATTGTTGCAATTGCAATTAAGGCTTCGCATTTACATTGAATCGCCGTTTACTTTGAAATGTAATATGTTCCTGCGTAAGCAATACTACATTACTATGAAAATTCAGGCTCAGTTTCTAAAATCTCGACTTTTAAATTTTTGTTGAACCGACTTATGTTTTTTATTTATTTATTTATTATTTATTAAAATCGTCAAGTTCTGGCTGAATAATCAATTTGCAGGAAAAAAAGGTTGCCAAAGGCTTCGCTGAAAAAAAACCTGATCTTTTCATAATACATAGAAATTCTCCACTATGACGTAGATGGAGTATAATGGATCGAAACAGTGACTTTGTATTAATGATTTGTTGTTCTTTTTTTGCATTGTCTTGCTCAAACACTGATTAAAGCTATATACGCTGAAAAATTATTTGCAGGGTTTTCAGTAAAAAGTTGTAGTGAAAAGTGAAATGAAGTTTCACCCAGAGCTGGCAAACGGACAATCTTTCGGACAGCACACTTTTCACCACAAGCTTTTATGTTCATTTGAAAAATGTGTGAGGTTTTGAAAATGTGTAAAAACGCATATTTAGCTCCAAAAGTTATTCAAATACACATAAAATCTTGTGGTGAAACGATATTTCACTACAATTTATATTTGAAACCCCTGCAAATGTTTTTTTTTTCAGAATAAATAATATATTTTAAATTTTATTTCGCATTTTGTTGTTGTTTTAGTTTATTCAATTTTCTTGTACGCACTTATAACACCTTCTAATCTATACAGTTTTTGTGGTTCAAATTTGATATCAATTGATTGATTTTCAAAATATCATATTTTTTCGAGAATTCTAATTTCTAGAATGATCAAGTTTCTTTGTCATATTTTCTTATACAAATTGATAAATTTGTACGTTTATTTAGACTTATTAGTAAATATCGAAAAAATAATCGCATAAATCAGCACTTTCGAAGTTGGTTTTCATCGTATTAAAATTACAAAATTGGTCGTCTTTCACTTTGTGATTCGATACACCATTGAGATTTATTCAAAATGACTATTTTCTAAATTATTCATACATTCTGAGTAGTAAAAAAATGGGTGAATGTAAAACCGTCACCAAATTCGGTAAAATCGAAAGAATATTGGAAGAAATGTTGAACAAAAATTGATGAAAGAAAGTTGGAATTTTCTCGAATTTTCGGATGAATTTTTGTTGGGAATTGGGAATATTAGAAAAAAAATATTCACTTCGGCTGACAATGTATTCATATTCCACAGAAATAAAACATGAATATCTTTTTTTTTTTGAAGCATATTGAAATGTTTAAAAATTCATTTTATTTAATTCTTCAATAAAAGTGCACAATCATCTAATTGATAATATTCAAAAGTTATATATTGCATAGCGCTAATGAGACGAGAACAAAAATTAACAAATATTCATAAAATCGAAAAAAATATATGATTAGTAAATTGAAAAAAAAAAACAATGAGAGTAGCATAACAATAAAATGCAAGTAAATTTAATTCAGTTTAAAGGGAGTGATTCATGGCGTGCTCAACATTATCGCCGCTGACGCCTTTCAATGCCATAACAATGCCATTTAAATTATCCTCGGTGTATGCAGTGCCTTTAAGTGTTGATACGACCGGTATTGAATCATAGTTTGGTACTACAAGATTTATGTCTTCGATGAGACCCTGTTGATGAGATCAAAATCATTCAGTTAATCAAAGCTCAAACTAACTCGAAAAAGAAAACTGCCACTATCGATGCCATTGAAGTGATTTGTAACTAACCGCATTGACAGAAACGTTAAGTTGAACGTTATGATCCTTCTCGTCGGATTTGAGTTGTAAATCCTTTGAAACGGTAAAATTTGGTGTTTTTCCATAGCACCAATCCCAAGCACTAAAATTGTTACGAATATCCATTAAACCAGGGAACCATTTTTCAGTTGGATTAATCAACTGGAATCCACGCTGTTTCATCATCAAATGACGGCCACCATCATACAGCTCAGTCGCTGATGTACGAAGGAATTCATATCTATTGGAAAAACAGACGAATATGGTTAGGACTGTGAAAAAAAGATCCATCTTCCGACAAAACATCTTACCCAACGGCTGATAGAAGTTGTGAAAAATTGACGTGACGATTAACATCGACCAAATTTTTTACTGGTGATCGTACCGATGGTGTTGCTTTTGTTATAATTTCAGCCTGAAAATCCATTAAAAGCATTAAAATCACTCAAATTCGCCTTAAGGATCTTTTTCCAAGGCGACGATTGCAATCGTGCACGATCTTCTTCAAACATTTGTAACTTCAAAATGTATGGAGAAGGTCGTGCAAGACTGCAATCGTTGCCTTGGAAATTGCCCGTATCAATTTATCAGGGTATAGACTTTCTAATCGCATCAGTCGATATTCGAATCGAGTCAATCGAAAAAGCTCTTACCAAATGAATCTTTTGAGTGTATTTTGACACCGTTTTCGCTCAAAATTGAGTAAAATCATTTCCTTCGAGTCAAATATTGAGTGAAAAGTCATAATTTTGGTATGTTAATGAAAATCAATCACAAAAAAAAATCATTGATTGAAAATTAATTGAGAATTCACTCAATTCGGAAGACATGTGTTCTGTGTTAAGAGACTTTTTGCGATAAATCGATTGAGAGATCAATCGATTCGATAGAAAATGTCAAAACCCGGCAATTTGTAGTTAATGTTTCTGAATATCTTACATCATCTTTGACCAGTGCTTCACGAATATTGTCCCGATTGGTTTCCACCAGCAAAGTACAATGATGATATGCATTCGGTTGACCTAACTTGGCTGCAGTTCCAGATATCTGCAAATCAATATTGATAGTAAAAATTATTTGATTATAATTGAGTTTCTTAGAATGGATTACAATGATCGAGATAACAAACGGAATTCATGTGCCTAATTTGTTTTTTTTTTTTTAAACTGGATTTCTCTATCATTTGCTAGCTAATATCTCATGGTAATGAATCTGTACCACTGCATAGTTGATTTGATGAAGCAAAAACAAAAGCTGCTAGTGCATTGACTGGCATTTTGTGATACAGAAATTGCATGAAGGTTCACGTCAATGGCGCGTGTTTGCAAAATAGAGATTGCAATCAAATGAACGTGTGACTGAAATATTCCATTGGTATGTGATAATCGAATTTAACCGAACCGCACGATCACCAGCATTCTAAAATACGGCCAGTCTATAAATGCTCGCCAAATGTACGGCGATTTTAAATTTAAAAATAGCCGTATGCGTATGCGAATGATCGAAACAGAATGGCGTAAAACAAACAAAATTATGAGCTGATTATATGCGAGCTGATGATGATGGTATTGACGTGTGTGTGTGTGTGTGTGTGTGTGTGCGTTTGTTTTATTTTCATTTCTAAACCAGAAATATCTCAAAGCCACTATCTCACTTCGTGTGCAGACCAATTCAGTGAATTGAAAAATCAAAAGAAAATAACAAATGATTGGGAAAAGTGGCCAAAGTATGCAACTCATGAAAGCAAAAATAATAATAATAATAAAATGAACGATTTAAACAAGCGATCAAAGTTCTTAACGGCGTGCGTTCATTATGAGCGTATACGCTTTGCGTAGTTTAAATGCGTAGTTACCTTTTTATTTTGAATCACAATATCATCCCGTGTGGAAATGTCGGCTTTGATGCCCCATTCACGAAACAATGCTCGTGTCACAATATTTAAATTGTATGTGCGATTGTATCGTTCGCGTGGTGTAAAAAATGTCATATTCAAATTGCCACGATCGTGATAAACGGTTCCGCCGCCACTATTCCGGCGTGCCAATGTGATGCCCATCTTTTGTAAATTCGATACATTCGTTTCGTAGAATGGATTTTGATGGCGTCCAATAACAACGCATGGATCATTTGACCAGAGCATCAATACATGATGATTGGTAAAATCAAAATGACGATAGAACCAATCTTCAAGGGCTAAATTTGTGAAAATGTCATTTGATTGTGAAATAAAAACTGATTTTTTTATTTCACTGTCCGGTACACATTTGACCGCGTGCGATCGTTTTGCGGATTTCATTTTCTTTGTTTGAATTTCATCATTCAAACCATTTGATTGTTTCGAATCATTTGAGCCATTCCAATCATTTGATGTTGTTGAATATTTGTGGGCCACAATCGCTTTCGGCACACTCTGATAATTTGTATGGAATATTACCGTGGCATTTGTTTGTTGTGCCAACGGTGATAGGTGACCAATAACGGAGCGAACTTTAGTGCCGTAATTTATGAGCAATGTTGTTGCCATTTTGTCTTCTTCTGCTGTTTATATCTGCGTCCTCTACGTGTGTGTATTATATGTGCGCTCAACTCTCGATTATCCTTGTATTTTATTTGACAAGCTTAGAGCAGTGATGCTGAGGACTTTGAGCTGATGATATGTTGATACCGATCGTTTACAAAATTATGTTCTGGCAAAAACAACGCGACTACAATTATCTTGATTCAATGGAAATGGGAGTGAAAGGGACACTCTGTCGTTCTCGATCTGTCTGTGTTATAAATTGGTTGTTGTTGTTGTTGTTGGATTTTGTCGAATCGAAAAATTTCGCCCGAACTCAAATGTTGCCGTTGTACTTTGAACCTCAAGAAATAAATACAAACAGCTCCTTATGCGTTTTTTTTTGTTTTTCCTTTGCGTGCCTTTATTCGCGTGTCAGTGATCGGTGCTAGATCTGGGTATGTACCGTTCTCTTCCTGTGTGCGTAATGTATGTGTGTGTACACGAATCGGCGCGTGTTAATGCGTTATTGAATTGATAATTTATTTAATGAACAAATTGCGATCCCTTGCACACAAAAACGAATGGGCCAAGGCGAATAAAAAAAAAATGTTTTTAATTATTTTTTTTTCCGTTACGCAATTCAAACAAATACGGAGAGTAATCAAATGGCGACCAATAAAATTGTTGCTGATTTTATACAATGTAATCAGTTTCTGTCTAATGTGATTTCAATGAAAGATTTTCGTGTTGTTTTCGAAATTTCCGCAATCTTCTCTGCTTCCAGATGTATTGATTTGTTGTTTTGTTTTGAGTTGAATTTGTCTTGGTTGAGAAGCCACAGGCAGTGATTTATTGATGCAATTCAGTTCACTTGTTTGGTTTGACAGTCTTATATTTTTAGAATTTATTTTTATGTTCTTGTTTACTCAAAATGTCTTTATTATTATGGAAATCGATATAAAAAAAAAAATCGTTCTTTGACTTCTTTTTATGAGTGTCAGTCGAAATATCTTAACAAATGATTAATTTTAACTGACTAGATTTTAAATTCAAACACCGATCGCACTCTCAACTAGTAATGTTCTTTTGTTCTTTTAGTGTTTTTTTTTAATTTTTTAAAATTTTTTCAATTTATTTCTTTTGAAATTGAGTTCGTTGATGCACACCGTGGAATTCGAAATGAGGTATTGTTATTTAAAATGAAAAATTCAATGAATACAAACAATATTTCTATCAGTTGATGACATCGAAATTAAATGATCGTGCAATGCAATTGTTTGATGCAACCACTTCCACGTTTGATGTAAACAATTTGTGCGGTAACGAATACCCAAACAATCTTTACTACACTTCTTTGGCATTACTTCAATTGTTCACGGTATATACGAAAAGTTCATAAATCGCCTATCTCACTCAATAAATTGTTTCTGTTTGGTTTTGTTATGGTTTCTTTTATCGTTGAAAATTGATTCTGTTGATAAATTCCACGTCTAAATTGTGTTTATTGGAAAAATAAGTTTATGAATTCCTTTTATTTTTCACTCGGTTATTTTTCTATTTATCACAATGAATTACGGAAATGTGGTTGCTATCACGGGCTCTGAATGCCAACTACAGTTGAGATCGACGATTGTTGCATGGCTAACTAAAATTATCGTCTGAAGTTGCTCGAAGGGGCGAATTCAATTCAATAAATGCGTTGACACTTAAATTTTCCGATGCGGCTCTGCCTTCTTATTATTGATTTTCTTTTAAATCAAAATTTTTAATTTCTAAAGGATAATTTCTTTTTGAAAATTTCAACACCACACTCGTATCAAATTTGACAAAATAAAACACGTTGAAAAAGAAATTGAGCAACAAAAAAAAAACAAAAACGGAAGAAAATTCACTTGTTATTTGTGATATTCGTTCGCTGACTGTTTGGATAGACTGACGAACCATATGATTTTATAAGTCATATACGGACGATGGCCGCACATGCGTAACACAACCGCAAGCAATTGCGACCGTTCATGATCAGTGACTTGTGTCATGCGACATTTTCTTTTGATGTATGTGTGCTTTGCTTGTGTATTTTCATCCACCCATTATCATGTAGCCTTTTCTCTTTCTTTCTCCCTCTATCCCTCTCTTTCACTCTGTGCGTGTGTGTGTGTGTGTGTCTCTCATGGTTTTGTTGTTGCGAGCCTTTTTTTGGGAGCCCATTTGCTGATAAATGATAACGGCATGGACATTAGCGTGTTCATTTGCGAACACTGTGTTTAGTGGGAAAAATTTGGATGATTATAAATAAAAAGCCACCTAAAAAAAATATATCAAATTTGGACATGTTTGCTCTCATGTGCTGTCTCCGAGGGGGAGGGGGGAAGAGTTATGATGTGTATGCTCAAATGAATCATATCAAAAATAACAAGTTATCAGCCAGATTCCCTTGCCGCAAGAGTAAATATTTTTCGCATTTATTTTTGCATGCTTTCTTCATGAAATTGAACAATAACAAAAAGTAGCCAAAAAAACATTATATGTTTACCAAAAGAAATAATTATTTTGTTGCATGGTCTATATTTGTTTGTCCAAAATATTTCAAATGATTAGACAACATTTGAAAATAAAAAAATCAGTTGAACAAAAACAAAAAACGGTATTCACACCAATGATCAGTATCGCACACGAACTGGAAAAGTTCCGCTGAACAGAACAATTCAACGCAATTTACAGCCCAACAGTGTGCGGCTCACATTGAATTTTATATATTCACTTGGCGAACATCCAATTATCATAACACAATTTTAACCTAATGATCTTGTGGCTTTTGAATTTCATGAGGCGATATTGATAGGCTGAAATTGTGGAGTTCGTTCGATTTTCAGCAATGATTTCAATTTTTGAAATACGCATTATTCACTGCATCAATTCCATCTCTCGAACTGGTTTTGTGTGTGTGTGTGTGTGTGTGTGTGTGTGGAGATAACATTGTGATTCCGAGTTTTGCGAGAGATTTGTTTGTTTCATGCAAATTTTTGTAGAGTGCGACTTCAAGTATATTTTCAAGACATTTGTTTGAATTATACAAAATAAAGATGCATGAAAATGATGAACAGTGTTTTTTTTTGTCGATACGTTTCTTTGTTTGTTAAATCCAATTTACTCTCTGATAACAATTTTTCGTCGATGAATGTCAATCGAAGCGGTCTGTGACGGATTTTGCTTTCGATTCACGTTTCTCCTTTTCTTCTCCCTTGTTTCGGACGATGACAATATGTGCAATTATAAATGGAAACGAGATAAGAATTGTCCGATTTTGGGAGGACATTTCAAGGCACAAATCACTTTAGAAATGGAAATTGATCTGTTGCTGAATCAATGGAATTGTGATTACTATTGGTTCTGATTGGGATGTCGATGACGATTAAGACTATCAAGTAAATAACGAATAGTAAGCGAATTTCACAATATTCACTGATATGAATACTGACAGCCGACATAGACATATCATCACGGCGATGACATCGACGATACGATGCATTTACTTACCCCACCTTAGAATGTTGCACTCGACCAATTATCACATTGTTGTTCGTTTTGTCAATAAACATGCAACAACAACAACAAAAAACAAGAGCTAACATTTATAATTCAAGCATAAAACAAATTGTACATTCATTTCGTAATAATTCTTTTTTTTTTATTTTATTCCATTTTAACAACTAAACTACAACGGAAATTTCCACTATCGCGAGACTACTAAATCTTAGCCCAAAAAAAAAAAAATAATTTGTTTTCAATCCTCGATCGATTTCTACTTATTTTTTGTTCAGTTTTCCGTTCCTAAACATGTCAACCAAAAATGTAAAAAAAAAGGATTTTTGTGTATAGTTTCAATTGATTTCTTTTCCGAATGGAAAAGACCAACTCATTTTGTGCTGATGAAATTTTTGGCTGCGTAAAAGAATTGTTTTTTTTTGTGTCTTGCTTTTTGTTTTTGAGCACACGCTTTGAAAGTCTTAATTGAGAACAAAGTCGTTGCATATCCATTCGTTTCCCAATCCAAATTAAATCAATATATGCATTTTAATGGAACACAAAAGATCTGATTATTGCAAATTTCGATAAAAGGTTTACTAGAGGTTGAAACAATAAAAACCAAAAACTCTTCTCAAATTACGTTAAAAATCGCACATTTCTTTGACAGATGTATCAATTACTTTCCCCCTCATTTCCATGCTCATGTTCGTTCTTTATAGAAAATAACAAATAAAATCTATCTTTAAACGTTTGCACCGGCATCGTCAAACTTTATACAAACACGTAAGAAACCAAAAAAAAAGAAAAGAATCTATATGTTTGATAATTGAGTTTTACGTTAGAAATGAGAGAAGATTCGGTAACAATGCATTTTTATATGGTGATTTTCAAATGAATTTAGTCGATACAATGAAGACATTAACTATTGACTCATTTTGAAATAAAACCAACAACAACAACAAAAAAAGGTGGCCAATCAACAAAAATGTTCAATTATTTGAACCAGTTTTTAAATTCCATAACAGCTAAATAATTCGTCCATTGGACGATGTCCAATAGGCATGACTAACGGACCATTTGGTATATCGCTATGTTTTAAATTGTTTCATTGCTTATTTCAATATTCATATATAATTTGTTTTTTCTTTGTTGTTGTTTGTTTGTGTATTAATAAATGTGTGTTCATTGTGTGTTAGGTGCATATTGTAGCAAGAATAAGGGTAACAGTAGAGTTTATATGAGTTGATATTTCTATGTATGTGTGTGTGTGTGTTTGTTTGTGTATGCATCAAAATGGTATCGTAATTTTGAGAAAATAAAACAAAAACAAAGAAACAAAAAACCAAAATCAAAAGTGTGTGTTTTAATATCTACGCATGGGTAATCGATGGAAATCGCAGTCGTATTTATCATTTCTAGAAATTTGGTTATTGCTTGATTATGATGAGTTTAAAAATGGTTAAAACTATTCAAAGATTAATTGGTTTTTCTTTGACTCATATGTTCTTGTCGCAGAGAATCAGGTAATAAAGGTGGTTTATGAAAACAAAATATTTCTACTAAAAGAAAACAAAAAACCACATCGTGATGTAATTGTCATTGTTATTGAAGTGCACATTCGATGTATAAAATTTGAGAATCATATTATCATGGTATCAAATCAATTTAGTAATGGAAAATAAAACAGGAAAGAAAAAATGATACAAACAGTTATGGCTATGACTCTTAAATTTCACATCGAATAACCATTTCAAGTAACCGAGCAATACAAACACGAATCGAGCTAATTGCTTCTCATTTGAAACCATAAATCTGAACTATAAACCATCACCTAATTCTCGATCAATCAGTGCAAATTTTGTAAGCCATCTCAACCATTTCATCGCACCTTTGTTTTGTTGTTTTTTCTTTCTTTCTATCGTTCAAGTATGCACAAAATCGAACCAAAATCACCCAGAGTCCACATGCGTATCATTTTGTTCACTGTCATGATTGTTAGTGCATTTGATTCGAATTTATTCTGCTTATTTATGTCAAATATTACGATAATTTGTAGTTTTTCTGTGTCATCAATTCGTTTCACACTATACAGATATGCTGCATTTAAATCATTTGCGTATTACAAACGACCGAATAATTCTCTAGATTTCATGCATAATTTTCTCTCATGTTTTTCATTACTGTTTCTTTTGGTTTTTTTTTTATTTGTTTTGGCGGAAAACGTCAACGAGCTAAATTGGTTTTGATTTCATTTTGTTTGTTCTATTTGTTTCTCTCTCTCTCTCTCTCTCTCTCTCTCTCTCTCTCTCTCTATTGTTTTTTTTTTATTTTGTTTTGTTTATTCGTTTACTTTTTTGTGTTTAAAGTAGAAAAAGAGTGGGATTTAGCATGCAACCAATTTGGTTGGTGGATTATTTACGCCATTGGTAAGAGTTGGCTCAGTTGTATCATCGTCTGTACCATTTTGTGGTGCCATTTCCAATGATTCTTGAGTACTTTGGTTTGCTTTCGCATTATTGTCATCCTCTCTCTGACGCTTTTCAATTTCATTTTTTATATTTGCAATATCCTTTTGACTGAAAATTTGTGTATCAAGAAGAAAAAAAAAACACATTACAATGAATTTGTTACAATTGTTAATATTAAATCTATTCCCGTTTCCAAGTGCTCAGAATTTAAAAATTAAACTCGACTTTAACTTTTTTTTTGACGGTTTTTCTTAGTCAAAAATAAAAAAAAAATCAAAATTTTATCAACACAGAATACATTTTTATGGAAACAGGAGAAAATGTTGCTTGACACATTTTTTTTCTGATAAATTTCAATGGGTCAAAAATTAAAGTCCGAGCACTTGGAACCAAAATATGGGTCATTTGATTGAATTGTCATTTTGTTTACCTTATTTGTACGAAGATGATGCCATTGATGGCATTCAACATGTCCAAAACGGAATCCATTGACGGTGGCTGAATGTGAATTGGTGGTAAATCAACGGTAATTTTTCCGGTTGTGCAAATGTCATTCATTTTCTTTTGCAGTACCACTGCCTGTTGTGTCAAATGGCGCAAACATTCCGACGATTCCTTGGTTTTTTCGTGATTTTCACCCAACTTAAAGAGAGAGAGAGAAAGAGACATATGTTTTTTTTTAAATTAAAAAGCCAAACATTTGAAAGAAATGTCACATTTGGAAATAATTGAAATGTGAGTGGTCACATCGAGATTGATAACCATAATCCAAAAATCACTTACCGTTTGTTTGTAGATGGCATAAGTTTCTTTTTCACTGCACAGTGCCGAACGGAAATCACCCATGCAACTTTGTGTGCGTGCCACCAAATGATAGCTGACGGCCACTTTCAACGATTTTTCACCATGGTATTTGATGTTTAGCGCAAGAGCATGCTCAAGGAAACGAACGGAATGTCGGAATTCACCGGTCGCATGCAAGAACAGGGCAATATTACTCTGCAAAAACAAATCAACAACAACAACAATGATCCGACCAACAAAAAAAATCGGACAAAAGACAAATGTGAATTTTAAAGTTTCAATCTCAAAAATAGCCACAATCGTTGAATGTGGAATCTAAAATTTAAATTACGGTAGCAGTAAAAAAAAAAAGAAAACAAATATCGCACATTTGAATGTCAATTGTGCGCCATTTGTCGTGAATAATGCCATAAAATTCAACAGTAATGACACAATTTGTCATGAATTTTCTTACATCCAATTGAGCCATATCTGGATGATCGTCGCCACAAATCAAAACAGCTAAATAACGTGCACGATACAAAAGCCGTAATGCCGGTACAACTTGTCCATTTGCAAAGCTGTAGAGTGCCATATGTGCCTGTAAATTAAAGCAGATAAAATTCAGGTTCATTTAAATGCAATTGAATTTCAAATGGGCTCATCCAGTTGTGGTAGAACAAGCGAGCAACACTTACGTATTCCGAAATTGTGTACGGATGATCGATACCATTAACACGTTCGCTCATCAAAACAGCACGCTGTTGAACATTCACCGCCTCCTGTAAATCGCCCATAATGTAACACAAACGTGCCAACATTCGTAAGCATTGCGAATTTTCCGAATGCATTGCACCATACACATTGTTCAATAAATTCAATGATTCGCTGATCAATTCATAGCCCTCTTTGAAATTGCCCTGTTGAATTTTCGATTGTCCTGTCGTATAAAAATTGTATGCATCGGTTGCACGTGGATTAATATGCTTAACAATTGGGAACACATTCACAATATCATCTTCGCTGAATGTTGGCTTATTTTTCGATTCAAAATTATATTCACGTAGCAAACATTGGATGCCAACTTTCAAGCAAAACGCTCGCAACATGCTCAATTTTTGCAATTTATATGTTTCAACGACCGCATCAATGGATGCTTCAACGCCGAGATCAAAATCGAAATATGCTTTTAATTCGCGTTTAATTTGCTGCCATAGAGATTTTTGCGTCAATGATACCCATTCATAGGTTTGATCACCGCCAAATACACCAATTCGTCCACCGCTCGCCGATTTTGTGGCGATTGGACGCTTATTTTTACCGCCCCGTTTCGTTTGTTTGCACAGTTCATCTTGTCCTAGTGTTGGATTCAATGCATGCACCGGTGAGGTGAATAAGCAATTTAGAAAATGACTGATTGACGATGCCATATTGATTAAATCAGTATTTTGCATGTACACTTGAAAGATGTGCTTCGTTGAACGTAGAATGAGCTCTTGCACCGATATCCGGTGCATATACTCAAGCCGTGGTATCTTTTCAAATAGATTTGCCACTTTGCCCAAGTACCGCATATTTATACCACGGCTGTGCATTGCTTCGGCCAATGTTGTACCTTCCATCGGTGCCGATGTATGATTTAGACATTCGTTGACGAAACTTGGAATTTGATCGGTGACCAAAAATTCGGCCGCTTCAATAACCAATTTGCGTTGTTGTTTCAATGAATTGAATTGTGTTGCCTGTGCGGCTAATTTGGCTGCTTGCTCATTGTCGCTGGGTGGTTCCGTATCAATTGTGCACGTGTGACGAACGGGCGAAAAGACATCTGGATTGAAGCGAATATCAAATTCAGATTCTTTCAATGAGCCAACATTCACACATGCCTCACGTACAATTCGCTTTGAATCGGCTGCCTGTTTTTCATTGCTTGAAATGTCATCGGTAAATGTTTCCATCACTTTTTTCGCCAATTCAGCCATTGGTTTATTATTATTTTCAGTTGAACCATTTGCTTGGTTCTCATCGTTTGGTTTGTCTTCAATTGCTTCGGTTGTTTGCACATTTTCGCCATCTTTTGTAGCTGCCTCAATTTCCGATTGCTTTTTATTTGTACAAATTTTTTGCAAATTATATGCTGCACTTCGAATAAAACGAATATAACGATCTTCAACAAATGAATCTAATAACTCTTGACGCAAACAACTTAATTTGTGTTTGTGTTCGATGGGGAAACCCATTTCTTGGACGCGTTTACTGAGCTCAATGTCTGGATGCTTTAAAAAGTTCACATCTGGCGGAAATGTTCGCAATAAATCGAGAATATAGTGGCGTTTATCATTGCCAATGATTCCCTTGCATTCAACCGATGAGCACAATTCAATCGCTTCACCCTTTTCATTCAACACATGATGGGGTAAAATTTTCAAATGTGTTGCCGCTTTATTCAACATTTCCAAATATTTATCATTGGTGAGGACTGTTTTACCGAAATCAATTGAACCATAAACAACCGATTGCTCTTGTTCACGCTCCAAAATGCCAGGAATTATGGACTGAGCTGTTACACGATATCCACGATAATCAACAACAACTGTACCGAGAGTGTAAAGACCTTCAACATCAACTGCATTGTATACCCGAACACCGTGCAAATCTGAAACACAATATTCAATACTAAACTCAGTTAAAATGGAAAATTAAATCGGAATATACAATTCTTGTAAATAATAATTATACATTGTGTTGAAAAGGAAAAAAGAAAAACCATAAAATATCCATTCGAATCAAAACTCACCATTGCGTGGTGCAACAAAAGCGGCTGCATCACCACCAAGATGCTTGTAATGCTCTCGCACATCAAAACCAAGCGAAAAGAAAATATTATTCCAAATGAACATTTGCATTTTAGCATCTTCGCCCGGATTAATTGCCATCACATTTCCATCGATGACCGACATCGCACCACGTGTTGCCGCACCAACAAAATCACTGTGCACTTTGAATATGGCACGTTCACGCATCAAACGCTCTTGCAATGTTTTTCGTGGTAATTCACGTGTGGTTTGTAATTCTTCATTCCAGTCACGTGTTTGGCCGGGAATATGCTCTTCATAGCCCAATTTAGCGGAAAATGTATCTTCGGCACGGATTGCATCAATTGTATGCTCCAAAATTGGTGCACACCATGAATACACTTGGTATGATGTGGCCAAACGTTCAAATGGATGACGCATCGAACGGCGCTTCAAATTGATGGCAAAATTTCGTTTAAACATTGGTGAAATGTATGACAATAAATCGATCAACGAATGGCACAAATGATTAGGCACATCTGGTTTTGGATTGAAAATCTCCTCTGTGGATTGATTGATATAGAAACCACGTGGACATGCCGTTATATGGAATCGTTTATCTTCCATTGTAATCACGTACAAATAGATTAAATCACCATGAAGTTTACGCGGACCGGGCGGTGGATTCCAGGATGATGTGGTCAACACTTTTAATGCTTGTGGCCCTTTGACATTCTTTACACCCGGCAACAATGGTATCAATGAACGTTCTTTTGCACCAGGCAAAATATAATCGGGCGGCGTACAATCAAATTTCTCACGCAATTTCTTCGATTCGTTGACTTCATCTTGTGTGATACTGAAATTGAATAACATCCGTAATTCCGATTTTAATATTATATATTTAAATAAATATATATCGCAAATGAGTTTTTATTTATTTATTGCAATTGTTAATTTATTATTCGACTTACACATTCAAGAACGAGAGTGATGCATTCTCCAAACCATTAAATGCATCGGTTGGATCTAAACTCTTAAGCAAATCACGAACATGACGTAAATGTATGCGAGCCTCACGCACTGTGTATGGCTCTTCAACAACCTTTAAAATGGAACCTTCTTTTAGATTTTCAATGCTCTTCAATTCGGCAAAATTGTCCAGTGTAATGCCATCCAATTGCAATGAGAAACATGTACGATGACATGAATCCTCACGATCCATGAGCATTTGATGAATTTCCTGTACCATTTCCATGGCAGACACGGGAATTTCCAATGGGTCAGCAATACCCGGCAATACAACTTTGATATTAAAATTGGAATCATCATATATTCCACATTCAGCATCTTCGGCTGTTCCATTTTCGGCCTTTACCGCTTCAGTTTCGGTCGTGGCTTCAGTCTGTTCGCCATTTGTTATGGTATGATTTTCTGGAATGCAATGAGAGAGAGAGAGAGAGAGAGAGAGAAACAGAAAAATCACGAATCAAAATCACTTCCATAATTTTTAATAAATTCTATGAATACATCGTGAGCGTTTATTTTTCATGTATTCGATAATTAATTGATATTTTCATCCGTAAGTTTGAAATTTCTCTTGTTCTCATAGTTACTTGACTTAAGATTCATTAACTTCTTTCTATGCACCGATTAAATGGCATTTTGAATGTTGATTTTAATGATGCAGGTGAAATAAACCGATAAACAGGCAAAAGGCCTGTTTTTTGCTATACAATTACCAAAATATTGTCTATGTGCTTTGGCCAGCATGCGCAAAATGCTGCATAGAACGGTTTCTCCTCGTGTACGCTGTAACTGCTGATGAAATATTTGAGACCATAGTACTTAATAATGTTCAATTTAGCATATATGCTAAAGAGAGAGAGAGAGAAAAAAAAACAAGACCAATTTCGACACACTTTTTTGTGAAAAAAAAACGCAACAAGCTCACACACGTGATTGTGAGAGGACGCATTTGGATGTTGTTACCGTGTTTGTATTTACGCAAATGCATACACTGAATTTCAAAACTGAATTGAAGTTTTGTTAATTGTGCGATGCTGCATTGAAATATAAATGTGTTTGTATTTGTGTTTGGTGGTCCCATTAAAAATGGCTCTATTTGAAATGCGCATCGCCACAAGAAAATGGTAGCTGTTAACATACAATCACTACTCGATCATTTGATCTGTCACATGAACCGGAAGATGTACACTTACCATATGAAAATCTCATTCATTTTCTCTGTTCAAAAAATTGTTCATTTTGTTTGTTTTTTCAACTCTCACTTTTTGTCTTCACATTTATTTCGAAATGTTATTTTTCCGATTTCGACGAATCAATTGTATGCTGTGTGTTTTTTTTTCTCTGTATTTTCAGTTGCACAGAGTTATCGTGTCGTGTATCAACCAAAAAAAAAAAAAAAATCTTTGTAGAGGTGCGTCAAACACTTATAATGCGAATAATGCTTGTAACCGCGCGTATGATACGATTCGAAACAGAAACAGAAAAAGAGGCATAGAGACGAAAACAACAGCAACAACAGCGGCAACGACAGTACTTCGAAAGAAGAAAAAAAAAACTATTCTCAATATATGAGATTGGACTGTTACATAATACGATTATATGAATGCAACCATAACCAAAACTGTCTAACTGACAATAAAAAAAAACAACTAAATAATACAAAGAATTGGGCCGAGAGTCGTGAAACAAAAGACAAATGAATCGAATACAACAATGAAATTATTTGAAATTTGTATTTCACATTCAATTGATTCGATCGAAGATGTAGAATCACATTGAAAGCGGTTGACCGCCCCGGGCGGGGAAAATGAATCTTACGATTCTTAAAACTGCACTGACACATTCAATTTTCATTCAATTAGCAAGCGGTGTGTTGTAGCATATTAATTCTTATCGCCACTGTTCAATAGACCGACGGTCAAAGTTGCCATTTCGAAATACAATGGAGGAATGTATTTTGAGTTTTACCGCAACAAAAAAACAAAAACAAAAACGAACGCACATAAGAAAGAAGACAATAGCAAGATCCATCAAAATTCTTATTGTTGAAATCACAAATCATAGCAATCCGAAGCCGATTTTGGTTGTCATCGAATGAATGCCTTTGAATTCATTTGTCCACTGTAGTCACTTAACATTCAATATGAAAACAAGAGATGTCAAATGGTACATACCTTGATTTTTGTCCACATTTCCATTGGTTGATGCGTGATTTTCAGTGGCAGCCGGATTTGACGGTGTGTCTGATCCCATGGTTAATTTTGGACTGTTTATTGGTTTGTGTGGTGTATGCAATTTGCCAAGGGGCTCTATGATTATCGATGGGCTGTGCGGTTTGTGATGTTGAGTTTTTTTTTTTTTATTCAAATTCACTGTCAATTCCCCGGCTTCGCTGATGAATGAATTGCTTCAAATCGGACACACGAATCGGGCACTTGCACCTTTCAATAAACTCGAAAAATCGCTTATGCACAAAATCTAAATGAAAAAAGAATGAACAAGATTCAATTGGATTTATCAAATCCCACTAAAAAAAAAAATATAGCTTGTCTTAACATTGTCAAATCAAATTCAATTGAGTTGAACTCTTTTATTTTTCTATTCGTCCATTTACGTCGATACAAAACCAAAAAAGAACAAAAAAAAAACAAAAAAAAATTTGTTCAAATTAAATAATCACACAAAAGGATTGAATATTTTGAAAAAAGATTTTCATCACTACAATTCGAAATAAAATTTCAAATTAAGCCGACAGATTGTAGGCTATTTGGTAAGTACCAGTTAAATTATGATGAAATAATTGTGTTCGCTAGGCAAACGAGTTTAAAATCGCAGTTTGAATCTGTCTATTTTGTTAATTCATAGAAAAATGATTACTTGCACAACAAATAAAAAATTGTGTTGTTGAAAATACTCGATTTCAAAAGAACAGTCAAACTTCAAATTGAAATCGTTTTTTTTTCAATACTTTTCTTCGGATTTTTTCAAAAAAAAAAGAATTATACACATATATTAATGCCTAAAACACGAGGTTTTCGCTCTCACACACACCAAAAATAAGTTCCTACAGTCTCCCGTGTTCTCTCTTCTTTATCAACTTCAGAGAATAAGAAAAAAAAACAACAGCAAATAGAAAAAAGAATGAAAGAAGACAAGAGAATATATACACACACTACATGTGTATTTCTTTTTGCCATGAAATAAAATTGAACCTTTACAGTGAATGAAGAAAAGAAAGAAAAAAAAACCACGAGATAGATCACACTCACACATGTACCACCAAAAACCGTATCAAATATACAATGGTCCCAATTATAGGTAGCACGCAACCATATGTACATTCGGCTAGAAGACTCGTGCTGATTTGAAAATGAACGCGGCCGTCAGGATGGCATACAGTGAGACAGAACAGAGCAATTGAGCTGGTGTGCGTATGACATACCGACAACATTTTGACATGCCTCTGAAAATCTGACAATGTAGTGTGTGATAATATATAGTGGTGGTGTGTATGAAAATGACAGTTTCAATTATACAGCCGATTCGGCTGTGAGATGTTCACAGGCACACATTGGACGTTAGTTAAAGATTTAGAAAAAAAAACACACACACACACACACAATTACTTAAAATCTTTAAACAGCACACAAATACCTCGTTTAAACGGTGATGAAATCCGCACACCGCAACTACGATGACTTTTGAATATGAGTCCGAATTTCACTGAATGATTTAGCCCAATATTGGAAGTTTTGACTTCTGTTAAATTCAGAGCATGGAAATGAACAAAATATGCCTTTGTTTAACACAATTCAGAGAAGACAATTATCATCATGATGCTACTGATTCTTGTAATCTCTTATCGGTCAAATTTATGCCAATTAAGTGCGACCAATGTTGTGATACAGCGCCATCTTTTGGAAACGTATATCAGCCATCAGCAAATGCTCAATATAATCGAATCAAATCGCATCTCTTTCACCAATCGACACACTGAAAATTACATTTTAAAATGCATATGATGTTTTTATTTGAAATGCGTTTTCACTTGTTTTCATGAATTGTCGTCAAATTCCCCAATTGTTGAGTTGCTACCATTTCATCAAAATGGCATCGATTGTCAATCGATATTCATTTTACACCGCAATTGTCATATCGCTGCTGGCATGGGCACTAGGGCATTTTACTTTGACAATTCTTTGACAGTGAGGGAGAGAGAGAGAGAGTTCATTCAACGAACGTCAACACAAGCATATTTATTATTTTGTGGTTTCATTCGTATAGAAAATGCTTTAGGCGTCAGATCTATTTTGCTTCATATGGCAAAATAATCGAACAATATTCAATTGGTAAATGTGATTTATCGTTAAAGCATTGACACCGACAACTCAAAAGGATGGATGATCCGCTAAAACCAACATCGGTACCACTGGAAGCCGAAACAATATTGTGGTTTGAATTTCTATTAAATCCAACGTTACTCACAACACACTTGCAAAAGGAAAATGCTAGTAAGTACGAATTTTAAATTGTAATTATTGCAATACCATCCGGAATCGGTTGTGATTTGTATTGCTCTCCAATTTGTAGGTCCAACACCGATCGAGCTGATTTCGAAGTTTCTGTCGATGGCACCGGAAAGTCAAAATAATACCACAACCGCCACAACACCAGACATTGAATCGGCGATGAATCGAAACGAAGGCTTAAAAATTGGACGAAAACAATTGGCATTGAAGATTCTTGGCTTAAAAGTTGCATCGTATCTCAAATGGAATTTACAAACGCTCGAACGGAATCTGTCACTACAGAAGCAAGTGCAACTATTGAGTGATTTGTGTTCGATAACATCTGATAAGTTAGTGAATTTACCGTTGTCATTGGTGCACGAGTGTCAGCTGGGACCAGAAGGTTCGAAAAAAGCATTTAATTTTGCACTGACCATGTATCATCGATGGATTTTACGGGCCCAAGTGCTCAAAGAGATTCCACCAAGAGTATTTCGACAAGGTTTTAATCCAATGTAAGTTGAACACACCCACATTCATCATCTCCAATTTGTTGCCGCACTTTTCAATATGTTAAAAATTAACTTTTCAAATAGATTGTTAACGAATCAAGAGCAACAGAATTCATTTCGCGATGAAATGTTTTTATCATCACTCGAACCATTTACACAGACCAGTATCGATTTTCTCAATCAAATTTGTCAAGATGAGGAGGAATTTATTCATCTAACGTACGCTTCATTTGTGGCACTTAGTCCAAATTCTGTGTCCGATAAACTGGAACAAGATTTTGATAATTCCATTCGTATTTCAAAAGCCGAACTGCGTGCTCAAATTGCATTTGATTTGTGTGAATTTTATTTGTACGATAAAAAGTATGAGCTAGCCAAACAAAAGGTGATTGAATGCCGTGACAATTTGGCTTTATTGAAAACTGAGTATGCTGAAAAGAATATCGAATGTAATAATGATGATGGTGGACAATTTCTGTTTTGTACATTCAGTGAAGATGAATTGAATGGTCGTTTAATGGCATGCGGTGAAAATATTCGTGAAAATATTGGTTTACTGTATCAAATGAATGAATCTATAATGAAAAATTATGCAAATATGCAAACCATTTTCGAAGCGGATAATGTAAATTTGGAAATTCCATTGGTAAATCGACGTATTGTTGAATTGGATATGGAAGGAATACAAACAACGGAACCACAAAAATTACCCACAATCAAAGATGCAATTGTTAAAGTTGCCGCACTAAATGCAATCCGTGCAATGATTGATTCCGATGATCTCTTTTCATTTCATGATTTTCTAATGAAATATCAAAAACACAACGGACTCATGATTTTAATGGAAACAGCTGTTACATTTCTCGAACAATCCATTAAATGTGAACACAAAAATGTGGTGAAAGAGAATTTTTACAATATTCTGTTAACAGCCGATTCCACATATATTAAACCGGCTGATTTGGAATTGATTGAAAAATCCAATTTGCTGAGTCGTGAGGAATTCGACGAAATCAAACGTATAAAGCAATTGCATTCCACAACAACACCGCTTGAAGATGTCACATTTTCACCCATATGCACAATGACCGACTGGAAGTTAAGTGACGTCAAAGTAACAACACTGGAATTGGGCGCATTGAAACGGCAATTGATCAACTGTACGACTGCAAATGCTGTGCGTGTTCTTCTTGTTAAATGTACAAATCTCATAATGTCCAGCGATCCACCGTTGTCAATGGAACCGTGGTACATAAATCCCAGTTGGGTTATGCCAATTAGCATAAAATCCGTGCTGATGTCACTGCCGCGCGGTTTTTTGCAAGATTTTTCCTACATTTGCATTGCTAAAGCGAAGGATTTTGCCGCAAAACATGTAAATATCCACTAAAAACTATGTGTAGTCTTATTATGACTGCTTTCTCTTGAAATTTTTTTTTATCACTTTTGTTTTTCTTTGCACCAGGAGTTCAAAGTGGCTATAAATTTGTTGAACGCTGCCAAATCAGAGGTGCAACGTCACGATGCAAATACCAGCACAACTCGACTGAATAAATTAATCGATAATGAAATTCTATTGACACAAGCGACCCAAACACTACACGAATGGCCAAAAAAGCCCTTCGATCATGAATCAATCATTGCCAAATGTAAATTGGCACTTAAGAGTGGCAATGGCAATGAAATTGTTCCGCCACGAATTGAAATTTTACCATCATGTGCAGCTGTGCTAATCAATTCGAATGAACCATCCGATTTAATACGAATCGATCGACGATTTCCATCATCCGAATTGTTTTCGGCAATTGCAGCGATTATGCTTGAACTTGAACAACATAAAGCAACCGCATCGAAGAAAGTGTTTCGCGATGCATGGGATTTGATTGCGCCAATGTTTGCCAACGGTGGCCATGCATCGTCTGGTAACAGCCGGCGTGGTCATTCGACACCACAACACAATGTTGAACTGGGTAAGTTGAATAACGGATCGGATTCGGATCGTATTCAATCAAATGCTAATTATTACTTGATTCTTTTGACTGTTTAGTTGACGACTCAAACGATGCCATTGATGGATCTCACCGAAAGGACAATGATGATTCGGCGGCTAATCCAGAAGCTATGCAGTATGATGAACAAAGTGCAGGTGGATCAATGCAAGATGATACCGGCCATACGACCAACAGCAATGGAAACGGTTCACGAAATATGGATGTGGATGATGTTGACGGCCACAATAACACAAATACAAATAATGAACGAGAAAAAATCAATCCATTTAGCCGAAATCGAAGCAATTTTAATAGTGGTAACGATGGTGGTGGCTATGGCATGCGTGATTCACCAGCCGTAATTGTTAACACCAATTTATTGCCATTTATACAAAAACTCCATGATCCAAGCTGTAAGCAAATTGAATTTTGTGCTGCATTTTCACTAATCTTAACCGAATATTGATCATTTGAATGTTACTATTTTAGCAATTACAATAATGCTGTCGCTGCTTGCTCGACTTCACAATATTTTGGATGATAATTCAAATCGTGAATTAAATGGTGAGCACATGAATCTATGGCCAACAAGCGTCACAAAGTATGTTTCCATCCCATTTTTTTGTTTGTTTATTATTGTGTGACTTAGCAGCGTTTCGTTCAATTAATTCATTTTTTTTTTTTCTGATTTTACTTTTCATTTTGTTTGCTTCGTAAATATACAGCCCGATAAACTATAACATCGATATTGTTATAGAAACACTGAACATCACATTAAAACAAGCACTCCAGTGTCATCCGCAGCACGTGCTTTGGCTTCGTATAGAAGGCGATCTCGAATTCCGTACGTAAATACATCGTTTCGTCCAAATTCACATTAAGCTAAAATTAATTTCGATTTTTATTTGGTTTATAAATCAGGCAATGAAAATTATGAAGCTGCAATGTCATCATATGTCAATGCCATTTTAACCGGCTCGGAATATTGTACAGTTAATTTGGAACAACACACAGATGACTACATCATTCGAAGAATGATCAAATGCTGCTCGAATTTGGGCTGTTTTATGCAAGCGGCGGTGCTTTGTCAGGTACATCATCGACGTTTAAAATCTATTGGATTTGTGCCTCGTCGTCCTTAATTTGAATCACACTCAATATTTTAACATGAACTTAAACTTATTTTCACAACAGTTTCTCGAAGAAATCGATTACAGTTTGGCGTTCAAAACTCTGTCGGATCGAGCGACATTCAAAAGCATATCAGACAAAACCGTTGTATTCTCTGATGCAATGGACACCTACTACAATTGCATATGGGATGCCACTTTGTTGGAATTTATCGTCAATTTTTTGACAAAAAGAGGAGAACATGCACGCAAGCAATTAGCGGTATGATATAATCAATTGAGTTGACCATCCAAAGAAATTATATTTAAACATTCGAGTGTCTTTTTTTTCGCGTACAGATTTCTGCCATGGGACAATTAGAATTGAATGCAAACAATAACGATGAAGTAAAGAGAGAAGCCGCTTCAACTCGACAGATCAAATTTTTACGTGCGCTGGCTAAACAATATTTACTGTGAATGATGAATAATGCGACCAAATGTATCCACTCATTACAAAAACATTTTGGGAATTCGTCCATTTGAATTTATTTCTGTCCTAGCAAGCGCACATTCATAATCTGATCTAATTTCATGTACATTTCATTGCATAACTATTTGTAGATTCGTAAATTTTAGATTTATATACGAAAAAAATATTTTGTTTCCTAATCTATGTAATGAATGATATTAGATTTTAAATCTTTTTATAAAAAAAAAAAAATAAAATACAAAAATGTTTGTTCAACGAAAACAATTTCGAATTTTCAATCATCTATAGACTGATGCCCATGATCATCACCATTCAATCTCTTCACTTCTATTATGAACATACATGTGGACGGTCGAGACCGCGTCCCCTGTGCACACGTATGGTTATGACAACAAATAATTATCTTACCTTATTCCACAAACGACGGCCAAACGGCTGAATTGCGACAAAAAACGACTGGCAATCGACTGAAACCGTCTAATGTACATGAAAATCGTTGTCAAACGTCTATTGTCCCAAATCAAACAACTATAGTCGTCTAACAAGTCGGCTGGCTGGCAGTCATTTTTTTTTCACAATATACAAAATGATAAGACATTTGGAATTTGCATTGGACACATCATTTATTTTCATATCAAATTTGTTATTCTTAAAATACTTTTTTTTTTTGTTGAAATCATTTGTCTTCAAATACTTGGGAGAAAAAAATTTAAATATAGTAATTGCTCAATTTCCTACAACATGTAACAATACGTCGAATGAATCGACTTAAGTCAGTTCTGGGAGTAAATTCAATAAATAAATAGAATTGTCATAATTTGAAGACATTGAAAGAAAACCGATCCATGTAAATCAGAATTTGTGCACAAAAATGATTCGCATTGTGAACATTATGTACCATTTGTTTAGTACATAGCTCGGTTTTCATCTAATATCTTCATAATCTCCTTTTCAAATTGATCATCAAAGCAGCAGCTTGACAGCATTCAGCAAATGGTAACACTGGTTTGATTTTATAATACAAAATGCGCTCCAAAAAATGTGTTCTTCCTGATAGTAATTGCAGATTCCGCAGAATAATTAGAACGGAATACGAATTCACTAGTTTGCAGTTTCAATTTTAGGATACAATAGACATAGACAATGCCTGCTTTTAGTCTACCTAACCATATAATACTTATAAACATAATAGCTCAGAACCGGGGCCTGTTCGTTCAAATCAGAAATATATCCAGGTGTCTTTTTCATTTTTTAAACTTTTCGTTTTCATCAACATCAATGTATTACACTGCAAGTCCACTGAAAATATTTCCATTTTTACATACAACGAAAAGATCTAATTAGTTTTTTTTCTTTGAATTGATGAAAATTTCTTCGGAGAGCTGGCTGTTTAAAAAAAACTGTTCGATTTAACAGGCCCCAGGATATTCAACAAGAATTTAAAAAAAAAATCGAATTAAAGTTCCTATTATCCTAATTCAAACTCATTCAATCAATTGAATACGAGTGACAACTTCAAAGTACTTCCAATGGATAAATAATTTCAAGCGAGCCATTTATATGTGTTTCGTATTTGATTTGATGGATTTTAGCGAGACTTTAAAAGTCTTATTACCGTGCAATTCGTTGAATGGAATCAAAAACAAGGTGAAATAACACCATTAGCCAACATATTAAAATGAAAACCTGGTTTTTATTATCATTCAACGGATTGATCAGTGTAGTGTTATGTGAGCACCTTTGATATCGGATATTATTGTAGCATTAAACTCAGCTGAAGATAAATTTATTTATATATCTGAATGCTTTTCAATCAATTGGTTATGTTTTCATGTTTCCGTTTGTATGAGAATCTCCTAAAATTAATCTGAATCACTGACGAGATGCAGACATTATTTATCTATGTTTCGTAGACGTGTTTTTATTGTTCGTTCTCGTTCTGTTTTCCTTGTGCGGGGAAGTGTTGAATAGCTAGTGGACGACGACAGACTTTTTTCCTGAAAATTACAATTTAAAAAAGAAAATTGGATTCATTAGTTTTATGCGAATATGAGCATAAGACACAACAATAAAAAAAATCAAATTCGAAAAACCAAACACATTAGTAGAATTCAGAATAAAATCTCAATATTTCAGATTGTTTTTTTTTTGTGTGTGTATAAATTTATCAAGCAAAACAGGGGCTTAATTATAAGCATGCGAGAGATGTGAAGATGGTTTAAACAAATGTAAAGCATAATTCTTCATTAATATCGGAATAAGACTTAGAATTGTGCCAGAGAGAATCCATGGCCAGGCATATCAGGTGTGGATGACACAGGCAACACAATGCAATCGTTTAAATTATTATATGCATTCAATGCATTCAATGCAATCCCATCACTTACCCAAATCGTGTATTGTGAGCCTGTGAATTTCGGTTAGGCTTTATGATTTCAAATGATGTTAATAGAATTTTTGTTCGAAAAAAAAAACACACACATATTGTGATGCTGACAAATAATTATATGGACACAGATAATATATGGATCAATTAAATTGACTTCAATGCGCGTTTTATCTAAAGCAATGTGATACATTAAAGTGTTGTTGCTGAAGCTGATGGAAATGCAATGAGTGAATCGAGTAAAGACACTTCACGAGAATTGCACTCGATTTTTGATTCCTATGAAAAAACAAAAAAAAAAAAATGAACGAGATAAAAGAGCTGATGTGAAAAACAGAGAGCATTGCAGATATTCAAGAAAGAAATCACCGTGAAAATGATTTCGCGGCATTTAAATGTACAAAAGACAATTTTTGTATTCATAGTCTAGAGAGGCAACATAATAGGAGTGCTAGAGATTATGCTTTCAATCAATGGTCAACCAAAACGTTAGGCTACGCTAGAGTATTCAATCGACGAAGAACACACTCTTCTTACGTTGTTCGGGTGGGTGTTTGTGATGATTAGATATCAGTTTCACGAGCTGATCTCGTGCTGGATGACAAATCATTGATCAGTTCAGAGTGTTCAGTCTCATCATTGGTCATCAGTTTGGTAGCGATTGGTATGGGTGGTGCACGACCCTTTTTATGTTTGGCTTTACGTTTGGCCTGGCTTGATGAGCCACTATTAACTGTAACATCGCTTGAGCTACAATCAAAATCGCTAACACTCAATTGGCTTGGAGTTTCGACTCTAAAATTGCCCATCGAATCGGCACCGCTTCGTTTGCTGTGTGCATTATTCGAATCGGAAGTCCATTGTTCATGTGTCAAATGTTGTGTTCGATTGCCGTCACTGGTCAACACAATCATCGGAAAATCAGATTCAGTATCAAGAAATACATCGCTGCCACTATCGTCGCTATTCGTGGCAAAGCTACTGACTTCGTCTTCGGTCAATAAAGCCGTAGACGGATGATCACGATCTTCATTCAGCATTTGACACTGTTGGTCGTTCTGTTGAAGCCATTTACAAAATAGCTCATATTTCATATCGAAATCGGGAATTTTTCCAAATGCAGCCATTTGTTCTTCGTCAACTTCGGCTATACGATTGCTTCTTATATCATATTCATCGCCATTAGCTCGTTTCGGCTTTCATATTTATTTAAAAACATATATAAACTCAATTAAAACGCAATTTATGTGCTACGCCCCAAAGTGATCATCGAACGAATTTCGATCATTTCTTTTTGGTTTCTTTCTCTATTTCACTCAAAATATATTTTAAAACCCAAAATGCAGTATCTACTCACCTCAACGCGTTTTGTTTTTGGCCTAAATCTGGTTGCATTAGTTAACGATGATGTTCGACTCAACGCCATCGAAACTGGTTCAGTGCTTGAGTAGCCAGAGCTAATGTCTTCTGACGATCTAATATAACTAAATTGGAAAACCACAAAAATTGCTGTTCAAGAAATCACGAAACATGTGAAAATCGGTTTAAAACAGGAATGTAACAAACATACTCATAGTTGTCAGAGCTTCGTGTCATTAAATCGTCGTAGTAAACGTCCACAGTTCGGCTGGTCGACGAGGATCGATTCATACCGTTGCTATAATTGTTGTTTTGATTTTGATTTTGCATGCGCGTTTTTGCGTATCGTTGATTCGGTTGCATGTGTCGATATTGTATCATATGATTGGAACGTCCATAAACAATCTCATCAACTTCATCTGGTGATCGTTGCATATCCGGCTCAGAGAGATCACTTAAACTGTAACTTTTTCGTAAAGTTGACACCAAATTTCCACCACCCTAAAATGTATACATTAGAGCCAAAACGAACGAGAAACGAAAAAGAAAAAACAAATGACAAATTGACAATCAAATGCAAAAAGCAATTAATTTTGAAGCACCAACATCCATCTCTACTCTCAACAAGAAAATTAATCAGGGTGATGAAATAAATGTGCTAGTTGAGTGTTGTTAATGCTAAAAAAAAATCCAATTCATTAGCATTGAATTGAGGCTCCATTTTTAAAACCAAGGATTAGGTGTGAATTGGTTGAACCGCATCTCTATATCGAAAATATTAGCAAAGTGTTATGAACAATGTGTGCATGAAAAGATAGAAAAAAAAATAAACCAAGCAAATGCTAAACTAAACACATGAACGCTTTCTTTTACTATTTTTTTTTTTATTTACAAGGCAAATTCAGTACTTTGATCCAAACCGATCTTCATCTCTAGTAATATATGTTTTTAATTAACTTAATCGTTCTCACTCAACCTGTTTTGATATCGAATTCCATTTGTAAAACAAGAAAATTCTTAGCATTAATTACACTTTATTCAAGATCATTGACCGTTTATGGTATGTGGACTATTTTTTTTGTTTGTTTATCGAGTGCATAATCAAGAGCTTTTAACAATCATATTCAAACGTGTTTTGATTTTTGTTTTGTTTAAAATTCCAACTAATCGTTCGATTATGTTTAAAATAAATTCTTAATTGCAAATTCAATATTTCAATATGTGATGAGAAATTAAAATGCACACATTTATTGTGATTTAATGATGTTTGTTTTTCAAAAAAAATTAAGCGATTTCTTTTTTTTAAGCAAACAAAATTTTAGGTGAAAATTATTCATATAAAGTATGCAAAAACATTCAAAAGCGCACTGAAGCTGCACGAGTCGTACGACTTTGGCGTGTGGCTGGACTCTTTTTTGGTTTTTCTTTTTTTTCCTTGTTGGCTTTGGTGGTTTTGATGGTTTGACGTTTGGCTCGGCCTCGTGTTACAATCTTATCAAATTCATCGTCTTCAGCATTTTCACTGTCATCAAATGATTCGGTAATTTCTTCAGCAATATAATCAGCATCCGATTCATGACCACCACCATTATCGAACGGGCTGTGGCTTGATCGTTCTGAATGTCGATCAATTTGCATTTCTTCATGTAATGCCATTTCATCAATTTCTTCAAATCCATAATCAATTTCATCACGAGGACGAGATGATTCGCCGCTTGTTAAACGCAACAAATTATTGTTCTAGTCCGAGAAAGCAGCAAAACAATAACATGTTTTTTGTTTAAAGCCGTGTTCATTATTGTGGAGTGAGGTGCATGTGCAATGTGTTATTTATCAACCAAAAATTAAAAAAAAAAAAGAATAAAAAGATTTAAAAAATCAAAACATAAAAAAAAATCGTTAAATTGTTGGTGATCATTTCATGCATTACGTGCAAATCAATTTTTGTGGCTGAGATGTGAACAAGTGAATTGATAAATAAAAACGAAATTGTGTTAAATGAAAAAAAAAAACCAATTAAATTTGATATTGAATCATAACAAATTTTGCTAAAACTGCACAAAGCCAATTTAGAGGTGCGCACACACACATACCGTACTCACCTTCAAAGCAGTCTGCATTATCACATTCGTTGCATAATTGACTCCCCTGGAGCCTAATTGAAGAACAGCACTACAACCTTTTTCTTTGGCTTGATTTATGTATTCGTCAATTTCCTATTAGAACATTCGACATTCCAAAAAAAAAAAAAAAAAAATCCATCATTGAATTTTAGTTTTTATTGCGACACAAACAATCGTCATGTAAAAAATTGCTCACCTTTTCCCGTTTAGTTAACATCGGATGAACGAAATTGCGATATAGAACGGAGCTGCCTTCGGTAACTGGCGATAACAGCCAAATAACAATAACCACCTTGAGCTCATAGTAAAATGGGAACCATGACAAAAAAATGTCGGTAAATGTTTCGCAACATGTGAAAAATGCGAAAACAATCCAGTACATGATCCATTTAAGCTGTAACAAAACAAATGGAAACAAAAATAAAAAACAAAAATTTCGTGTTAGAATTTTTCGTACAATTTAATGGTTTGATAAGAATCGGTGAGATAAAATTGGTGATAATCTCGTTGCGAACATGGGTTGGCAAATAAATTCTGGTTTTGGTCTGAAATAAATTGAATGAAAAAAAAAAAAAAAAACTAAATGTAACTCACATAATCTTTGACATCTTTGTTTCGTACCGCCTTGTATGAGGCATAGGCCGGATAAAGTGTACCGAGAATTAATCTAAAAATCGGATATAAAAGATTTTCACATAAAAATCGTGGCAAAAAGAAGGCACTGATAAGCGTTGACAATCCAGCTCCATTAACCGACGCAAAAAACGGGAAACTCAATAAAATGCCGACAAATCGTTGAACAATATTCAGTTGACATCGAACGATATTGATATTTCGTAAGCGCATGAATTTCGTTGGTGTTAAATTCACTGCATCATCTAATGGTACATATTCATAGACATTTGACTCATCAATATGTTCGATACCATCATATGTTTCATTCGGTTCAATTGAATCGTTTTGTTGAATGTGATCGACATGATGTTGTGAATGATCATCATCAAATTGCACATGATTCTCATCTAATACATCATCACTGATTGAATCAACCATTTTAATAACACCTCCGTTCCACTTGTGGTTTTTTAATTTTCGCTCTTGTTTTGCATGCGACGGGCTACAAATGTTCACAAAACAATTGGTCAAATGTTTTTGAGAATTTGACAAATTGGTCGACATGTTTAATGGTGTTTTGGCTGTGTACAGGGCATTATCGGTTTGGAGGACATGATTCAGGACATGTTTTGAATTTTCAAATTTATTTATGATATCACTGATGCTGTTGTGAAATGAAATGATTCGTTTTGGTGAGATGGATCGTTTTGAGGTGAAATCATTTTTTAAATTGGATTTAGGTCTCGTCATTTTTTTCAATTGTCTATTATTTTAATTTGATTTTTGTTTCGTTGTGCGGGATTTACTTAAGCCATGAAACACACAATTAAAATATAAATCAAATGAATTTTGGAGACAATACAAAAAAAAAAAAAATCCTTATGAGAAAATTTTAAACTTTCTGAAGAAAAACAACAATTAAATCGATAATTTTCGAACGAATTAAGCACTTCAAGCAACTTTGATCAATGGAAAAACGATGGAAAAACGACAGACAGAATTTTCCAGTGAATCGACACTTTTACGTTGAATTCAATGAATCATGCGATTCGTATGCACACAAAAGCGACAACATAAAAAACGTTTTCCTATGTTGAGGCAGCACAATTTGAAAACTCGATTCCGACACCACAAATTCTAAAATTATTCTGAAGGGTCGGGACTAGCACACATCGTATACAACCGTCCCATAAATTGATGTTAGACATTGTGCATCCGAAATATACGATGAATGTGCACATCATTCCTCTGTGTTCTGTTGACTCGGCACTGTTTTGTGATGGGCACGAATTTCGACAGTTTATTTTCGTGTTAATTACTATTTTACACATTTCGAATTCGTAAACGAAACCAGCTTCTTACTTTGGTTGAACATTTTGTTCGCTGTGTTGAAAAGGCACAGGCTCGTTTTTTTTTTCTTCAAAGAACGAAATGATCTACAATCGAGCCGCATATTAAACGAGCTGAATCACACACACACACACACAAGCTCAGTGTTTGTTTGTGTCGATGTTTCTTTTTCTGGTGCACAGCATGTTCCTTGTTGGCCGTTTTTTGCCTAATGTTGCACTCTTTTTGAGTTGAGAGAAACTGTGAAGCAATATAATGTCGTCGCATAAATCTGTGCACCATTTTGCGTTCATCGAGAATTTCTTTAAATAACAACAAAAAAAAAAATGTGCAACAATTGCACGGGAAAACGAGATCATCTTGATGTGATGAAAAATGAACAAAAAAAAAAAAAAAATACGAGGAAAAAACGCTCTTTCGAACTGAAACCAATTTTGTTCTATTTCACTCATCGCTGTTTTTTTTTTCATTCGAGTATAGACTATTTTACTAGCTCATCGTGAGTGTTCTCTCGGCTGAAATACGTTTAGTTTATTTTAAAATTAGATAGAAAGAGAACCGATTTGAAATGCTATTCCGTTTGACCATTCGACTAGAGCTCATATTCAGGCCCCATTCAGACCATTGTTCAAATGTTTTTTTGTTTTTGTTTTTAATAAGCAGCTTCGGCACGCGAATCAAAACAAACAAAAAAAAACAATGAAATGTGCGGCAAATAAAAAAAAACAACGCGCTCACGAGAATGAATCTGATGAATTTGAAAATTCCATCGTAAAATTCCTTGTGTATGATCGACGGGCATGGATGCTTGGATTTGCTGCTGTTGTTTCCGCCGTCACAAGGCGTGCAAAGTGTGGAAATGCTTCGAAGTGTGTGTATGTGTGTGTGTGACAGCGCTATTTTAAATTCTGTACAAGGCACACTGCCTTTCTTTTCTCCAGAAATGGCACGGAGAAAAACGTGTGCACTTAGCGAAATTCATGGAAAATCCATGCGCTTGATCATTCAGTTTTCATTGATCGTTTTTCTCTCCTCATACATTCTCGGTCATGCATTTCGTTCATACGATGCAATTAGCAATTGTTGCTCACAGATCATTCATTTAGGCGAAACAAAGACAAAGCAAAAAAAAAAACGGCTGAAAACAGCTGCTTCATTTGATATAACACCATTGCCGATTATACACCATTTCAATGCGATAAATATTTATGCTTGACATTTAAATTAAATAAATTGATATTTCTCTCTTTGTTCTTGTTCTTGTTTTTTTTTTGTGTGTTTCATTTACAAATAAACAAATTGCAACAAATTGGAATTTACATGTTAAATTATGGGGACAGAACATAATTAAATTAATGAATCCGCAACGAAATGCATTTACACTCAATTGCAATTCGAATTGAACAAAAACTTTTAATTGAACTTTATTAACGGAGTGCGCGAGCGGTTTTATTCTTTGCGGGGGGAATAAAAAGAGCCGAGTTCACACTGCGAATGATATGATTATGGGGAATTAAAGCCTACTGAGATGCCACGAACAGCGTTTCATTCAGCGTCAAATGGTTGTGTAGAGATGATCTTATCTGAACCGCACAACGATTGATTGAGCCGATTCAATACAACACAAACACACAGGTTGTATCGCAAATGATTTGTTCATTCAGAGCACACGAACTATCATCGTCTTAAACATCAACACTTTCAAAAACAATATCTAAACAAACCAGAAATGTCAGACGTAATACGAATCAAGTGATATGTGAATCAGACCAGAATAAATAATCAACCAAAAATGTTGTCCAAGTCAATTTTCAAGCGATTTTATTTCTTTGTTTAAAATTTTTTGTGTGTTATTTTTGTTGTTGTTGTTGTAAAATATAAACAAAAATGGTTGCTATTCATACGAGAGTCATAAGTCCACCACCAAAGCGATAAAAATAGCCGCAATCAATTAATGAAACATGAAATGAATCTGAATAATTAAAGAAAACACACACAAAAGTCAATGTGTATTGAAACTTAATATCATTGAAGATCCAGTTTCAAAGTTAAATTCGAGGAAGAAAAAAATAAATAATTACAAACGATACGATAATAATGAATTGGATTTGTGAAAATGTTCGAAGATGTTCGTTGAATGACTACTTGTTCCCTGTAATGGCAATTTAAGCTATCGCGGTAACAAACCATTTTATCGCATACCACAATAAAATCTAATCCATGTATCGGTGTATCACTACATCGGCAATAGTTTAAGAGTGATGCCCATCTTGTGTGTTTACTTAAAATACGATATTTTAGAGGTCGACCTATTCGTTATACTATTCAACCAAAGCCGATAAATATTCATTAGACCATGCAACGGAATAAATGTTCATTCGATTGTTGTGTTTATTTATGCACTACCTGAAATGCATGGCATATTTCTTTGGAAAAATGTGTGTGTGTGTGTTTTTTTTTGTTCTCGTCAAAAAAAAGTACCTGGTTAACCGTATGCGCGATGAGGTTTTTTGTTCTCGAATAAATTTGAATTCATGTAAATATTGTTTGAGATGCCAATGTTAATGATGAATATTATGGAATACAATCAAATGTGGACCGTGATCCAAGTCTATAACATTGACGATAACGTAAAAAGAGTGAAAAGCTTCACTCATATTTTTATCAGTATTCTGTTTGCAAAGAACTAAAAAAAAAAAAAAAATACAATTGTGGATCAAAGCACGCATGGAAACCTTCCGGAGCGAAGCGAAGTGTTTTTTTTTTCTCTCATCGCTGTTATTCCATTACAGGCGTTCGGCAGTATGTTCATGTTCAATCATGCGCCGTAACAAATCGAATCAACACAAAAACAGCGTTTTGTTGATTTCTGAATTGAGCATTTCTCATACGAAAATTTCCATCGATGAAATCGTAAATGAATTGCAAGGAAACATGCTAAATTGAATAAACTGACAACTGTCTACCGCACGGCAATGGATATGATCTGTTGATTATTGGCTAAATCTGTTTCAATTTCATGATATTGAGCAATTTTTTCTTTTCTATTTGTTGTTGTTGTTATTGAATACAATTGTTATACAGTAAAATAGATGATAGAAAAAAAATTATAAATTGACACGCTTTGTAATAATGATTGTGATTTGATTGTGTCTGTCCTTCAATTTGCATTTACAAATGAAAATGGTGCATTTAAAGTTTGCGTATTGTAAATGTGTGACACAGAAATGAATTTAAAAAAAAACAACAACAACAACAACAACGAATAAGAGAGACTTTAAAGAAATCGCATATTAAATCGTCACTGAAACACTGAAGTTCAATGCTTTTGTCTAAATTTGGTAGTACTTTCGCATTCGACGATCGCCCATTTATGGCCATTTTTATGCTTGACTCATTCTGATGTGCGTGTTTTGTGGGGCTTTTTTTATTCATTTTTGCAATCTAATATTTGCCGGTTTAACGATTTGCGACCATTTCGGTGTTTAATTCTTGTTTTTATTTTTTTTTTTTTTTTTTTCATTTCATATTAAACATGCGCAAAATACCGTGTCTAACAATCGGTTATCCCGAAAAAAAAAAATACGGACGATGTCACTGTAACGGCTATTTGTGTGACAGCTCGATTAATAACATTTGAAAGTCAACAACACCTCTTTCGTATGGTCGCACACACACACACAATATCAGTGGTTGGTATTGTTGGACCATAGAAATTTGGTAAGAAGAAACCATTCGAAAAACATGGCCATTTTTTGTTGTTGTCTAGCACTGAATCTATATTTTTTTTTTTTTTTGTTTGCCAACTAATTGCTCCGAATGGAAAAGAGAGGAGAAGAAAAAAAAATGGGCAACATCTAAATCACAAGCAAAAAAAAAAAAAATGACATAGTGTGGTTGTTGCGATCAGTGGCGAAATACCAACTCACATTCTCTAGCATGGCTTTGAAACGATCATTTTTTGTTGGTCTTGAATTTGTTCGGTGCGACACATCAAGCACTCTCGGGTTAATGTACAAATGTTTGACTGGTTTTTTTTTATTGTGGTCTTCTTCTTGTGAATGGCTTTTGGGTGAAAAGATTGCCAACCCATCCATTTTCAAGTTTTTGGCATGAGTCAATCAAATGATGTGCTGCTCGGCCCCAGCTAACGGAAAAACAACAATCCAAAATTTAATTTGCAATTCTTTGAAGTCAGCACCACATACCGGAGTTACGTTTTGCGAACACAAACAAACGAAAGATAGAGAGAGAAAAAAACGGGAAATAACGGTTCAGCCGAAAACAAGCAAAAAAACAACAACAACAACACATTCACACTCACGAACCCAAGTAATAAATGAAGTAGCTACATTTGTTGTACAACATTTTTAAATTGTCGATAGACACAATTTTCCACCATACAGAAGAAACGCTCTGACATGAAGCTCATTTCACTGAAACGCCCTGCCAACAGACATTCACTGCGTGCGCGATTCTACATTATATTTATCAATTGCAAATTGGAAAATAACATACCAAATGGAATTACAAATTGCGTATTTTTTTTGGTATAGACGAACAGGGTTCGGCAAAAGCTTAACAAGCTGAATAGCAAACTTCGCATTTTCTTTTTTTTTTGTAACACTGTGGAAAAAAAATGAATTTTTATATCTCGTCCAGGGTGCTCTCAGGTGTAAGCTCGAAATGTATCAAAGTTCGATGGATGAAACATTTTTAGTATTACATATTGTTAAAATTCAATGTTTTGGGTGGACTTTTCTCTTCTGTGTCTCCAACACAGTTATTGGCCTTAATTGGATATATTTCTTTTATATGCGATAAAGCTGAAAACTACCGTTTTCATCGTCTTTTCGACCAAAATGTCGACAGGGCAATTGATTAAATAAACTATACACATAATCTGTATGTTGCAAACTGTCGAGAAATTGATTTGGCTGCCTTGAAAAAAAATTATGTGTGAAAGACGTTGTGAAAGATTTCTCCGAAGGGGTTGACCTCAAAAAGTCACTTGCTATTAGGAAGTTCTTCAGAACTTTTCTCTCTAATTTCTCTCTAAAATGGGCAACATTCGGAGTAATATTTCGTGGTCTTTTTCTTTGCTGAACAATTTCATCATGTCACAAGATGTACAACTTTGTTGAAGGCAGTAAACACAAAATCGCAACAGACTAATGTGCAAAATGTATTATTTCACAGTGTAATAATTCAAGAAATGTCCAAATGTTTACATTTCGAAATGTTGGAATATAATATGTTGATAATAATTTGTATGTTGAAGTGTTTGCATTGACCAACGATGATATGGAACAAATGAATCTATTTTGTTGTGCCCTGTACAAATTTATTCTTGCACTTCGTATCGTCAGTGACGCATAACTATTTGTATGTGCGAACCATCGGAATGTGTCGTTGTGTGTGCATCAGTGCGACATCGAATGCGTTTCGAAAACGAAATGAATTAATTGAAACGGAATTCAAATAAAACCATCGTCAAAGAAAGAAACAAATTGTGAAATTTACCGTACAATTTCTTGTGTCATCTTCGTAGCGACGTAAAGGCGGATGCACAACAAAGTAAAACTGTTAAAAACACACATTGTAAATGGTAATTTTACAAATTAAAAGCGCATTTACGGTTTCCACTTTCGTTGCATTGTTATTCGCATATGTTGTTTTCATGTGTGCATACGAAAAACCAGTCGTAATCGAAATAGTTTATTGATTTACAAACAATATCATCATTTTCGGTTGCAATTACGCAATTTAATGACGTATTTAGCGCCTTTCGTGCAATCCATCGATTTTTGTTCCGGATGATAAACATCAATAAATCAATGTGGAAGGTGAATGAGTAAGTGAAAAACCAACAACCTCCACCCGCCAGGTCGGCATCGTGGTTCAAATTTAAACAATAACAACAACAACAAAAACACACTCCAAAAAACCGAAATTCCGTGTGCCAAATTCAGTCAACATTGACATATTTAGAAGTTGCGTTGAACGACACCATTCATGTCGCATAATATACAGGCGATCACAATACAATAAAGCAGTCATTGACTTGAGCTTTGATCAGATTGTGAATCATTGCTTGCATTTTCGCTCCGTGTGCATCTGATTTCTGAGTTGCTTTGCCATGCATCAGAGCAACCGAAATTAAAAGTAAAACAACCAAACGATAACACATACAGAGAGAGAGAGAGAGAAAGAAAGAGGGTGAGGCACAGAGACAGAGGAAGAAGGAGAATAAAAAAGCGAAATTGTATGGCACGCACACATGATCATAGGTTATGCACCGCATTTACGGAATTTAGCATTGGAACAGTTGCATTACATTATACCACGATCAAAAAACAAAAACCGTGCTGGTTTGACATTGAAATCATAGCGACTCCAATGCGAATGTTGCGCAGTTAAATATCATATTACATCGATATAATTTCCAAGTAGAACACGGTGCATTGAACACGATTGAAAGTTGATGAGATTCAGGTCAATTGTAATCAATCGACAAATTATATCGGAATCTTACACTGGCCGCGCCGAAAACAGAGAAAAACCAAAAAGAATAACAACACAAAAAACAAAACACCCAACAACACCAATGAAAAAAAAAACAGTCATTTATCGCTTGACGTATTGACCAACCGAGCAAAACATATGATTGTCGTGAGCTGGATATATCGTTTGCTTTGTTTGAACAACAATTTCTATGGAAAACTCATGGAAAAACACTTTTGACAAAACTATTTTATTTGATGGAGATTGATGTTAAAATAAATACTTACATAATACACCGTGATAGAATTGAAGTAATCATTTTTGTGCTGATGAAATTTAGAGAGAGATTATTGTCGTATATTTTCTTATTTGGCCTAACTAATGCACACCGAATTGCATGCAAATTATCACTAAACCATAAACTTAACACTGAATGATTTCAACAACAAAAAAAACAAAAAAAAATAAACCAAAAAAATTGTCATACTAGCTAAAGAAAATGTGACGTCTGTTTTGTATTTAAAAGGTACATCGGACTGATTCAACGTCCGTCACTGTTGAGTATCACAAATAATCACCAAGGAAACAAACGGGAACGTATTTTAATTTTTGATCAGCAACACCGAGATAGAATTTCTGGAAAAATGCGTTTTATTATTAAAGTTTTGCATATGAATGTGAATGTTTGTCCGAATTTGTCCACATCCACCCCGATTTTATGCAATCAAACAGAAAAAAAACCACAACTGACAATTGACCAAAGAACAAAGCAACATTTGGTTGTCGTTTTTTTTTTTTTTAAATCAAACAAAAGAATCGAACGTTTGAAAACTGAAGATGGGACATACAAACACACAAATCCAGTCACATACACATCAAACATTAACTAAAACACAATATAAGCATCGCAACGCATAGAGATCAATCGCATGAATTTTTAATTTCAACAAACTATTCAACTGGCAATATTCTTTTACGTTTCTACCATTTTTTTTTCTCTATTTTTTTTTCAATGTTTGTGACAAAATCACTGCGTTCCGTTAAATATGTCGTTTCACTGATAAAACTGAATTTGCGATTAGAATCGAGAATTTTAAAAACAAAAATTGTAAAACAACAAAAGATTATGTAGATTCTTTTGTTGTTTACCAATCGCAGTGCACTCGTTTTAAAATCTTTACAACAGAAAAAAAAACGCGTCACAACACAAAATCAGAAAAGAAGTAAAAAAAAAACAACAACAAAACTGAACTGCGAGAGCGCCTTTAGCGTATAAATTTTGATGTGTGTTAATTTCCGAAATAGCGTACAGCAGCTACGATAGGAGAGCCACTTTTAAAACGCACCGTCGTTGTTTGTTTGGTTCGTTGCCAATCTTTGTCCGTTGGATACATTCACCAATATTCAAGCAACCGCGCTACTGTAGCTGCATTGTTTAACGCGCGCACCCAACACTGTTGTGTGTATCGTTGTATGTTTTATGGAGAGTGCGATCATCGCTTTTCACAAGCAGCTGGCTTTGTAATCACCAATGTGTGTGCGTGAGTTGCTTTGACACTTACATTTCAAGCGGCTTTTAAGTCAAAATGACAGCTGTTTTGCGATTTGAAGTTGGATGTATGTGAGACTATTCGATTTGACATTAAACCATCCCACCATTCCATTTTCAATAGAGATAGGTAACATGGGTAACATTTTAGCAAATTTATTTCTTTCAAATCAAACATTTAAAGAAATATTAAAACTCAACAAACATGAATAATATTTGTATATATATATATTGTGTGTGTTCATTTTATTATTGTTACAACTAAACGTCTTTAAAATCACAAATAACTATTCTTGTACACATTTTAATTTTTTGTTTCTTGTAAATATTGTTTTTTTTTTACAATTTTGATCAGATTTTTTTTCTTTTTCTTGTATTATTTAACGGTTCGTTTCAAGAATAAATAATTTTTGTTTTGTTTTTTGTTGTTGTTGTTGTTTACTTAACATTATAGATATGTGATCTAAATGAATAAACTTAAATTATCGAGTCCGATTCAGTAAATTTATAATGATTTTTTTTTTTCATTTTTTTTTTATCATTATTTATGTTTAAATTCTAATGTAAAATCACGTACGTGTTTGTTTACATAGATTTTTTTGTTGTTGTTGTTCATGTTTTGTAAATTGATAAAAAACTAAATTGAAGAAAATGACAAAATTCATTTTGGAACATTATATTGTGCATTCCGTTGCATAGTTTAATTCTTGAACAATTGTTTTATTTGTAATTTTTTTTTTATTGATTTATTTTGCATTAAAATAAATTTTCCACATGAAACAATTAAAAAAAATTCGAATTGATCCGAATAAAATGAAAATAGCGACAGCGACGGGGGGAATGTCAAATAGAAACGAAATAGACAACTAAAAACAATTGGAAAACTACTAAAAAAAAAAATTTGAACTCCATCGACGAGAAATCACTGGTCCATAATACTGGGACAACATACTACAAACGATATTTTGGCAAAATAGTTGAATTTTTGTTGTTGTTGTTGTTGTATATTTTCAATTAAATTTAGTTCATGCGAAACCATGAATCGTTTCATGGTTGAACAACACAATTTTTTTTTTCTGTTAAGGACACGACCATTTTTCGTTTTCGAATTTTCACGATTATATTGTTTTTGCCATTTTTAAAATTTATTTTGTTTATGATAAAAATGTTCGAACAAATGCTTTAATTGCAGTTCGACATAGCGGACAGGCGGTTACGCTTGGCGCACACTGCACACAGGTCACTGAAAGAACAGATACAATTCATTTAAAATTAGTTAAATGTAAGTTTGTTGAAGTGTGGTGAGAGTGAACATTTCCGATTTTTTAATCGATACTCACCTAAATGACCGCATGGCAGGAACACAACTGCAACATCATCATCCATGCAAACTTTGCACAGTCGTGCATCTTTAAGCTGACGATTCTCCTCTTCAAGGGACAATTTTTTCTAAGAAATTCGAAATATTTCCAAAAAAAAAAAAGAAAATTCAATTGACAAAATGGTTTATGGTACGATGACAATTAAGACATAAGTTACGTACGGTTGCTAAGGTGGTGGATGCACTTGTGCTACTCGTGCTGGTACTACTGCTACTACTGCTAGTGCTGCCAATTGCCGTCGTGCTCGTACATGTTTCAGGTACAGGTGTTTCCGTAACCGATGCACTTTTTTGCATTTGTGTACTGGAGTCTTTTTGTGGCGATGCAGTGGCAATAGCCACCGAATTATTTGCATTACTCGTTGTTTCGTTAGTATTATTTATAGGTGACGATGTGGATGTCATCAACGATAACGAATGTGTTGCTGATTGGCTTGAATGAGATGGTGTATCGACGATAACAAAATCATCACCACCAGTTGACAGCAATGATGACGTTGAATCATGATTATTATTGAATATTGTGTCTAAAATTCGGCCAACTTTGAAGAAACAGAAAAAAAAAATAAATATTTATGAAAAAAAATTAAATTACTTTAAAAAAAAATATCTAAAATTAGGACGATGATTTGTACCTTCTCGTACAATCGCTGAGCTACTTTGCTCCTCCTCATCATCACCATCCTCTAAGCTTTGTTGCTGTTCCTCTTCACGTTGATAATCGAGAACGGCATCGATTAGCGTTTCGGCACACTTGAATGGGCTACCAAACCGTTCTAAATGGTATTTGGTAACCGCTCGTATTCGACCCTCGCTCAATCCAAGCTGTAATGCTTTCTGTACCGGTTCACCGGACATCGCTTCATCTAAACTGGGCCGAGCCTGTTGTTGCACTTGTGCAATATATTGTGGGCCTTTTACCAATTGAACAAATTCACATTTTGGAAACCATCTGGCATGCTCAAACCATGCATCATCTTCACGTTGCCATGATCGTAAACCACCATTGCATTGAAAGCATAACACTTGATCGTCCGTATTTTGATAGTAAAATCCAGCGGTGGCTAATGTTTCGGGTGATTGCACCGAACCTCTTGGCCAATTTGTAAATGACCGTAATCGTGCATCTAATGAGCTATAGCGCTCTTTTTTTGGTGCACGAATCTGTTGAATGCCCAGCGAACGTATCGATTCTTCCGTTTGAATTTCCACATTTGGGCCGAGCTGAGCTCGGGGACAATTTGGAAAGAAACGTAAATGTTCTGTAAATGGATTATCACCAATTTCCCATTTGGCTATGACACCCTGGCACCATGCACATTTCACATGATCGGTGTGATTGAAATAGTAAAATCCGGCTTTTGCTAACGATTGTGGCGATATGAATGACACCTACAAGAAAATGCCAAAATGAGTTTGTGTAATTTTTCGATTAAATTCGCAAAATAAAATTCCGAATGTGCATTGTTATTCACTGAAATGCTTACAGTCCAATTGGTGAAGGTTGCTAGACGACATTGTTCGTTCATGAGATCATTTGAAGCTACTTCAGATGTAGCTGGCTGCACACTATTCATTTGAACATTTCCGGAACTAGATGGATTTGTGATGAATGGACAGTCAGGCTTCAGACGACGATGCTTTCCCATTACCTTAATAGCAATATTTTAATCGATCAATGCAATGAAATTCAAAATGATTTTTTTGTTTGTTTTTTTTTTTCACAAGGAAAGAGCCTTTCCTCCGAAAGACCAATACCTGATCGCCCATATCCCATTCGCTAATTTTTAAGCCACACCAATGGCATTGTACTTCTAATCCATTACCAGTTGCAAAAAATCCACTTTTTGCAATTCGACTTGCTTCAACTGGTGCATCTTCTGGCCAATTGGAGAACGTCTGAAAGCGAATCTCTTCCACGTTCATTGTGTAAAACTTTCGATTTTATTTCTCTCTTTCTCTCTTGCGCTCGGTTTTGATGGAATTGTTTGTCTATTTGAAATTATGATAAAAGCACATAGTATTCAATCAATTTGATTTTGAACTGCACTCCTTCATAGGAGTGATTGATTAAAATAGTGCATTTTGTAGTCAGCTATCGATTTTTCAAGTTTTAGTTTAAAGTGACGACTACAATAGTTGACCAGAAAACAAAACTACAACAACAAAAAATTGCCTGTATGTAAAAAGTGCAATGTATCGTAAATGTTTCACTCTCTCTCTCTCTCTATCCCTGCACACACATTCACATGAGAGACGAGAGAGAGAGAGAGAGGGGGGGGGGGAGGGAGAGAGAGAGAGAGAAAACACACACGAGAGAGTTCGACCAACTGGGTAAATACGACGAAAAAAAAACTACTAAAACCATGGAAAATATTTGCCAGTTAACGCAGCACTTACACATTTGCGCAACGATATTATGCTTTGAGAAGGGCAAATATGTCATACATTGGTGCTTTTGTACAGTAATTTATTTGGCTTGTTTTTGTTTTTTTTTGGTTTTTTCTTTAAGTTTTTGCTTTACTCTCTCGCTCTCTCGCTCTCTCGGTCATCTCGTTAAAAGTTTATTATCTTGAATGTCAATTGGTTTGGCCAGTCTTCAATGCTTTGAAATTGGAATTTATTGCAATGCAGCACAAAAACCATTTCTCGCCATCGGGGAAACTCCTCTCTTCTCTCTATCACATTGCACTAAAACATGTATTTGGCAGCTAAACTCAATCAATTTATTACTTCACTCACCATATAACTAAAATCAATACTCCATTCTGCGAATCCAAACGAATTGAATTCGAAAATTAGAAAAATGGGCCTGGCAAAGCTCTTTTTGTGATGTATTTTACTTTAATTTTTGCTCAATACACACGGTTTCCAATGCAATCAAAATGACACGAATTTGAACAGGTCAGCTTCTTTCAACATGAAAATTTCGAATCGCAATTCTTTTTTTTTATGCAGTCGCTCACTGTTTTTCTCTCTATTTACTTAATTGCCAATGCAATAATATTTGTGGCGATTGTTTTGATTTATTTTAAAATTGCGCTGCAAAATAAAAATGTGTGTTTTTTTTTTGTTCTTGTTATTTGTTTGTTTGGTTGGTTGTTTTCTGGTCTGCTCTTTTTCTATCATTCGTTTCAACTGATTAATATTTGTTTTTTGTTAATTTTAATGTCTCACGCAGACATTGCTGAATATATATCAATACAATTAACCAATTATAATGCAAGAAAATGAATCATTTGATCTCTTTGCCACTTATTTTTCTTCGTCTGTTTCACTGACTGATTAAATAACATTGATTTTGTTGTGTTTGTTTTTTTCTTTTATTAAAGATTCAACAATTTTTCATCGAATTTGCACAAAATACCAAACAAAATTCTGTGAGTTGTTTTTTTTTGTGCATATCTTACAATTTATTTAATTTCACAGTCGTTGTATTATTATTTGATTTTTGCGTTTGTCTGCTTGGCTTGTCAATGTGTATATTTCCGTAATATTACAGCCAAATGAAGAAGATGAGAGCAACACAAAAAAAAACAACACCAACAATATACGACGAATGAAGAATTCACTGTGGCAAATTGTTGTTGGAGCAGAGACAAATACGATGTTGTTTTCTCGGCCCTTGGATGCTGGTTGGTACTTTGGCTATGAAAAACTATACAAGAGAGACGACGACGACGACGACGACGAAAAATAACGCGAATATTATTGTTATTTCACATTCCAATTCATTTGAATGTGTGCGTTTTGGCGTTACATTTACACATTACATGAAACACAAACACATTGATGTAACGCATACCAAAAAACCATATGGATGGTCACATGAATCAATTGCTTGCCACGGAGGGCGCTACATTCAACCATCGCAACAACAATATTTATTACCATCGTCGAAATTTGGTTCTTTTAAAAAGAAATTCCCTTTTTTCAGAAGATAATGAATCAAAATTGAAAAACAACTATCAAAGTAGCTTCAAAGCTTTGTTTTTCCCCCCTATAATTGATTGAATGAGAGCCAACCAAAACAAAATCAGAAAAAATATTGTTAAATTTTTTCGAATATAGCGCCTATTTTACCCTGAAATCTGTGTAATGTCAAAATTCATTGAGGCCATCGGTACGTGTGTGTGGCTCAGTGACGTTTTGAATCTAATTTTTGATAATCCAAATCAGTATGACAAAAAAACCTTCATCATTTGATATCATAATCAGAAAGACCGACATTAACAACTGACATTCAGTTTAGTTTATTGAATTACGGTTTGTTTCCTTGGCATCATTTCGTTGCATTTTCTACTCTTGAATATTGAATGCATTTAAGTTAAATTTCTTTCTTCCTTTAAAAAAAAAAAAAAAAAAATCTAAATAAATAAAACGAAGGATTGTAAAATGTATCGTTCATCAAAAGCGTCCAGAGTAAGTGTAACAAAGTCCATATCATTTGGTTCATTTTAAATGTCGTTAAAAACACCGCTTTCAATAGTCGCTAATCTATTTTTAAATCATGTTACCATTTGTTGAGTGTTTAGAGAGTCATAGTTCAGTCGTTGACGTATTTTAAGCGTAATTTTTCAAATAAACGTTCAACCGTATTGAATGATGTGGTGATTGTTGATGCGGTCCGAACACCAATCGGTAGCTTTCAAGGCAGCCTATCCAGTTTATCGGCCACACAATTGGGTGGCATCGCTGTAAAATCATTGCTCGATCGAACTGGTATTGCAGCCAATCAAGTCAATGAAGTGTACATGGGAAATGTGTGTTCGGCCGGTTTAGGTCAAGCACCCGCACGTCAAGCGGCCATTTTTGGCGGTTTACTCGAATCAACCATTTGCACAACTGTACATAAAGTATGCGCATCTGGCTTAAAAGCAGTCACATTAGCCGCCCAAACATTGATGCTTGGACGTCAGGTAAGCACATTTTACTCCCTTTGATGAAAAACAAAACACAAAAACCATGTGTTGATTACACTGTTGTTGTGTGGATTGTACATGGACACATTTATTTTTCTTTTGTGTGTTTCTAGAATGTAATTGTGGCTGGTGGAATGGAATCAATGTCAAATGTACCTTACTATCTGAAACGTGGTGCTACACCATACGGTGGTGTGAATTTAACGGATGGAATCGTTTTTGACGGGCTAACCGACGTGTATAACAAATGTCATATGGGAAATTGTGCCGAAAATACAGCCAAAAAATTGAATATTTCACGTCAAGAGCAAGATGCATACGCAATTAATAGTTACAATCGAAGCGCTGAATCATGGTCAAAGAATTTATTCAAAGATGAAATTGTACCGGTTACAATTAAACCAAAACGTGGCCCCGAAGTTGTAGTCAGTGAAGATGAAGAGTACAAACGTGTCGATTTTAAACGTTTTGAAAAATTATCCACCGTATTTCAACGTGAAAATGGAACAGTTACAGCTGGAAATGCATCAACACTTAATGATGGTGCATCCGCTTTGCTATTAACAACAGCTGACGAAGCAGCACGTTTGAATGTTAAACCATTAGCTCGAATTGTTGATTTTCAAGATGCTGAAACGGCTCCAATCAATTTTCCCATTGCGCCATCACTTGCTGTTCCGCCACTGCTTGAACGCAACGGTTTGACGAAAAATGATATCGCACTGTGGGAATTCAATGAAGCTTTTGCCGTTGTCATTTGTGCAAATGGAAAAATTCTTGAACTCGACATGGACCGTGTGAATGTACGCGGTGGTGCCATTTCGCTTGGACATCCAATTGGTAATTCTGAATAATTTTTTTTTTTTTTTTGAATTTCTTTAACCCATTTGAAAATTTATTCATGATGGACTGTTTTGAATATAGGTTGCAGCGGTGCTAGAATTCTGACAACACTCGCTCATGCCCTGAAACCAAACGAGTATGGAGTGGCTGGCATCTGTAATGGCGGTGGTGGAGCTACAAATGTTTTGATTCAAAAATTGTAAGGGGGAATTATCTATGATCCTGCTTGTTCAGCAACCTATCAAACCATTTAAATTCTGATCAATTTCACCCGTTTATGTTCAAAACGTTTGTCTGTTTGTTGTTTCACAACACATTTTTGATATTGTTCAAACGGAAATAAAAATGGATTTATATATATTTTTTTAATTAAAAAAAAAAAAAACAACTGATTTCATGTTTGTTCTCAATACTTACCACTGATAGATCCGATGATAGTATTAATGTCCAGAGGAATGCTGCACAACAAAAACCAATTCTCACCCTGTATACCAAGAATCCTTGTCCGCTGTGCGATGAGCTCGTTGAAGAGTTGGCACCATTTATGCATCGTTTGCATTTAGAAAAGGTGGACATTACGAAACCCGAAAATCGACAGTATTTCAAACAATATCGTTATGATATTCCCGTTTTACATATTAATGGCGAATTTTTATGCATGCATCGTTTAGACGCTGATCTGTTAGACTCGAAATTAAATGAACTACAAAAGGTGGTTTGAATTCCACTTGAACTAGAGTATTAAGTATTTTATTACAACAACAACAACAACAAGAAAACAATATTCTTATATTAGACAACAACACAAATAACTGTTATTTTATTTTCGAATGATGTTATTATAAATGAATGAAACCACTTAAGTTGGTACATGATTTGTGAAGATTTTATCTTAACGAACGTTCAGATTAGATTTTTTGTTTGTTAGTGCCATTGCGAATTGAAATTAACGATTATGTTTCAATCTCTTCATTTTCTACCGGTTGAAATTATTATTATTTTTTTTTTTTTTTTTTTGAAGTATGAAATGTGTTTGCACTGACATCAATAACAAAGAGTTTCCATTCAACGAGAACCTTTCCCTATTCAGCGTTCAATTTATTCTTAATGTTTAAAATTTATCACCGGTGATCTGGAATGGTGGAAAAAAAAATGACAAGTTAATTGCGATAGTTTTCAATTCTTTCAGTCAGGTGGGCAAACCATTCACTTGTGCTAATTCTTCGATGAATCAAATTTTTCGTTTTAATTTTGTGTAACGTATTTCACCGGAAAAGCTTTCATACATTCAAACTGATCATATTTTCAGTGTGTAACTTCGACAACATCCACAACTGTTTGTGTGTAACTTCGATTTCAGTCATTTTGATTTGCAAAAAAGGATTTTTATCAATCTTGAACAAGATGCTTATTTCGCATCAAAAATCAATCATTTTTCTTTGAAATGAACGACATTTCATAGGAAAATATACTTCAAATTGGGATGGTATCGCATATTCAGACCGATTTTGAAAGGCAGTTGCGAGTCGAAACCATCTTATTTCGAGGTGTTTTCAAATTCATTTAAAAGTGTTTTTTATGAAAAAGTCCGGAAAAAATATCGAATTTAACATTTTTTTTTTACAACGTGATTTTGATTGATATAATGTCAGAGACAAATCCATCGTCGACAAGTTAACACTTTTACAAAATCAGCCAGACCAATTCACGATAGATATTTGAGCTCATTGCAAAAATATCGATTTCATATGATGAAGTTCATAAATTGTGTTATTGATATAATAATGGCTGTTTTTACCTGAGTTTATTCTATTCATAAATATTTAAAAAAAAAAAAAATTGGTACGCATTTTAGGTGATTCGACATTGATTTCTTTTACGAAAGTAAAAAAAAAAATTTGTTCACAAAAAAAAATCTCATAACAAAACCCGATTACGAAATAGTGCAAAGAACTTAGAAATGAAAAGGGTATTGCGGGCATTGGTGCTTAAGCCAGCCGAAGAAAAGAAACAAAATATAATAGATTATGAAGTTTGAATGCCAAATTTTCATTATATTTATTCTCGTCTACACGAACATGGGAATGAATAAAACGAGACAAGAAGTAAAAAAAAAAAAAACCAATGATTGTTCTTACGGATGTTTCAATGTTTAATTCAATTTGTGTTCAGTGTGTTCAATGGAATTGTTAAGATTCTATCACGATCTTCAAAGATTTTCGTTCATGAATTTGTGTGTGAAATTGTCGTGAATGAAAATGTTCACGAATTATTTTCGGCCGGAAAACAGTAGATTCAAGGCATCAACACAGCAACTGATAGCGGTCGATTGATCGTCAACAAAAGTGAACATTAAATGGATGGACATTATCTGGGGCATTGATCATTAGACACGGTTTTTTGTTTGCCGATCACTTGACATCATCGGATGGCGATCGGATATGTGCTGCCCATTGGCATCACTTAATATTCAATATTCTAATCGCCAATCCTCAACTACTGAGCTTAATTCACATCGTGTAAGATACATTACGAATCTGATTGCAAAATAAATGTTGCCAAGAGAACAATGCTGGTCAGTCTCAGAGCGATGCATCTAGAGGAAGTACGAAAATATTGAGCTGCCTATTTTAATCGATCGGCTGGCTTCGACCTTTGAATGGTTGATGTTGCCACACATCATTTTTAAAATGTTAACTGAAATTCAACGTTGGTGATCGCTAACTCGGGATCGCCTTACAAACGATGCGAATTTATGTCTGCTAATTCATTTTTTTTTTTATATAATCCATGGCGCATTTTTGGCTTGAGCAAAAAAAAAAAAATTCAAAACACAAAATTACAGATGTTTAATTAAATTCATAGTTCAAACTAAAATGGTCCAATTTGAAGTGGGTTTTTTTTGTTGTTGTTGGTGTAAGTGGTAGTCACGACGAGTTCAACCAATTGATCGCAATCAATTTGGCGAACAACATTTTGAAATGTGATGTACGTTTAATGATTTTGGCTTTTGTAAATGGAAATGCGGCTGTCTTCAATAATGTCTTGGAATGTAACAATCAAATGTAGATTAATCATCAATAACAGACAAATGCTATTACATAACAATGATGCCATCACCGCAGCCGCCTGTCATCAATAACATCAAATGTTTAGATCAACAATTTCCATTGGGCCGATACAAATGTCCGTGGATTCCATGATCATTTTCCACTTTCGTTCAGCTGTTTTCAAATAAGCATGAGCAAAATTACAAACGAAGTTTATATGCATTGAAAACATGCAGCAGCAGCAGCAGCAGCAAATCCACACATCCAAATGAGTACAATAACTGGTTTGAAGTGCCGAATTTTTTCTTCCCAAGCACTTTTAAATGTGTTCTGCCGTTGTTGATGCTGTCTGCTGCTTACTACACAACCAAAAAAAAAAAAGTCTATCGGTTGTGGCCAGTGTTGTGTTTTGTGTCACGATATACTTAAACCGAATCATTTTAATACCATGAATGTAAAATAGAATCCAATTGCAGGCATACCATCTTTATACCATCTTCATACTTGGTATGCATGAGAAGTAAAAAGAAGAAGGAGAATGAACAACCAACCAACAAAAAAAGGCAGCAAAACAGTAAGTCATGAATGCCAAGCGAAGCGGCCCGATGTGGCGCAAGCAACAATTTTCTACACGTGAATTTCATATCCATCGATGGCACCGCACAACTCGAACGAATATTACGAAGCGCTGAAAAACTACTGTACTTAAAAATTGAACGCGACACACAAAAGAAAAGAAACGAATAAATCCAAACAATGCGAATTTGATTGCTATACGGTTGATGTTATTTTTTTCGTTCGTTCGTTCGTTCGTTCGTTCGCTTTTCTGCTTTTTTTTATTATTTCGGGTACTTACAATCGCATCGAATAGACGTTATTGTAAGTGGCATTTGTGTTAGTATTTGAATCTCTTTCTCTGTGAGTGATCGCTGTTGCTGTTGTTGTTGTTGTTGTTTTATTTTCGTTTGCCGAAGAAAAGCTGGATGGAAAAAGGCAAGCGGCACGAAATGGCCCAGAAGAAGTCAGTCGAGTGAAGAGAAAAGCGTTTATTGTGTGCAAAGCAGAGACTGAATACGAAATGCACACACTCATAACGATCTGGCGAAGCGATTCAACGAATGCGCGCACCTACTCTACGGTTTAAAGCACATTGGATGTTTGCTGTCGGGTTTTTGTTGTTGTTTATTCACTGTTTTTACATTCAAACAATGTAACTGCGAATGAAGTACGCTGGTGTATGTGTGCATGTGTATTGATGTCTGTTTGAGAACGCTTTGCCATTTACAATGTTCGCGTTGATTCAAGCCGAAACTTTGTTGTTGAGACAGTTTTTTGTTGTTGCTGCTGCTGCTGCTGCTGCTGTTGCTGTTACTGCTCTTGCTGCTCTTTTGTTTGTTTTTTTTTTCTCTCTGTATAATGCGTTCGCGTTGCTGATCTTTCGCGCAAATACACGTACGCATCGGCACACAACCACATTGAAGCACGCATTTAATCGAACGTTACAGCCACTTCTGTGGCAGTTCCTTCACGCAGTTTAAATCTTTCTACATAGCTGAATGGTTGGCTATTTGTCGTGTTCTTGTTTGCTTAAGGCTGTTTGTTGTGTGTGCGTTTTTGTTTCTATCAATATCTTCTTTAGTTTTCATTGTTTTTTGTTGTTGTTGTTTTGTTTTATTTTTCTTGGTTCTTTTTATTTGTGTGTTTTTTCGGTTTATGGTTCACTTTTCGTTAAATTCTGTACGTGTTCAATGTTCATATACTCAGTTCATTTTGAACCGTTTCGTATTTAATTTCATAATGTGAGCATCAATCTTGTACACCATACACATATACCGGAGATTTAAAATAGAAAGACACATATTTGCATTTGGCTTGAATCAGAACTTTCACCAGATCGGTATTCTGTTGTGTTTTTTTTCGCGATGTGTGCTTTGTGTGTGTGTGTGTGCGATCAGTGACTCTAAAACAAGAATTTTCGGGTTTTTGGATTTCGTGTTTTTTTTTTCTTCTCTCGAATGGCAACACATTTTTTTTTTTGCAAAACGATAACAGTTATAAAATTTGTGTAAAAATGATCATGAAATATTTCGATACGAAACACAAATCAAATTCGTTTATAAATTGTTTTTTTTTTTCATCTCTCGTACGAATGCATTTTACTTCATTCACAAACCAATTTTCATTCGTTATTGTGCGTGAGCTGCATTTTAGCTCCTTTTTTATTCCATATTCTCGCCACACAATTTGTTTTTTCTTCATTTTATTTTAATTAGAATTTTATGTAAATAAATCGGCGGTATTGAGAGTCTCGCACAAATTCTCGTGCAATGTTCAAGTGCAAATTGTTGTTGTTATGTTGTCTAAATCTGGCTCCCGTTGCTATTTTGACTGGCGTTTGAACGAAGTGGAGTGCTTTATTTTTTGCTTGAACGATCTCACAAGCGGCATATTCATTTGTTTTTGTTTTTTTAATTCATTTTTTTTTTTTTTTTTTGAAATGTTGATTTGTTTTTTTTTCTTATTCCAGTGCATGAGAACTTCAAAGACGATTTGCGCAAACAGCAAATTAATTCAGTGTTGATGATTGTTGTTCTACATCGACTTAAATTTGATCGTGTATTTTGTTGTTGGTTTTTTTATCGTTTCGCATTCGACTGAGTTGTGGTGTGTGGTGTGCATGTGCGTATGTTTAACAGTGTTATCGTTGATGATTTACAGAAAGATAAATGTATCTAAAATTGATAGAGACGAGCGAAAAGAATGAAAGAATGCCGAACATGATGCAAAATGCTTGAAACATGGTAAACAATTTCACGTATAACGTGAAATAATAAAATAGAAAAAAAAAGAAAACAAGAAACTAAAGAACACTGACTTGATGACTGTGCTGCTAGAAGACGGCATATATACGCTGATATCACATTGCTACCGATGTCTGATAACCGTTCTGTGTGCTATTACAATTGCAATCCATTGCATACGCTACAACGCAATCATACTAATCGGAATGAATTGAACAACGGGTTTTAACACTCGATGTGATGTGTGTGTGCGCGCTCTCGATGAAGTTGATGTTGTTTGCTGTTCTGCATAATTTTTAAACCAGTGCTCAGCTGCTGCGGCTGCTGTGTGGCATATAAAAATAATGTGTGTGTAAAAACGATGGAATAAGTCCCAGAACTCTAATTTACTAAAAGTAGCTCACGTCACACACAAAAAAAAAACAACAACAACACACACACACACACACACAACATTCTATGCGAAGAATATAAAACAAAAGCTCAAGAAAACCACCAAGCGAACGAGCAACCAGAACACCAAGCAACACCAAGTGTTTATGTACCTATTAAAATGCATTGCATCGAAAATTGAACGATGAAAATACCCATTTTGATACAGAGAATAACACTCTTCACGTTCGGTACAACTAACTAATTATATTGGTAAGTCTATAAAAGATTATTGAGTGTTGTTTGTTGTCAAGTCTCTATTCATTCGTCCAAGTTTGTCTTGGGTTGGCAATGATGGAGCTCCATAAAAAAAAAAAAAAAAAACAGAGAAGAAATCCATTTCCTGATTTATCGAAACTCATTTGCTAACTGACATTATTTCATCATTATCGATCGACTTGTAATCGCTTCTTCTTGTTTTTTCTCCGCACAGCATTGATCAACTAGATTTTAGATCACTGTGCATTCAGATGCAAAAATATCGGAGCTAAGCGAATGAAAGACGCGAGCAATAGAATAAAAATGGCCAATTAGATCAGATGCTGTTTAAATTGGTTGACATCAAATTCAATCGGTCTTAATGTGACTCAATTTTTTACAACACGTTTTACATTTTCGATTCAATGATTATAATCGATCCACAGCTATCTTTCGCTTTATCGTCACGTAAACCGTTTCAACCATTTGAATAGTACTTGTTTAACGTATTTCTTTGAAATTTTGCACTCAATCCACACACACACACACACACACTTTGACTTCACATAGATACACACAATCAGCAAGTTAAGTCACAGAAACAAAGCAACATCTGAGCATTTGTAACCGTTTATTGTTTGATGGCATTTTGATAGTGTTTTTAGATCTGGAAAAAAAAGTGTGTGAGTGAGTGAGTGTATGTAAGCTGACTACAGCACAACGCATCAATCTCACAGCTCTTGACGTGCACCGAAACCGTACACACTACGATTTAAATAGAACCGTGTAGCGCATGCTGCGCGAATTCTTTTCACGCGCCCATTAATTACACGTGCTTTAATTTTCTATTCAATTATCGCATAATTATTATAAAAATCGTATAAAAGGGCACTAGGTAATTGAACGTCACTAACTAATTATTGATGAATTTGCGGTGCATTTACAGCAGCTACACGCATTTCACTACACTTTTATACACGATTTCAAATCATAGATTTCTCTTTCGCATTGCCGAGTAATGTTTTGGGTGTTCAAAGCAAAGCGAATGAGAAAAAAAAATGCACGCACACACACCAGATTCTTGAGCTCTCTATTTTCGGTGCGGCGATATTGAGAAATCAACTGCCATATACTCGTCAATCGTTTGTGCGCCGCCACGCAAAATCTTTAAATGCACTTCAGAATTTTCCCATCGAATTCAGTTTGATTTCCCATGGTGTGATTTGCTGTTTGTTTATTGTTGTTGTTGTTGTTTTTTCTTCTCATTTACTCTCTATCGCTATCATTTGAACGATATTTAAATGGCTATAAAAAAAACACCGCATGATTATTTCAATTCTATCACAATTAGCGTATCGTTTCTCATCGAGAGACTTGAATGCACCTGATTTCAATGCGGATATTGAGAAATAGGCCAATGAAATTAATTTCTTTATCGGCAATCACTTTCGTGAACAATATTAAGATATAAAAATCAGTCATTTTACATTTCATCAGGTCCATTTAGCATCGTGATGTGTCATCGATGATTTTATGGATTAACATCTTAACGGTCGATTTATTCATGAAATTTTCAAGTTTTCTTTAGTCCATTGATCGGGGTGCCAAAAGAAGTCATTTCGATAACTCCATTTAAAAAATACGTAAACGATATACCGTTGCATTCATTGTACGCATTTTAACTCAGAAAAAAAGCGGCTAACGGACCCATTGTGGCATGCGTGCGTGTGTGTGTGTGTGATTCTATGATGTTTTATGCATTTAAAAAGAAAACACAAAAAAAGAGAAGAATAAAAGAATCATCATCGCTTCAATTTATTCAATTCACCGATTTAATTCTAAATGTAAACTCTTGAAATTACCGCATTTTTTCCGCACAGTCCCATTTGTTGTTATTGCTGTTGTTGTTGTTGTTATTATTGTTTCTAAAATGACAGCGAAAATTGGTGTCGCCTTGTGACAATTGATTGTTCATCGTCACGTATAGAAAAGGGCGAAACACAGAAAACAATGACAAAAATGAGCACACAAATTCGGTGACGCTTAAGAAATACATGTTGAAAATTCATTGAGGCCTCAATCTGTGGGCTTATGTCAATTTTATATCCATTTAATAAGCTACTTAAATTGATGTGTACCCAAACAAATGAATCACACTACTAAAATATCATCTATTTTCTTGTCTTTTGTTGATTTAGCATAAAAAGAAATCCAACAAATCCATGATTTTTAGCCATTATTTTCGATATTATATCCAACAAAAAACGATGTTTCTGCTTCTCTTTAGGTGAGAAAACGTTTTCAATTTGGTGTTAAGCTTGGTGGGTCGATCGTCTCACATTTTGTCTACTTATATTGTCTTAAGAAACCATTAAGTTTAACACCAAATCTGAGAAAATATGATATGAATTTTCCACGAGAATATGTGATATTATTTTCACGCCATGACAATCATTTCGAACAAAAAAAAAATGTAAATTGGAATTTATTACTCACATCCAAAAACACACATACACTGGCATGGTTTCAACTTCAATTGCCAAGAGTGAAGTTGTCTTTTATTCGAATGAATGCAACTCACATAGAGCAATTTGTGATAATGGTGAAATTGTTTTCATCAAAAAAGTTCATGTTTTCATTATAAATGATCATCGTCTCATCATCTATTACATTTGTAATGGATTTTATGTCATAAATTTTATTCGATTTTATTGGCCACTTTTGTTGTTGTTGTTGTTGTACTACTAGTAAGATACCACTCAATCTTCGTATCGATGTCGTATTGAATATTATGCTTATGGTTTGAAAGCAACGAAAGTTACAAAATGACCTTACTTAAGCTGAACAAATTGAGTGCAAACTGTGCAAATGGCTACCCCGATCCACCGCCGCTGGAAGCAAATTTCTATTGATCAACCGCTGTTTCAATTCAATTACATTAGCATTCACATGAATAACGGTCTAAACTATGGCCAACCATGGGTGGCGAGGTCGAAGTATACTTGACCAGTCATTCATAAACGGCAAACATTTGAATTTTTGGAATATTTCGTTTTCGTTTTCGTTGTTGTTGTTTTTTTTTTTTGCTTTTTGACTAACGACATAACATGAATACAACAATCGACAGATCGAAATTGTTCATACAAACAAAAGTTTATAACTTGAAACCGGCCAATGTATTTTATTGCTTTGAATGGCATAGCACGTGCACATTTTCAAGAGCGTATGCGGTGTTCGTTGGGCCATTACAACGGAATTAGATGGGATGGTATAGCGATGCAGCTCGACTCTCTCGCTCTCTTTCCACGTCACTCTAAACGCATTTTAAGTCATTTTATTGACGATTTTTTATTTCCTAGTAAGTACCGATAACGATGCATTTTATGTGGTAAACCCGAATTATCAAACGTTGACATTTTCATTTAACCAACAAGCCATATCAATGAATCATTCACGTGGAATAACCCAAGGTCATAAACTTCTTCTCTAATGTTGTGTGTTCTATTCTCTGCTTTCTTTTATCTCTCTCTCTCTGTGTATGTGTGTGTGTGTTTTTTGTGTGTCTTTCTCAATTTTACTTAAAATGAGACGAACTCAACTCGAAATCCCAAAGTGTCGTATGTGTCCTCTTTGTGGTAGCATTTTTTTTAGGTCGCACATTGAAGGCATTGAGTAATTTTTTTTTTTATGATTGCCAACGATAATAAATGAAAAGACTGAAGGAAAATTATGGTTTATAATCATCGTTTGTTTTCGGGTAAATTGAGTGGTATTAAAACGGTGGCACAAATATAAGCCTCATTTAATGAGGCAATAGCCATTGAAATCTTTAAAAAAAAAATGAACAAATTGAGCGTGTCGCACCTCAAAGCATTAATCTTGGCTTGAAGTTATAATTTCACAATCGATACAAATTCCGAGCTATATCGGTGCCTCCGTAATTGGAACGTTGTACATAACAAACAAACAAACTCAGAAGAAAATAGCAAACACAACGAACTAGCGAATGAATCACACACATTTCATCTGATCTGGCTGATTCAGTTGGGTTTCAACGCAGAAAAGGAACGAACCAAAATGATTATTTGTTCCTTTATTCTGGTCTTAATGAACCGTTATGGTTGTTTTATATTCTTTTTTTTCTTTCCCACTGCATTCACAAGACTCTGTTTGAATTGCATATAAAATTCATACTTCTACTGAAAATGGCTATCGATTTCTTGGCCTTTTATCCATGGAATGGTGCAAAACTAAATATGGATGGAAATTGTACGGATTTATTCGTGTTTTTGTTATGGTGTACGTGCATGAAAACAAATAGCATTATTTACACGGTAAATTGACAATGTATAAAGCAAACGGCAAAGACAACGATCAATTTGAAAGAAGTATAACAAAAAAAAAAAATGAATGAATGAGAAAAGAACACGCGTTTTCTGAGAGCAAACGAGATAGAGCCAAAAACAAATGGTATGGAATCGATGATAGAATTATTTGGATAGAGTACGTGTACTTGCAATCGACATATGCCGTAGTTTGATATTCAACCGATCATATTTATCTGTCATTGTTTGCGCTGTTGTGGTTCGTATTTGTATTTTTCTTTCTTTCGTTCAGCTGCATTTAATTGCAAACGGGTGTGTTGAGCTATTTTTTCTGAGTTTTTTTTTATGCGCTTCGTGTTTTACTGTTACTCATGCATATATGCGTTGCATGCGCAACAGCCAGTTCACTGTACGTTATGTGCTTTTGATGGATATTGTTTTAGCTGTTGTTGGTTTTTTTTTTGCTGCTGTTACTGTTGTTTTCTCCTCTGATTCAGCCGTCTAATCCATTGGCGGCAATGTTATTATGTTGCCTCCTTTTTCTTTCAAATGTGTGATTTTGTTTGTTTGTTTATTTTTCTTCATCGGAAATGGTTGGACACGATGCGCGCATTGTGCTTGATATTGCAATGCCACTCGATGCCACATAATCGCTTATGCTAGCTAATGTCGTGGTCGTTGATATTATTATGAGTAATTCTCAACTGTTATTCGATGTTTGGTTTTGTTTCTTGTTTCTCTCTCGTTGTTGTTATTGTTTTTTTTTTTTTTTTTGGCGATGTCATTCACCATTCAAATAGAAACATAAAAATGATTAATTTCCAATGAAATAAGAGAGAAACGAAAATTTACAACTAAATGACAACAACAACAACAAAAAAAAAACAAATTTAATAATATTAAAACGAAAGCAAATGGGCGGCCAAGACGTTTGGATTTTGTTTTTTGGTGAAAAATATATACGTTGAGGAGGCATTAAAACTCATCGTGCTGTACAACATCGAATATTTATCATGCATTTGCTTAGTTCAGCTATGAGGAACATAAACAATACATACTACTCACATGCACAAAACGATACCGAACCCGAAAAAAAAACTGTAATCATAAAATGGAAAGTAAATATACAATAAACTGAAGAGAGAGAAAAAATAACCAACAACCGACGAAATACACTCAAGTATCGAGCTAGACATAACAATTTTAAGCATTTGTGTGTAGAGTTTTTTTTTGTTGTTGTTGTGAAGCAGCCGTTTCAATAGCTTCCGTCTGATAATATTTCTATGGTCTTAAATTCATGCACTTAAGCATGAACAATGGTCTCTATCAATGACGAAAGAATCATTTTTTGTTTTTGAGTTTGTGTGAATGCATTGCGTTCAACAAAAAAAAAAAAAAAAAAAAAAAAAAAAAAACAACCACCACTTTTGATCGATGAGTGTGACCAACTGCTCTATCCACTTTCGACACACCATTTTTTTTTATTCGTTAGACTTGCGTTTTCAATCTGTTGATCTTTCAATGGTGCCATAGTCATTCGTTCTGAGTGAGCGATTCATATGAATGAAATGGCGAAAATGTAACGAGTGGACGCCTTTTTTCCATTTTGAATGAGTGTTTTCTTGGAAATATTCATTTTAAAGTTTTTCGATCTATTTTTTCGATTATAATATATGCAGTTTGTGATTTGGTGGATGAGTGACAGGTGTTTGTTTTGCAAATGATTCTCGCAACCGAATACAAAAAAAAAATGCATCTAATATATGAGTCACCGAGTGTCGATAAAACATACGGGCTCTGAAAATACGACGACAATAAATGAAGCCATATTTGCCAATTTTGGTGGTGGCGCGCCACATAATTAATCCACCCGTTTCATTTCCTCGCTAGCACACAACTATCTGGGGCACATAAGTTATATTTCTGAAACAATTGGTGTTTTTTTTTTTTAACGAAATATGCTAAAAGCGTACACAAACAAAGCGCAACCACACTCTCAAAATTAAACATTCAAGTAAAATCGGATTTTTGGTTTTTTCGGCGATGATTCAATCGCTTTTCAGCTTGAATTAAATAAAATACATTTGCCAAGCGGCTTTAGGCACGGTTTTACGCCAACAACAAGCTACACACAGCTTGGCACGACCATTCTTTTTTTTTCGGTTGGAGTTGGTTTTGCTCATTCCATGAATTTCGAATGTTTTTTTTTTTCTTGGGCTTGAATGGGCTTGAACAAGAAACCGTCTATCACCAAAGAAAAATGAGATTCACGCTACGCGATGGCTCATTATGGCTCCAAATCGATGCACTGACACGTCTCCATTGAATTTAGCCATTTCAATGTATTTTTTATTTCTTCAAATTCGTTCTTTCTTTTGTATGAAAAACGCCAACGAATAAATATTCTTTTTTCAACTTCAGTTTTTGATTTTGAAAAAAAAAAATTGATTCGATTGTGACTCTTTGTTGCTGTTGGATCTCTGATGGCTTTTTCCGTCATTTTCACACATTTTTTTTTTTTTTTTTTTTTATTTTGACGCCACCGTGTTTTTGTTATATCTGACGAATTGACTTCAATTTTCGATACTTAAAAAACCACATATCAAGTGATTCTCATTGTTCAATTGCAAAGACGAAGAAAAAAGAACACACTTTTTGCATCGTTGGCTTTCTCTTGGAAACATTTTTTAGTATTCGATACTCTTGAAAATTCATCGTGTTCGGCAAACGTTCATTTGTTGAATGAATTAAGTAATCGATGTTGTTTATTTTGTTCAATTCTCTCTCTCTCTCTCTCTCACTCTCTCGCTATAATCACTGTCATGTCTTTTCCATCATTTCATTCACAATAAATCGTTTGGCGTACGAAGAAAAAAAATGGCAAGTGAAAGAGAGAATTAGACAGACCAAACAACATGAGTACAAATTGTATATCAATTGTATCATTTCGATTTCGGACGGAGTGCAGTAAAGTGTAACGTGTTCCGTGGCTGTCTTAAAGCAGAAAAAAGCGATTCTTCGATTTTTCGGCAGAAACAAAAAGTGAGTGAAATAAGAAATAACGTTTGCTGCGTAACTCATAGATGAAGAGAAACAAAAACAAACAAAAAAATGAAAAGAGACGAGATGAAAGAAATATTTTCACGTTCCATCATTTCAATTTGTTTGCGTTGAATTGTGGTAATTTATTGGATTTTAATGTTTGCCTAATACAACAGCCGACAGCCACTTGGAGAAAGAGTAAGCGGTGCATGGTGCATATTGCACACAATGCTCTGATATCATGTACCAACGCCGTCTGCAACTGCATGTACGTTTTTTTTCGGCATTAAATGCAAACATTCAGGCTTAAAACACAGCGGCATTGTGGAATTGATTTGTTCATTCGTTTATTTTACGATCGTAAAAATGTTCGAACTATTTAAAATGAAAATCAATCGATAGCAAACAAATCTTGTGGATGGAATTCGAACTATTTCACAACGATCACAATCGATGATGAATCAAAAGCTGCGTGAATGCCTAGAACATTTCATTCCAAACAAGTTTTCGCTCCAGAAATTGCGAATAAATGAAACAATTTAAAATTAAACACTAGCAAAAATAAACTTTGACATCATAAAAATCGAGTGAACTTGTAGTTTGGAGAGTGAATGTGTGATTTTAGTGTGCAAAATGTGTTGATTGGAATGTTCTGCCCTAAAAATTCATATGCTCATCTTTCGAAGTAAAAATCGAAATGGCACAATGTTTAACATTCGATTGTTGAAGAGTGAGAGAAAATGCGATCGCAAAAGCAAAAAGAGAAATAAGACGAAGAAGAAGAAAAAAAAACTAAGCCAGAGAGAAGAGAGAGAGAAAAAAAAAACCCGCCGCTAAGCACGGTTTCGTTGGCGTGGATGAGTGAGCGTACATCGCCTTTTGTTCGCAAAGATCATTGAATTCTTGATTTCACCCGTTTCGTTGTTGTTCGGCGCACATATTTTATGTGTTGCATTTGTTAGGCTGTGAATCAATCTGTGCCTATACTGTGCGCCCTCGAAATACTGTGTGCGCATTTGTTATGTGCTTTTTCATCATTATTTTAAGCGCAAAAAATAAAGACAGCGTTTCAACAATACCAAGTTGGTATTACCAACGCACCTTCAAGAATCATCACCACAATCACAATAAACGAAAAAAAAACAACAGTAACATCGACAAGAATAAGAAGAAGAAAAAAAACGAGACATCATGTTGAACATGTGTTGGTAACATCATCTTAATATTGTAATTAAAGTGTGTGTTTGCAAGCAACAAGAGAGCAAAAAAAAAGAAATAAAATTAAATACATCGAGTAACGAGCACAAAGTGCGTCGAAGTAAGAAAAAAACAGACACACATTCTGAAACATCTTTCTGTACAGGTACAGAGAATTATAAAACGAGAAATGATGAACGAAGAGAATCCAACCAAAATGAGCTATTTCCGTTGGCAAACGTACATCTTTCTCATTCTGTCTTTGGGCAGCTATCAAATCCAGCAGGCACGCAAATATGAATATAACCAACCATTGGCACTTTTCGGTACATCGGCAATTAATTCACTTGTAGCCAAAGCAAATATAATGTGTGTATGAGTTTTGTTGTTGTTGCTCCACGCGCAGCTGTGTGGCGTGTATCTTTTTTTTGTATGTTAGCTTCAACCAAACGCGTCTTTTCCTCATTCGGTCGATTCACTTGTGAGATCGCCACTATGAACGTCTTAATTGATCTTACTGCTGCTGGTAGTTTTCAGCACGCTCACGCACCACACACATTTATTGATTCTAAAACAATAAAATTCAAATCGAAGCAAAAGATGTGATTTGATTGACGACCTTCTAAATCCAACGTTTGCGGAACAAATTTTTATTACATCGCAGACGCGCCTCAAGTTATGGTGCTAATTTATTTACTACTATCTTAAGAACGATTCGTGTGAATTTTCCAATTCAAATACAAGATCTCACTTCTATTCACCGACCAAACTGGAAAAGTGCAAAAACGTCCATTTGAAATTTGTTTCAATAGAATTATTAGCTCGTTTGTTTGATGGTTTTTTTTTAAATGTATTTTAATGGCATGAATGTGAGTGTGTAAGTTTGCGTGTGGCATTAGTTTGGTGTAAAATAAATAAATATTTGCGATTATTTAATTAGATCTTAAACAAACGATCAAAACCATTTGGTGCGGCAGGTTTAGAACAACGATAATTGTTACTGGCTTTTAATTAGCGATCAAGTGTTTATTTTTTATTTTTTTTGGTTTTGTTTTTGGAAGATTTGCTTTTATTGTGTTCATCTGATAAACTTCATCGTAATAAAAATCTGCATCAATATTCACCATGCAAATGTCCGATTTGAATTGATCAAATCGTTATTATGCCAATGGTAAATTTTCAAACAAAATAACACATAATTAGGTGTCGGACAATCGACCAAACAGCATTACCAAAATTCAATCAATTACCTAAAAGAAATACAACAAAAAAATTAAATGTGTTTGCAAAAATCGATCCAAATCAATGGTTATTTATAGCGTCACGAATGCCAATTTTCAAGCCAGATTAAATGCAAAGCAACTTCATTTACGCGCAACTATGAACTACTAACAATGAATCAAAGCCGAAAATAATTCCGAAAATCACATTGACCATTTAGAAATGTGAATGAAAAATGTGTTACATATTTACGTAATGTGAATTAACTCACTGGAGAAAAATGAGACAAGCTTTTCGTATTGACGCGCTTTTCTCTGCTCTCTTCTCAAACAACAAAATCTTACATAATATGAAATATTAACGGATGAACAGAAAATGGTGCTGTCACAGTCGCAATCGCGTTCTGCACAGTATGGTTTCCATAGCCGATTAAAATGTAGCTAAAAATACACTCTACAAGATGTCAATTGCATAATATTCAACAAAATGAAGCAAAAATGTTTGTGCGCTGAAGAAAAAAAAAACAGATTCTAAATTTTTCTAAAAATTTTTCTTTGCAGTTGAGAAAGGTGACGAGGTGTGAAGGGAATGCTGAAGCCCCGACAAGTGAACAAAAGCGGTTTATCGAAAATCGATCAATTTCGAATACAAAATGGTTGTTTTTGTGTGACAACAAACAAGTAGACGAATGAATAAAGAAGCCTCATCAATAATTCTGCAACGAATGAATTTAAGCATTTCATTGTGAAATCGGTACAGGATTTCCACGCATAATCCCTTTGCGTATAAATTTATGTGAAACGCTTCTGGGCCGTATTTTATTAAACCAGTTAAAGAGGTTGGGGACATGAAACAAGAAACGGAAACAGCTCGTCCGATGCAGACAACAAAAGCTTTCAATAATATTGTGAAATAAATATATACAAAAACTCGAATCAAAACGAGACAGAAGTGTGGCGGAAAATCCAAAAGACACACACACACAAGTAAAGAATGACAAAAAACAAATTGGTACACATGGAAAAAGAGCAGCATATTTCTGTATGCATTGTGAATAACAATGAAGTGCGATAACGTAATTGAATGTGTGAGACAATAGTGAGTGAGAGAAAGAGAGAGACAGAGATTATGAGTTTGCATGGAAATTTAGGCCATTTGTAAGTGCTTATCAGTTGTGCGCGCCTCGAGTTTCATTGTGCTTGCTCAAGCGCTCAGTATTCCGTTTTATCGCGCTGATGTTCGGCCCAACGAAAAAAAAAACAGCAACCAAAAACACCAAGTTTGTACGAATTCATGTTGGTTGATTTTTTTTCTTCGGGGTTTTTGGGCCATCGAAAAATTGACGTGAGATTCCTTAAAATTGTTTAAACGAAGAAAAAAAAAACGGTTTTTTGTGTATTTTAACAAGGCTGTCATCATATCCGTTGTGCGTCAAGATTACTCATGTCGACCTAAAAAAAAAAAAAAATTGTGTTGTTTTGTTTGTGGCGACTACTCAATCACCGTTTATTTTTTGTGTATAGTAAAAAAAAATCACGAGAAAGAGAGAGAGAGAGAGAAGAAAAAACAGTGATCAGAAAGTATTTGACTCTCGTGATGTGTGCAGTTGATTTAAACTTGTTGTATTTGATTGAACCGCATTTGCAATTCATTTTGTGTGCTGGCAAAACGAAAAAAAATGAGTAATAAAAACAGTGTTGGAAATGCCGACGATGGCTATGAAGCGTGCGATACGCATTTAATTGGAAATTGTGTTAATTCAGTGTCGATGAATCGCCAAATGCCGATCAACACCATTGAACGATGTGCCGTGTCATCACGGCATACCGTTCGCGAAACACCATCTCATGCCAATGCTACATTTATCAATGGTGATTTAATCGATTTATGTGATCAAGTTAATGATCGCGATCATTTAAGTGGCTCAAATCGTGATCTAGTTGAAGCAATCAATAGCCAACTGTTGGCTGACATTCATGGACAATTGCCACCTGCAACCGACTGTCATGTAATTTACCCAACCAAAGTGTCATTTGACAATAAATTATCAGGAACGAAATTAAATCACACAAACAAACTCAATAAAAACATTAATTTAACAAATACAACGACGGCTACGCGATCATCCGAAGCCATTGGCAAATCGATCGAATGCGTTGGTGCAACAAATGAACAGGAACAACATCAAACAGTTATCCGGGAATTTAAACGAATTGGTACCTATTGCACACTTCGACCGGAACAACGTCGAAAGCATTTGCTAAAAGTATTGCCCACATTACGTAATTCCATGCTATTACAAACGTTACTCGGTTCAACCAGTGCGTCTAAGAATATATCGAAAATTACCATCGCCGATGAATTGGCCGGTGAAATGCTGTCACACAATCATGATATTGATTCACTTCTAATTGATTTGGACGATTTCATTATTGATGGCAACATGACGCTCATGCAACGGAACACCAGCAACGGTTCCAATGAATCATTCACATTGAATTGTGATAAACGTGGCCGACGAACGGCTAATACTGATGCAACCACATCATTTGCATCATCACATTCAGATGAAATGGCAAACAGTTGCATTAACATCGATCCGGATAAAGTTGAAGACTGTTTACTTGAACTAGACGCTTATTTAGAGGAAATTGATCGTGATTATGTGTTGGCTTGTTCGGCCCATGGGCCATCCACATCATCGACCACATCAACGGTGACCGCATACAATGCAACCGCATCACATAACAATGATATTGCCAAGTCAACGAAAATTAGTGCAAATCTAGCAAATGAATGTTCGTCAAAAACATCGAAAAATCACATCGATCGTCTACTGAACATGGATAATAGTGTCGATTATGGTGGTGGTGGTGGTGGTCCATCGATGAAAAATGAACATCGATTGGATGATTGCATCAGTGTTAACCAAGTGATGAGCACATCAAACTTGCGGAAATTGATGAGCAACAGTGATATTCAAATGAATCAATGTGGAAAATCAATTGCAACCAGAGAAATGAATGGTTCACGAAATACAGACAATAAACGGAAATCAAATGATGTTACATACAATCAACCATTGAAACGTGGACATAAACTACGTAATACGGTTGCTGGATCGGGACATAATAATCGAACGATCGCATCAAACGGTGCACCATCTCAAAGCGGTAAGATAACAAAAAAAACAGCAACAACAGCACACCATTTTCATTTATTTTTACCGCACAATTCATGAATTATTGAGGAAGCGCACTGTTTAAAAAGCCAGAAGGAATTACACAATATTGAAAGACACGGGGGGAATTGGTACGACACCGAGACTCATTTCAGTTTAATCAATTGCAATTTTTCATTTCGTCGAAATCAATTTCGACATTTAATTGGTATGTGTGTGCTTTTTCTTCAAAATGAAATTGCTACATTCGCCTATCGATTCTGTAAAAATAGGAGCGCGATTAATTTGATTGGGCACGGTGTGTAAGAGAGAAACAAAAAAATTGTAACAAAATGCAAATCCAATTAGCATGGAATAGAATCAAATTGTGAATGGAATGAGGCGATGTGTAAAGTATACAGTATTTGTGGGGACAAATGTAATACATATTACGATAGCATTGGCGCCTTCAAGCTACTGTACTGTTTTTTCGACTTTATTATTCTCAAATTAAATAATAAATCAAAACCCATAAAACTCAATGGATTTTCTGTAACACACAATTCAAATATTCCAAAAAATTCATTCAAAATATGCCTTCAACACTTGATTAGGCCATTTTTAATGGCTCTTCGGAAAAATGGCGGCAGAAATGTAAAAATGGCGTCTAAAATTATATTAAAGTGGCGCATATTAAAGTGTTAATTGGCGACTAAATATACCGAAAATAGGCGAACTAAAATGTATTTTGGCGTCTAATAAATGAAAAAAGGTACGCCAAAATAATTAAAATCGGCTTCAAAAAAATATATATACACCAGCGAAAAATGTAAAAATGATACCAAAAATATGAAAAAAAATCGTCATTTCCATGTACTTTTTCATCTATGTTTTGTTATTTTGATTTGTAATTTTTTAATACAAATTGAATCACGCCACTTCCTCATTGCACTTGATTGGAGGGAGCTTTGGGCAGACGGGTCGATCGCTTAATGATGAGTTTCGACAATTGTATACCCAAATGACAAACGAAAGGTATTTCCAGCCTCGAACACTTTTTGTCCCAGCCTCGAACACTTTTTGTCCCAGCCTCGGAATTTTTTTGTTCCAGCCTCGAAAATATTTTGTCCCAGCATCGAAAATATTTTGTCCCAGCCTCGAAATTTTTTTGTCCCAGCCTCGAAAATATTTTGTCCCAGCCTCGAAAATATTTTGTCCCAGCCTCCAAATTTTTTTGTCTCAGCCTCGAAAACTTTTTGTCCCAGCCTCGAAAATATTTTGTCCCAGCCCCCAATTTTTTTTGTCTCAGCCTCGAAAACTTTTTGTCCCAGTCTCGAAAATATTTTGTCCCAGCCTCGAAAATATTTTGTCCCAGCATCGAATTTTTTTTGTCCCAGCCTCGAATTTTTTTTGTCCCAGCCTCCACATTTGTTTGTCTCAGCCTCAAAAACTTTTTGTCCCAGCCACGAAATTTTTTTGTCCCAGCCTCGGAAAATTTGTGTCCCTATTTCGGCTATATTTAGTCGCCAATTAACACATTAATATGCGTCACTTTAATATATTTTTAGACGCCATATTTACATTTTTGTGCGCCCCAATTTATTTTAGCCATTTTTAATGACTTTTGCCTCAATTTCCAGCAACAACAACAAAAAATTGACTGCGATCGATCTTACTTTTTATAGCCGGAAACTGAACCTTTACATCGATCAAACCGTCTCTCATTCGCCATAAAGACAAAGGCCAATCTAATTAAAGTAAATGAGAAATATGACACTTTCCAACTATTGAACAAAAAAAATTCCAATACATTCGATATGGATAGATTAGAAACGGATTTGAAGAATTAACGTGTCACTCTCATTGGTAATGTTTCGTGAAATCGAGCTTATGACGCATGTAAATGACAATGCTATTGAGTCACACAGTAAAGGTTATGCTACTTTTTAAATCTTTGAAGAAACAAAACAACAACAAAAATACCAATTGAACAAAGGTTGAATACTCGCACGTGTGCAATTTTGTTGTTGTTGTTGAAACCGTTTTCTGCACACTTGTATGCGTATGTGATTAAGACTCATCAGAACCGCAAGACCCGTTCATGGGATCGTTTCATGGCTCATGATTTTAAGAAGATGGTCTTCGTTCGGTGGCTCTCCGATTGTAATCGTAGCATTTAAATTCGAATACTCATTTTCAGACAGTTGGAATGTAATTTTTTTTTTTGGCATCAATCAAATTAAAGAACAGTAGCCAATTTTTCTGCCTATTTTAAATCGGTAAATTCTTAACCAGCGTTAACTGTGTGCTACTGTCGCTTCTGTACTTGCATTCCGTTGCGTGATTGCTTTCTTTTTTTTTTAATTCGTTTCCATCATTAGTGAAAAAAAACGAAAATATTTTCCTTCATTTTGCCATTCATTAGATGAAACAAATAGATAATTACGTAATCAGCCTGGGCAAATGTCTCAAAGAACGCAAGAGTACGATGTGTGTGTGTGTTTTTTCGTTGTTGTGGTTTTTCTGTGTAATTTTCTTTATTATTTTGTGTGTTATTTTGTTGTTGGTAATGCCGCACTAATTACACTATCACACAAAGCACACAAAGCACAAAAGGTTAACGAAATATTTGCCTGTGAACGGATTAATAACATACGCTCGACCAGAACAAAGAAATGTGGTAGCGTCAACAATCGCCGTGGCAGCACAAGAGCAATATTACTCATTTGGAAAAATTGAATGAACATGAACATTATGGTGTGTTGCTGTTTGGCTCCGAGCACAAGCTCTACCAAATTTCACTCGAAAATCATTTGCACGAAACAACATTTGACGAAAGCAAATACAAAGCAACATGAAAATGAACGGACATAAGCCGACTTCTTAGTGCTATCAATTCCAAATGGTTTTTATTTTTTTAAACCATGGTGCAAATATAAAATAAATACACACCGAGATCAAAGATCCCACAGTGGGAAAACGCGCGTCTCTCTTTTGTCGTCTGGTGGCTAATGCATGGCTTTCAATTTTTTATTTTATTTTTTTTTGTATACAGTTGACAATTCACCGAAGGAAATGAAATCGAAAAATGTGACTTTATCGTGGCGTCGATTATCAATGCGAAAAACATGTCCAATTGTATTGCCGGAGCAAAGCATCTCACCCAGAGATGCAATACCGTATGCAATTCGTTCCCAAATAGCACGTACCCCATCGGCAAACAGATCAAATGTATTGTCGAATGAGTTGACAAATAACACAACCGCACCGAATCCCATTGGAAATAATGAAAATTATTGTTATAATGATACAATGTCACCATCAACGCCATCAACAAATGCATATTTATTATCGCATGGTGGAAACAATGACATGTCAACCAATTTAAATGGTCAACACAATCATGTCCATGCCAATGAATACGATAGCCGCAATCAATTGCCCGAGTTGAGCTCAATGAATAACGAATTTTTGAGCACAATTTTGACAACACCAAATTATCAACCATCCAATTTAGGCCCAAACATTCAAACGACCGAACACGAAACCAATTTTGTGCACAATTTCGAAGAGGATACGGATTGTACGACAACATTTGATGAATCAAGACCACGACAATTGGGCCGACGCTCGGAAATGCGGTCACGCATTGTTTCAATTACAGCCGAATGCAATGGCGAAGGCAATCAGGTGAGTCGATACGCGGCGAGCAAATCGAACAAAATATACGTTAAATCAATCGAATTCCCATCGAATTTGATGAATTCCAATTGAATGTGTCGTGTACTGCGACATTTTCACTGCGATTATTTTCACTTTGATTTTTTCGGTTTTTGATTTTTTTTTTTTTTTTGACGGACAGAGAATAATCGTTAATTGTGATACGGATAATGCGGATTGTGCCACACAATCAAATTGCTCAACATCATTAAATCCATCAAATCAATCAACTCCAGCCCAACCGCAAACCAGTATGCAACGATTGTCAAATCAATGCCAATTCACAGCATCTGAACCAAGTTCTGGTGCATCATCACGTAATCCTAGCCCAGTTTCAATTGCATCCAGCACTGAATCCAGCTCAGGTGGATCAATCTCAGCCGGTGAAACAAATATCGGGTAAATCAAACAATTCAATTACTTTTGATTTTCAGTTTCAAGGAAATTTTTCGTTTTTTTTTTTTTAAACGATTTCTCGGCTTGTTGTTGTTGTTGTAATTGCAAAAAAATAAGAATGTAGAGATTTCTAATTGAAAACACTATAAATTGAAAGAAAAAAAAAACTATTTGAATTGAACAAGCGATAAATAAAATGCCGGTGCAAGGTGTCATTATACCTGTGTGAGCTGTGTGTTACCCGTATGCGCAAACATCGTAGTAAAAGAGTCGTATAGTAAATAATGTTTGCATACAACAATTGAGAATAGGCTTTTTTAGAATTTCACTCGAATGTGAATATATTGCTGTAATAAATTTAGTATTGGATATCGGTGGTATTCAATGAAAAAAAAAAAAAAAAAAAAATGGAAATTGTGATTGTTGTGTGGTGAAACACATGCGCCAAGTAGTAGCAACAGCAACCCCTTATGTGTGCATTGACTTCAAGGAAACCGTGTGTGCTTGGCAAATATACACAGCAACAGAGGCAAAATGATACACACAAAACCGAAGCATTTATTGGGCTGTTTGTTAATAAAAATCGAACATTGCCACATTACTATGCCAACGGACGACGGTCAAAACAAAACGAAATGAATGGCCAATAATGCAGGATATCAATCATATTGAAGGACTCAATCGTGTTCTGTACAAGTTTAGTCGCAATGTCATTGCACGAATTGTTTGACGCGTGAACACTTTTTTGAAATCAATTTTGTTGTGGTGCATTTTTTGCTTCAGTTTTTTGTTGTTTCGTTTCGTTTTGATTTGTTTGGTTTTGTTCACTTCATTCAAATTCAAACAAAAGAGAAAATCTTATTAATTTTTTCTTTTTTTTTGTCAATTGTTTGTGAAGTGTCCATCGAAAAAGAACGCGTTGTTCCATGTTTCCAAATTCATGAAATCAAAATCAAATGTATAGTGGAAATTGTAATTTTTCACAGTGAAAATAGTGCTTTAGGAAAATATGAAGCAAGAATCCAATTAAAAGACATTTTCGTGATCATATTATCATCAGTAAAATGCTTCTGATGATTATTGCGATTGTCACAGCTTTGAAAGGGTAAAAAATACCATTGTATCAGGATTTTTAGGCTTAAGGAAATGTCGAGCGTGATGAACGCCATTTGATTTGCATGATTTATGCATAAAGTATTCATTAAATTCATATGGAAACAAACAGAAGTATTGGGTTTAGTGGCATAATTAATTCAATATAGCTCCTTGATTTCAATCACCTTGGACTTGACGAATCAATCATTCAGTGACAACATCGCATTTTGACATTTGAATTGATTGCAACGGTTTTTCTTTTTTTTTTTTAAATTTAAATTTAAATTTTAATTCAAATTCGAATTTATTACATTGCTTTTAGATCAACACCGCATAGGACAATGAATGCATCAGTCGACATGAATACTGCAGCACCAAATCGAACGAATAACAATAATTCGCAGCGTCAAACGAATTCAAAAACAACCGTTTGGCCATTCGGATTTAGTCGCATTTTTGCGGCCACATGCTGTACACTTGGTTTATTCAACATTTCACGTTTCTCCATTTTTAGTATAATATTTGGCGGTAAGTTAGGCATCACAAAATGCCAAACCGTGAGATCGATTTCAAGCCAATTCCCATCCGGTAACATAACTCAACTAAAAATGTGTGCACATTTCTCATTGCAGCTAATTTCATTGTACAATTTCTATTGCTGTCATTTTTCCTCGGCATTCCGATGCTATGGCTGCAAATGTGCTTGGGTGCCAATATTAAAGGTGGACCGATCTCAATGTGGCGTGTTAGTCCAATATGTAAAGGTATCGGAATTGCATTGGTGCTGGTGCAAGCGTTGATGACCATTTATTCAGCGGTGAGCATTGCATGGATGTTGATCTATTTGCGTGATTCATGCGTATCGGCCCGCTACCCCTGGTATCGATGGCAAGAGATTTTTGAATTTTTCCGTGGACCATCGGATAATGGGATCGCCATCATGTCAAACACAAGTGAACCGTCATCAACATCATCAAAGCTCGGTGAAACGGTCGCAGACTATTTTAATGGTGTCATTTTGCAGCGATATCAACTCGGACCCGGTGGCCGAACATCAAATGGAAATGGAAATGGAATTGGCGCCGTGCGCTTTCAATTGGCATTCAATTTATCCGTTGTTTGGCTCATTGTATTCGTTGTACTGTGCAAAGGATTACGTTTGTATGGAAAAGTGGTGGTTGCTCTGGTATCATTTCCAATGATTGCATTTTTTGTACTCACCACAAAAATGTTAACATTACTGAATTTAGCTGGATTTCAAAATATTTTTCCGGCTACCGATTGGCAGGATTTCTTTCTCAACTCACAGAGTTGGCTATCGGCCGCTCAAGAGGCATTCCTAACGTGGTCACTGTTGGGTGCTTCAATCATATCAATTTTCAGTAAACCATCGAAATATCAACAAGAAGGTGACAAATGTCTGCGTCGTGATGCAATGCTTGTGGTGCTGTTCACTATGATTGGACTCATACTGGCCGCTATATTTGGCAACGCATGCGTTCAAATATTAAATGATCGCGGTTTTTACTATTTTCCGGGAAGTTTTGAGACGATTACGTCATCGGTATTTTTATCACCATCGAGTAAACCGTTACCACCATCGTTGGCTACCAGTTTATCCAAATGGCTACCGCGCTATTCAACGTTGCTGGGCGAAAGTTACAAACGCATCGATCCAAATTCATTTGAAAGTGGCTGGCAACCCATTCGAATAATTACCGAAATTTTTCCAGCCACATTAGCGGCGGCCACGCTCGACAATGTGTCAACTTTTTGGAGTTTACTTGGATTTTGTACATTTTTTTGCTTTGGCATTGGTCAGCTATGTGCAATGTGGAAACCGATCGCCTCATCGATGTGCAACTATTCCGAATCAATATCAGCAACATCAACCACCACACTGTTAACCTGTTTGGCTGGTCTTCTGCTCGGAATACCATTGACAACGGAGATGGGCATCAATATCATTTACTTTTTGGACTCTGTGATTGGTGGCGCATGGTTTGTCTTGCTTCTATGGACTGGACAAATATTTGCCGTATTTTTAGTACGCGGGCGTCCATATTCCGGTGATATTTTAGTAAATCGTTTGCATTTAGGACTCACGTTGTCCGCATTTGTTGCTCTCTCATGGAATCTGTTGCTTCCAATTGGTTTGCTAACATTATGTGTACTTCAATATAAAATATCGTATTCGTATGACTTTTATCACTGGAGCGGCATCATTTCGCAATCGTATTGGCCAATTTGGACACGAAAAGCAGCTGCATTCATTCAAATTGGCATCTTTCAAATCATTCCAATCACAGCTATTGTTCAAACGTATCGATATCTAAGCAAAGGACCACCTGATATTCTTGATGTAAGAAAAAATTATCGATTTTTAATTGATGACTAGACCACAAGCATAGTTTGAATTTTTTTGTTTTTTTCTTCTTCATTTTTTTTTGGTTTGAACAATTTTAATTTGAATTCAATAGCGTTTCCAGTTGCTGTATCGACCTCCTATAAGTGCCTCGCAACGATCCCACAGATATCCACCCCCTCGATCTGATCGTTCCGCACACACAACGTCAAACAATAGACAATCAGACAACGCAACGATACCGGCCATTGCGGTCACACTAGAAAGTAATCCGGTGTCATTGGATGATGCACCGCCCAAGTACACACCGCCACCATCATACACAACAGCTACAGGAGCTCGAATTGCCAAGTTGTTACGCAACAGTATCCGGCGCAGTGTGAGAAGGTATTATATGAAAACAGATTTAACAACCATTGGGAACAATTATTTTTTTTTTTTTACTTATCGTTACCGATTGTTTCTTTTTACAGAATCTTAGGGGAACCAAACTGTAACAATCGTCGTCAGCGTGTGGCACTTCAAACAGTTGAGTCATCATTTGATCAAAATCCACCCGAATATTCAACAATAATCACCGCAGGCTTGGCTACAACGTCAAATCGTGATCAACACGATCGCTTGAGCTCACCGACACCGGAAAATCATGAATACGGACCGCGAGCCATATTCAACAATGAAACGTATCGTCACATAAACAACACAAGGCGTCATACAACAACCAATTTTCCATCGCAAAAATCGCTTGAGAAAATGGATTCATTTTCATTGACAATGCCACGACGTCAAACAACTGTCATTTCTTCCGCATCAAATGATCGATGTAATTTTCGAAATTTAACTGCACATGATGTTGCACAATTGCTTCGGTCAACACAAAGCACACAATCGCCACACAACGATCACAATTCTGATACAATTGCACCAAACAGCATCGACAGTTCAACATTTCACATTGATTCCGACTGTGTCATTAATAATGAACATACTGACATTGGACAAGAGCACGAAGATTTTTCACTTACACGATCCGTTGAGGAATTGGTATTGAATGAAGTGCCTGTAGGAGAAAGTAATGCAGCCGCTGACTTTTGTGATAAAAATAACTGAATTGAAACGAAATAAGTGGGTAAAAATTAAAAAAAAAAAAACATTCGAATCACATTGAATTTATAGACCAATCAGTACATTACAAATATTCCCGATTTAACAATGTACAAACCAAATGGTCAACACAAAAAAAAACATACAAGTTAGAATTTAGCATGCAAAAATCCGTAGCCGTTAATGTTTCATTTCACATATAGGAGAGAATTAAAAAAAAATCATAATTGATAGTCAAATAAAAATGAGTGACAGAGTTTTTTTGAATTTAAATAATGACCTAAAAATGATATAATAATATAGACAAATATTTGTCAGCTTAGCCGAGCAATTTTATTTATAAAATAGATATGAAATTCTAAAATAAAATTTGAAAAAAAAATACACAAACACAAACACTTTATTGAAAATTGCGTTTTATTTTGAAACATTTTGATGATAAATGATTTATTTGTTTTTAAATTTTCATGATATTTATTGCTTAGTTGAAACATATATTTATTTTTCACATTTGATTGTGTGCTCTGCCTTCGTAATATCATTATTTTAATAACACTTTTTTCAAAGATACCCATTTCAAATGAGAAATATTTGAAAAAAATAAAATGATTAAGGCAGTTTTTGTATTTGGAATCGAAGACAAAAATTAATTATTATAAAGGTTTGTTTTTATCAACTGTTGGAACTCATTTTAACTAAAAATTTAATTTGTATTTTTTTTTTCAAATGAAACGTTAATTCTTTTCACTCAGATTGATATTTTTAACAGTATTTTACTACTTCAAAAAAAAAAAAATGGTTTTGGTTTGAGGAATAACATTTATAAATCGAGTTTTAACATTTGATTTTGAAACCATGCAAATTATTTCATAAAACTTCCGATCACATGTATAAATGTTCCAGTGCTTATGCCGTCCAAAAACTTATTTTAAGGAACATACTATCACGTTGGACGGTCACTGACTTTCAGTGGAAATGAGACTTCAAATTACATAGAAACGAAGTGACAGTCCAAAAATGATATAACTTTGAAACACTGTTCTTTGACAACTTTGGATATCATTAAATTTTGGACCTTGTGTATAACTATCAGCTTGTTTATAACAAGAGTAAGGGGTAGACCTACGAGAAGATTTTTCGATTCAGTTCAGTGTGATTTGGGTGATAGAGGATATGGATGGGGTCAGAAAACCTTTTGCGTGCGGTATCTAGGGGCCAACCAAAAATCAGACCTCTCGCCGAAAGGCGTTACATGGTCTTTAAATGATTATTATTGTTGTTGTTGTTGTGTTGTTGTATATAACTTCGTTAGTCTAAAGGCAGTTGATAACAGGGATTGTATTAAGCTCATCTCCATATCCACTCCTCACGAGGAACTCACGCTCCTCACAAAGAATAGTACTCATAACTCTAAATTATTTTCTTGTGGAGAGTGAGCTCCTCGTGAGTAGTGGATTTGAAGATGAGCTCAATATATTCTCTGATTTATAAACGATCATTTCAATTCCTAGCTGTAGATGATTCACTTTGTGTTTTGTAATTTATCCATTTAGTTAAGAAAACAAAAAATCTGCCAATAAAAATGGTAAATTAATTAGAAAAAAGATCAAATATAAACTAAATATCGAATTCGGACCAAATTTTGGAAAATATTGTAAATATTTTGCAAATATCTTTTAAATATTCCAAATATTACAAATATTCCATATAATCAGGTAAATATAGTCGAATAAACATATTTAATTTTTGATCTTTGATCTTTCCCCCCTCGCATTAAAATCTACTGGCGATTATATCAATTTAAGGAGAAAAACTTAGGTAAACTTTCAAATGCTCTTAGAAAATATAATAATCAAATGAATAATGAAACGAACAAATCAACTGCATGTTTGGAGTCATACCGGAACTGAATCTAAGATCTAAGTAATTTTGAAAGAGCCAGTTTGGCTGCTGCTCGTTTCGCATTATCCTTGTTTGCTCCAAAACCGTGAACTAACAAAATTTCGCCATTGCACGTAAACCGAAGACTAACGAGAACGACTTCGCCATCGACCACGGGTTCATCAAATTCTGGATTTGCATTCGGATATTCATATAATTGGCGTACCAATTGAATTGGCACATTTGCCATAAACTTGTCCAATTCTTTCTTCATCAAGCGATAAATCACTTTCCACGTTGCCTGCAACAAAAGATAAATTTATGTAAATTTGTCTGTAAACAAAAAAAAAAAAAACAAACTTTATTTCAAATTCGGTACATACTTCGAGATCGTTGCCACTGTCCAAAAATATACCGCCAATGATTGCTTCAAATACGTCTCCCAATGTCTTCGGCACATCTGTGTACTCAGCCATTTTACATTTTACATCGCTTTCTTCCATTAGCAGCTCAACATGATCGGTCACTTGATGTTTGTATTTTCGTTGGAAGTCAACAAAACGATTAATTGATTCGGTTAGAAGTGCATTTTGTGACAAAATATGAACATGAATGTTGTATCGAACGCACAAACAGGCCAATGTAACGTTATTCACCAGTGCCGACCGTAAGTCGGTCAGTTGGCCTGGATCCATATTTGGACAACGTTCCGAAATGTATGCCGTAATTAAAAAGTCAAGTACAGCATCGCCCAAAAATTCTAACTGCTGATAGCAGCCAGTTACACGATTGGTTGGATATGATGGATGTGTCAACGCTTGCAGCAAATAGGCTCGATCTTTGAATTTGTATCCAATTGATTCTTCGAGATTTTTATGATTTGCCAAAAAGTAATCGACTTCATGATCACGTATATTTGTGCGAATTCTCGGTGACTGTAATTTTATGTGCAACATTTGTGAAATATCGGTTTGATTGCGTGGTAAAATGCCGAACATCTCGAGCACTTTAAATGTTCGCTCAATGCCAATCGTTTTGACACATGATCCCAAAATGGCTTCAATGCAATCGGCGCATGCTTTATCTGACATGCGTTGCATGCCCAAGAAGTTTTGCATTAACGATTCGTCACCACCAATATAATTATCGTTCAAAAAATATTGCGCGTATGAAAAGAAATTCTCTTGATTTAAATGACCTGCTTCAAGCTCTTCGTTTGATATTGGAAGTTTATAGAGAAGTTCTGGTGTCACATTACAACGCTTCATTGCCTCCTAAATTGAGAAGAAATAAAATTACCCATTTTAATTCCAGTTCTTAATTGATCAAATGAAATATGATGCCAAGGGGACAATTACTACTGAAAATCCATTTTCTAAGACCAAATCAATTCAGTTCAAATGCAAACTAGAGCTTGTATTTTACAAAAAAATGATTTTAGTATTTTCGGATTACAAAATCCGAATATTCTGTTCTCTTTTTTTCAGTCTAGTTCAATCTTTTTCATTGATTGTATACCTGTACTTCATCAGCTACTTTGAGCATCGGCGGTTGCCAATCGTCTTTTGGATTAAAATTATGAATTTTAATCATTCCTGGTAATTTATTTCGTATGGCACTATAGCAAAGGTTTCGATTGCCAACAATTTGACCCTTGATTGTTGTTAAGAAACCTTCATGCCAATCGATGTGGTTTTGAATCAGATACAACGATACGCCAAATTTAAGGAATGCATCACCAAGAACTTCGAGAATTTCGTTGTGAAATACATCCGCTGACGATGAGCTTGTAATGGCAGCAAGCATTTCATGCTGTTCCACGCCACGCATTAGATTTGTAGATAGTTTTGTATCCAAAATACTGATATGCAATTTATCATCCTCTTCAACATCACATATGGCTGGCACATTAGTGTGAAAACGATGCGGCGAAAGAAGATTGTTGCAGTTCATCGAAATGTGATCGTTGTTTCGATCATTTAGCGATAGATTGACCAGACCGCCAGTAATATATTTAAAATAGTAATCTATATCGACCTCATAGACACTATCAAAGTGACGTTCTAGGTCTATTGGCTCCTGCATTTCCGGTCCCAATGCGGTATCTTCATCGAATCTTGCAACATCATTTATGGTTAATTCTCTTCTGTGTCCTTCATCGGGTCTCGGTAGTATGATGGAATTTTGGATTGCAACCTTTGCAGTGCCCGCCTTTTTCCTTGCCATTGTATCAATCAATGGATTTGGTTGGTAGCCAGCGATTCGAAGTCCAACATAATCATTAATACGAATGCGTAGCACTTCGGCATGTAGAATGTATGTGATTCGATGTAAAACACTTGGCAAAACGATTGCTTTCAACCATAAATCGCCTGGATAGTGGAAATTATGGCAAAGTTCTGGAATCAAATATTCCGGACCACGTGCACGTGCACTGCGACGTCCATCTTCACTCTCGCCTGGATGCAATCGATTCAAGTGTGTTGTCATCGGTTTCACACTAATTAAGAACTGTTCCGTGTTTACGATTCGAGTAATGTCCGGATACTTGTTCATTATATAATCGGCATAGTTGTCGAATTGATCGTTTGGAAATGCGCTGAGCGGTGTTTTACTTGCGTCCACTTTGGTCACAACATATCGAATATTTGCATCGGCTCGATACCATGGGCACACAACGCTATATAGCCAATCCTCTTCGCGGTACTTTTTATTTATGCGTTCAGCAACAGTTTGTTTTGACAATTCTGACCAAGTTTGAAAATTTTCCACAATACTCCAATCGATTTGTTGATTTATTGTTGGAACAATAATCACCGAATCCTGTTGATCATATACAAAAAATTCCTTCCAAATGTCCAACACATTTCGAAACAAAATGCAATGAAAACGCTTCAGTTCATTCATTTTTTGTGGATTTCCGAGTGTTATTGGCACTGGTGTAGAGATTGTGCAATTTAGCTGACCAAATGACTGGAAAAATTTCATTAAACCCATGGCGGGCAGTTGTTTTGTAGTTAGAATCCCATATGTACGTGGTTTTCGTAATAATTCATGGAATATTTTGATATTCTCATCACATGATTCGAACACTTGAAAGTGTGGTTCGATTTTAATTTCGTATAAATAACATTGACGACTGATCACTGGCATCGATCCGCGAAGTGCTTCGGGTATTTGAATTTCATGCATTCGATAATTTTTTTTTGTGCCAGCTTCTCTTGGTTTATCTGTAACGAAGCGCGTAATCTTAGTTATATTGAGGGATTTCAGTTAATTTGAATTTTTATCTTTATACCTTCGCTAAATTCAGGGTTTTTCCACGATTCAAAGTAGACCTCTTCATATCGCTCCAAACACCTTTTCGAATTGACTGGCAATAAATTGTCAGACAATTGACCACATGCATGCAGTTTTTTTATTGTTTCAAAAGCAGCACTACGTTTGGCTATCTTCAAGCTTGGCATTGGTTTACCCTAACGATAAATAATCAAATATTCCATCAAATTGCTGTGTAAATTGGGATCAGTGTTTGTGATTTTAGTACTTACAATGATTTCAGTATTCACTGGCGATTGAATCGGCAGAAAAATGCTCACTATGATCTTATCTCGTTCTGCTTTCTCCTCCCATATCGGAGTTGGAGTCGTGAATTCATCCCGTGGTAGAGATGTACAATACCGATTTACCAATGCAATTGATGAGAAATAATCAATTGTAGCACCTTTAATCGTTTTATAGACTTCGTTATACTTTTGCTCTATGGCCTTGTCGATGTCTTCTTGTAACGGTGGCGGTCGATCAACAGCTTTCTCAACCAGATACTAAATCACCAATGTGGTAAAAGAAACACATCAATGTTAAAACTCAATGCCATGCACTTGGCGCGTTAATTTTCACCGTCGGGAAGCAAAAAAAAAAAAAAAAAATCAATGGAAAGACTTACCTTTCGTAGAATTTCGTTGATCGTTTTCCACTCGCTGATTTTCTTTTGCAATTTATTGATTTGACCGGCTGGTGTCATGATCACGTATCGGCTGTCTCTCATTCGAGCGCGTCCCTTTGTCTGTACGTATGCTCGAAATGTGGTTGGTGTATCATAGCAAATAACCAAATTACATTCCTGCAAATCAATGCCTTCCTCGAGTACACTGGTGGCAATGATTAAATTGATTTCATCTCGTTTGAATTTTTCGAGTACACGATTATTGTTTTTATTTCCAATCAATGTCTCAATTGAGTCAGGCATAAAGGCATTTCTACCGGTCATAAAATCCACTTTAATATTTAAATGTGGATGTGCATTGGCATATCGTCTGATAACATGGCACAAAATACGTGCCGAGTATCGCCGTTGGACAAAAATCAATCCTTTCATTGGTTGATTCGTATTTTGTGCGAATTCTTTTAAATAAATCAATAGCTTCTGAACTTGATTCGATGAATTTGTTAAAATCGTTGATGGATTGTCTGCAATTGTTTGCTCATCAACTTCATCGTCGGTTTGCATCATTTCTTCATCTTCCAAGTCATACACTTTGAGCATATTTATGTGCAATATCTCTTCAAATGCTGTGATTAAAAATGTTGAAAACAAATTATTTGAATTCTGAATCCTTCAAAATGTTACTGGTAAAATCCATATGAATTTTCAACAACTTACCGGTGATAAGTGCACGTGATACCCACTTGGCAGAACTGGTATTTGCTTCACGTTTTTTCAATTCCAAATCAACGATTGCAGCCAGATTGGATAAAAGACCACCGTAAAGACCTAAAATTACATTTTGAAAAATACATTCAACATTTCATATTTTCGACTTATTAATTGAATTATACCTAGGTTTCCCATTTGAAATAAAAACTCTTTGCACGTTTGCTCAAATTTCGTTTGTATTTTTGGCTGTTTATCAAAACGACGTTCCATTGCCCGTTCATGCGTTTCGTCCAATGGCCAGCCTTGAATCATTTTTATCATTTGATCGACTTTTCGCGACATAAAATCCTGATATTCCACCGAGAAGTTTGTCTCGTAAGTTATAACCGATTCATTTGGGCACGTCGAATGTAATAGGACATCTGTGAACGAATCACCTTTGGCTGTTGTGATTGTAGCACGAAATGTTCCCTCTAAACGATTTAAATCGGCCAACACATTGTCGGGCTTAATCGAAGGAGCTGTCAACATTCCAGTGAGACCAATTACACGTGGATGCTCACTTTCCGGATACTCTTGGAATTTAGCCATTAACCTAAGCATTGGGTGATCTTTTTGTGCATGATGACATTCATCGAACACAAGCAAATTGAAATCGGTAATTTTCAGGAACCCATGCACTACAACATCCAAAACAATCTGAACGGTTGCTGTAACCACCTGTCAATAATTTAGAAATATGTATTAATAATTAAGCAAAGCGATTTGCATTGAATTGTATTCGGTATGGAGATTCTAGGGGGGAAGAACTATTGCCATGTGTGCAAATATATGCAGTTATTTACACGCGTATTTGCATGTATATTCGCAGTAGCACGAGCACCATCTGTAAGCTGCATATATTCCATGCAAATACTCTATGTCTATTTACAATATATCCACAATATTTACAGCGTTCTTTCCCCTAGTGGAGATTTTGTTTGACAAAAAAAAAATCAAAATAAAACCGTTTTATTAAATCATACTTGATTGTCGTCGAACTCTTTAAACCATTTGTCACGGGTCCAGGCATCCACATTCATGTCGCCGGTGTACACTGCGACTTTCAGTGGCGTTGATTTTGATATCACTTCAGCTTGTTGATGCGCTAGAGCCGTGGTATTTGTTAAGAATACACTTCGTTTTCCACCTTCAGAAATCGGTCTAACCGAAAGAAAACGGATTTTTTTTTTAAAAACAATTCCTCATTGAGTTAACATCCCCATGTTCACACAAGCGAAAATTGCCAGAGAATTGGCGGTTCATCGAATTAATTTATTGTGATGTTAATTTTTTTTTTAAATCAAAAATGAGTAGAGAATATCAACAAAAATGAATAATATTGCTTAAATATTGTTCAAATAGAGAAGACAAATCGAATAAAATTGTGTTTAATCAAAAATCACACAAGATTCAGAAAAACAAAAAACAAAAAATCTGGCAAAAATAGCACCTGAGAGTAGCCCCATGATCATTTATTGGTAAAGAATGAATTTCAGTCATCGATCCGTAATTTCCAATTCCATCAAAATTCAAATCGCATTCACGAAAAGCACTCCGCCAAAAGCAGTTAAACACATTAAAATGATTGTTGTTGCAGCTGAACGTGCATATTCATAAATCTGCAGCTCTCAATGCTCGTAAAACGTGAACCGAAAAGCCGTTTACTGCGTTTCAATTGTGTCACATCGTCTTGGATATTTACGAAAATCAATGTAAAGAGAAAGCGAAATAGCTAAAAATAATCCAACGCAAGACGATAAGAAGTGTACTGTACAGATTAATACAACGCTGTTGAATGTTACTAACATTATGTTAGTTTTAAAGCAATATGCTATGTGTTTGAAATGAAACAATATTCGGAAATTGTTGTATATCCAGTGCGAACAGTAAATAAACATCCATTGGGTGTGCAAGAATTTCATCACATTGCGAAATTTGTTGGTATAAATAAATGTATGAAAATCGATGGGCAAATGCACACGTCATCATTCGACTTGAGCATGTTACGAATATAATGAAATGGGATTGCGTTGGTCAATTCGTCTTTGAGCGATCACATATAAATTCAATTGTGCGAATAAAATTGTCCTATGCCCTTAAAAATATGATTCTATCGATGTTTGATTGTTTAAAAATTTTACTCACTTTTCCAAATCCTTCGCAAAATGCTTCAATGCCATTATTGCGATAAAGGTTTTCCCGGCACCGGTCGGCAGATATATGATGGTATTCTTTTGGATACATGATTTTAGGATTTCGTCCTGATACCGACGACTCCTGAAGTCGTTTTCATCAACATCTGAACTCTCCACCTGTTTAAAAATACAACAACAACAAATTTGTCATTCAAAATAAAAATTATGAACCGATTTTATATTCAATTCATATTATAAAAGTGATGAACAATCCATCAATCAAACGAAATCAAATGAAATTTTCAACAAGTTGACTGAAACTCACCTGAGCCGGCGACATGCTAATCAATTTTCACTGTTGGTCAACTTTTATTCTAAATTTATTTCAGCTTTTCTCATTTATTCAATAACAACATGCAAATTAAGTATTTAAATTAAACCAAATCATACGAGAATTCTAATATTCAAACTCGTTTGTTTTTCGAAATTGTTATGTATAATTGAATGTATCAAAATGTTTAATGTACAACAGTTTATATCGAACTGAGCCGCATATTTTGACATGATTGTGAAATAGTTTTGTTTATGAAGCAAAGTGTACTTGATGTAAGTTGACGTTTCATCATTGAACTTACTCGAACACGTCTCAACTCATAGTATGAATATTCGAATGCAAACAATGCAATTGATGAATATATGTGATTTAATTTATCAATCAAATTATGGCTTAGATCACATTCAACACAAATCAATCATTTAAACTATACAATTTCACAGCTATTCTGAATTGTGTGTGGTTTTATTTTTGTGTGTGAATCGAAAATTTACTTACTGGTCGAAAAAAAAACTATCCCGTTGAATATTTTGACAATCATATGCGATGGCGCTGGCAACACCAAATGTCAATTGACATTCAAAATAGATTGCAATGCTTGAATACTGCTGAGCATAAACACGTGGGTCTTGTGAGAGAAACCACGATACGTTTATTGAATCAAGCATTTTATCAATCAAATTGAATAATTCACACAGAAAAAGATCATATTTTTTTGTTGGTTTGTTTCATTTAAAGTGTGTTTATCCGTTGATCTAGACACAAGATGGGTAAAAAAGGAAAAGTAGGAAAGGATCGTAAAGATAAGTTTTACAAATTAGCTAAAGAAACTGGTAAGTTATTCGATAAATTATATTTTTTAGCTTAATGTTGAAAAATGAACCGAAATACAAGATTGTCTCGTTATCATTTCAAAGGTTTTCGTTCGCGTGCCGCCTTCAAGTTGATTCAATTGAATCGTAAATTTAGTTTTCTACAAAAGTCACAAGTATGTATCGATTTGTGTGCAGCGCCTGGCGGTTGGATGCAAGTTGCCAAAGAGAATATGCCCATATCGAGCATTGTGGTCGGTGTTGATTTGTATCCCATCAAACCAATCAACGGTTGCATCAGTTTAGTGGAAGATATTACAACTGATAAATGTCGAACGTCACTGAAAAAAGAGCTCCAAACGTGGAAGGCTGATGTTGTTCTGCACGATGGTGCTCCAAATGTTGGTAAAAATTGGCTGTACGATGCATACCAACAGATCTGTTTGACACTGCAAGCAACCAAATTGGCTAGTGAATTTTTGCGCAGCGGCGGTTGGTTCATTACAAAAGTGTTCCGTTCAAAGGATTACAATGCATTGTTGTGGGTATTGAAGCAGCTGTTCAAGAAAGTGCATGCCACCAAACCATCGGCATCACGTAAAGAATCAGCGGAAATTTTCGTTGTATGCCAATATTTCATTGCGCCAGATAAAATTGATCAGCGATTTTTCGAACCAAAATATGTGTTTGAGGAGCTTGATGTTGAAGGTACAAAACCAGTGAGCCTTTTGCATCCCGAAAAGAAACGTATAAAGCCAGAAGGATACACCGAAAAAGATTTTTCACTGCGCAATGAATTGATGGTGTCCGAATTCATAAAAAATACATCAGCATTGGCAGCACTTCAAGGTGTTAGTGAAATTGTTTTTGATGATGAAAATATTAAAAAGCATCCAAAAACGACCAACGAAATTCTTGAATGCTGCAAAGATATCAAAGTGCTTGGGCGAAAAGATTTAAAGAATTTGATTGCATGGTGGAAAACATTGAATGCTGAACTGTATCCAAAACAACCGGCTCAAGTGGTTGAAGCGATCGAAGAGAATAATGAAAAGAGTAAATTTTTGACGCAAGAAGAAGTTGAAGATATGGAATTTGAGGAAATTGAAAAGCAAATTGAAGACCTTGAAATGTCCAATATGAAAGATCAAAAGCGCAAGAAAAAGAAAGCACAGGAAGCTCGGCGTAAGCTAAATGAAAAAATCAATTTGAAAATGGTCATCAAGGGTGATTCGGGACCACAAGAAGAGGATTACGAAATATTTAGCTTGAAACAAATTAACAGTGCGGCACAGCTCGATAGCATTCAGGATATGGCGCCCGATATGTATTTACCCGAAACAGATGACGGCAATAGTGAATATATTCCAAAGTATAAGAAATACGAACGCGATAGTTGTCATTTGGATGATGATGGTCTGTACGCTGATGAGGATAATGAGAAAAATTCAGATGAAAGTGAAAACGATGACTCAGATGATAGTGAGGAGCTGGGCAAACAAGGTCTTGGCCTAGACGATTCCGATAATTCCGAAGATGAATCAACGAAGAAAAAATCGGATGCGAAAAATGTCAAGAAAACGAAAAAACCAGACCAAAATCCATTGCTTATGGACTTGGATGTTCGTGACAAAAGCACAAAACGCGATCAACGTGTTAGCTTATGGTTTGACAAAGATAAATTCAAAGAGGACAATAGCGATGAAGGTGAAGACTTTGATTTGGACAAACTCAGCAATCAATACAAAACAAAAGGTGTCAAAGTACTTGGTGAAAAAGAACCAAGTGAAAAAGAGGTGAAACCAGTTTTGGGGAAAAAAGCCTTGCGACGCAAACGACATCTCGAAAATGCTGGCAGCGATGGAAATGAAACCTCGGACAGGTAGGAACAAGCTTAATTTTCGTTGTTTGTTTTTTTTTTCGAAATGTTTTAAAACATTTATTTCTTTTCAGCGATAGTGATGATGATGCGGTAGGCAATCCATCTGGCAGTGGAACTGCTGAGAAGGTTAAAAAAATTAAATTGAACGAACAAGAACTGGCATTAGGCGCGATGATGGTGCAAAGTCAGAAGACCAAACGCGATTTATTCGATGCCGCCTGGAATCGTTACACTTTCAATGATGAACATTTACCCGAATGGTTTGTAAAAGATGAAGAACAGCACATGGTTAAAGAAGCGCCCGTACCCAAAGAATTGGTTGACGAATATCAACAAAAAGTACAAGAGTTGAATGTGCGACCGATTAAAAAAGTCATGGAAGCTAAAGCACGTAAGAAGCGTCGTGCTATGAAACGTTTTGAAAAGGCCAAGAAGAAGGCTGAAGCCATTTTGGAAAGCAACGATGCCAGCTCACAAGAAAAAATGCGACAGATTCGAAAGTACGAATTGAAATATTCAAACATTAATTAACACCACTTAAAACACCTTGACTTATATATGAATTTATTTTTTTTTTTTTTACTTTCAGATTGTATAAAAAAGCACAGGATAAAAAAGAAGAAATCACTTATGTTGTTGCACGTAAATTTAGCACCAGTAAACGTGCACGTCGGCCGAACGGTGTTAAGGGTCGATATAAGGTTGTTGATCCACGTATGAAAAAGGAGAAACGCGCTGCAAAGGCCAAGGAAAAAACAAAAAATCGCCGAAAACATTAAATCAGCCCATATTCTATGTACGATTAGGATATATTCATTTTATTTTTGAGAAAACTAATACAATTATTTTATAATAAAATTGAATGTTTAAAAATAAATGTGCATTTTAATATTTCAAATTTCAATTGAAAATTTAATAACCGATTTTTTGTTAAACATTTTTTATATTGGTCCGTCTGATATTTGGTATTTTTATTTAATCACACTTAACTAAACGCTCCACAAATGCCAAATAGAATAGCACCAGGACCAATTATGAGAGTTCTAATTCCTCCTTTTTAATGCTATGAATTTCCTTGTGTCGAGTTAGATTGGTAAAGTTGAGAAGCCACTTTATTTCTCTCTTGTTTGGGTGTTCTACGCGCTTGGCTAGAGCTGGTAAACGGACAGAATTTCGAACTCCGATACTCGGATCGACAAACAGACAACGCGAACAAATTAAACAACATTCCAAACGGACTTTGTATTGTGTTTAGATTTATTCTGTCCGGACGTCCAAATAAGTCAACAACATCGCTGTTCGCAAGAAAATGGGTAATTTATTAAACCGTTTAAATAACTAACAACCAGGGCATACTATCCAATAAATTTATCAGCTTGAATATTTTTATTAAATAAATTTATTAGATAAATTTGATGCGTCCACCGTATCGATGCGACGCTCCAAAAGAAAAACAATGGATTCCATTGATAGTCACACTGAATGTTTGGGTCGAAGTAGAAATTTGGACCGAAGTAGAATTTTGGATGTTAACTTTAGTTTTAACTTGAGTTTTGTTGGATGTCTCGTGTAACTCAAACATTCAGTGTGACTATCAATGGAATCCATTGTTTTTCTTTTGGAGCGTCGCATCGATACGGTGGACGCATCAAATTTATCTAATAAATTTATTTAATAAAAATATTCAAGCTGATAAATTTATTGGATAGTATGCCCTGCTAACAACTATTATTGAATTATTACATGAACGAATTTCCACAAACGGCCATTCAGGTATATAATCCAACATAACAAATGGGTCTTTAAGGACAATCAGGAATATTTGGTTTTAAACATATTATCAAAGCATATGCATCTCATCAATAGAGTATTTCATTAAGTATCGAAAATTGTTTGGGGGAGATGTCCTATTTGTGTTCACATTAAATTAAATTGTATTGATTAGAATAAGTTTCCTAGTAAATTATTCGTTTGATTCAAATAAATGTGTAAACTGTTATACAAAAAAAACACATTGATTTTCTTATAAAATTGAGCAAATTGACCAGTGAAATTGGTAATGCAGTAGTGAAAATCGGTAAAAAGCAACTATTGTTTGTAATGCGACAGTGAAGAATGACAGCCATATAGTTTGACAGTCAAAAAGTCGAAAACCGCATTTGTATCGTGCACACCAAAGTAGCACAGAACGTTTACCATTGTGAATTTAAATGGTTTCAAAGTACAAATGTTACAAAAAATCATAAAAAAAGATTATTTAAATGATAGTTATTTGGAATTGTGTGAAGTGAAATAAATTGCATTTGAAAGAATGATTGAATTTATCCATTGAAATTGTGTTTCAAATATAAACTCCACTCGTTCACGACTGAATCACGAACACGAACACATACATACAAAACTATACCGCTGCTAATATGGCCTGTTATGCATAAACATAACCCAAGTACATGCCAAAAAGGTAGTTTAATAACAAACAGTATAACATTCACGGTCCGCACGCAGCACAGTGAAGAATGAACTCAAAATTGATAAAAACAGGCAATTTTGTGTAGTAAATCATAAAATTTTATACAAACAAACAAAAAAACTCAAATTGTTTTGTGTCAATAAGAAAAACGGTGAAATTTTTTGGTTCAGAGTCCGTTTCCATTGACACAATAATGATTTCGTTAATTCAATTGTAAATGTGACTAGCGTGAGTGTTGAAAAAAATTAAAAAATAACAAAAATTGGCCAAAAACTTCCGAATTGATAACACGGAAGCAAAAATGGCCAGCACAACTACGGTAAATGCTGCATCAGCAGCTCAAGTTGATCCAGCCCAAATGAACACATTCCGTAGTTATGTGACAATGTTGGGCGATCCAACAGCCAAAGATGAGATCAAAATGAAGGCAGCCCAAGAGCTAAGTGAAAACTTCGAATTGATTACACAGTGCAGTGGATTTCAGCTCTTTCTTGAGCACTCCATGAAAATTTTTATCAAAATTTTACACGATGGTGATCCACTATTCATATCTGAATACAATCTACAGCAAGTAAGTAAAAAATTCCGTATTAAAATCGAACTGAGATGTGTTTCGTGATCGACTCACGCAAACCAACCAACCAACAACAACAACAAAAATTGGCATTTTTGCAATAAACAATATCGCTATAATTTTGAAAATGTTTTGCTACTCAACAGGTTCGTAAATTAATTTTAGAAATGATACATCGATTGCCGACATCGGAAATTCTCCGTCCATACGTTGGCAGTATACTATCGCTAATGCTAAAATTACTGCAAACTGATAACGAAGAAAATATTTTGGTGTGTTTACGCATTATCATAGAGCTGCATAAGCAATATCGGCCGCAGTTTAATCCAGAAATTCATATGTTTTTAACACTTGTTAAACAAATTTATTCGGATTTACCGAAACACATGCAAAAAATATTTGAACCACGTCCACCGATTCGTGTCAAAGACTTGAAGGATTTGAATTTAGAGCAGTTGCTCAATGAAACATACACAATCACGCCGATTCAAGTGGAAAAGAAGACCGGCGAAAATGTAACGGCCAATTATAATTTAATACCAAAGGGTATTCTATCGCTAAAGGTACTGCAAGAGTTGCCAATCATTGTTGTTCTCATGTACCAAATCTATAAACAGTATGTGCATCAAGAGGTATCGGAATTTGTACCATTGATCATGACCACAATTTCATTACAACCATCGCCAATGCTGCGCAGTCAGCCATCATTCAACAAGGAAGTTTATGTGGATTTTATGGGCGCTCAAATTAAAACATTGTCATTTTTGGCCTATATTATTCGATTGTTTCAAGATGCGATCGTATTGCATGCACCAGCAATGGTCAAAGGAATGATCGGTTTACTGCAATCATGCCCAAAGGAAGTGGCACATTTGCGAAAAGAGCTCTTGATTGCTGCTCGTCACATTTTAGCCACTGAACTTCGTAACAAATTCGTTGGTTCAATGGATAAACTATTCGATGAAGATTTACTTTTGGGCCGTGGTTGGACAACACATGAATCTCTTCGACCGTTGGCATACTCAACGCTTGCTGATCTCGTCCATCATGTTCGGCAACATTTAAATATTCACGTTCTAGCAAAAGCCGTACATTTATTTTCAAAAAATGTACACGATGAATCGTTGCCCACCAGTATCCAAACCATGTCATGCAAATTGCTGTTGAATTTGGTCGATTGCATTCGACAACGCAGTGAAGCTGAATCATCAACCGCACGTGATCTTCTCATTACGATGCTTCGTATATTCACATTGAAATTCTATACGATTGCAAAAATTCAATTGCCACAAATAATCAGCAAATGGAAATCCATGAAAACGGAAACAAATACCACCGCCGCTACCGTTGCCGCCGCCACCACTACAACGACCGCCACAACTAGTGCTACTAGTACAACCAGTACAAGTGAACAGCGTGATCCACTTTCGGTGGACTTGACGGTTGCCGAACAAACATCGAAGCTAAGTAGCATCGGAATTCCACCGCCGGCCAATTTAAATGTGGCCGAATATCGAAGTCTTGTGAAAACACTGGTTTGCGGTGTTAAAACGATTACCTGGGGTTTGGCCAGTTGCAAATCATCATTCAATGAAGCTACCGTTCAAGGTACACAATCGAAAATGTTTCAACCAAAAGAAATTCTTATGTTCATCGATCTGGTGCATTGGGCATTGGAAGCACTTGATATTTACACAATCAATACACCGGGTAATGGTGGTGCTTGTACTCAAGTAGCAAAAACGACCGGTCAACAATTGCCGGTTCCTCGGTCAAAAGAAGAAAAAGAGGTTTTGGAGCATTTCAGTGGAGTTGTAAGTATCAATTTTATTCAAGTGTTTAATTCAAATATTGTTTTGTCAAACTAAAATCAACAAAAATCCAAATTTCCATCATTTCTAATTTCTTCTACAGTTTTTGATGATGCCAAATCAAAATTTCCAAGAAATCTTTGCATCGACTGCTGAATATATGGTTGAAAGAATCTATAAAAATTCAGCACTTCAAGTGATTGCCAATTCATTTTTGGCAAATCCATCGACGTCGCCCCTCTTTGCAACCGTTTTAGTTGAATATTTACTCGAACGAATGGAAGAAATGGGCTCGAATATTGAACGATCCAATTTGTATCTACGCTTATTCAAGTTAGTTTTCGGTTCGGTAAGTTTATTCCCAGCCGAAAATGAGCATATGTTGCGACCACATTTGCACAATATTGTCATTCGGTCGATGGAATTGGCGATGACAGCCAAAGAACCGTATAACTATTTCCTATTGTTACGGGCACTATTCCGTTCGATTGGTGGCGGCAGCCATGATCTACTCTATCAAGAATTTCTACCACTTTTGCCAAATTTACTGGAAGGATTGAATCGTCTGCAAAGCGGTTTCCATAAGCAGCATATGAAAGATTTGTTCGTTGAATTGTGTTTGACAGTACCGGTGCGTTTGTCATCATTGCTACCATACTTACCAATGTTAATGGATCCATTGGTGTCAGCTCTAAATGGTTCATACACGCTCATCAGTCAGGGTTTACGAACGCTTGAACTGTGTGTGGATAATTTGCAGCCAGACTTTTTATACGATCATATTCATCCAGTTCGAGCTGATTTAATGCAAGCACTTTGGCATACACTACGCAATCAGGACAGTGCAGCTCAAGTGGCATTCCGTGTGCTCGGAAAATTTGGTGGTGGAAATCGTAAAATGATGGTTGAACCACAGCGCTTAGAATACAACGAAAAGAATGCATTAACCACATCAATTGTCGCTCATTTCATCGATCATCAGAAACCAATTGAGTTTCCGGTGGACAAAGTCATTGAAACGGCATTCAATGCACTTAAAAACAGTTCAACCGATCCATTTTACTGGCGCCAAAGTTGGGAAGTTATCCGTTGCTATTTGGCTGCATCATTGTGCTTGGACGATGACAAACATACATTACAAAAGCTATTTATGCATAATAGCTTCTTTGAGGGAAGTATTGGAACATCACCAGGACCACATTACAAATCACCTGATGCACAGGCACGTCAAACTCAACAGACTGCATTGACTGGAATGTTTGTTGCAGCCGCTACAAAAGAATTACGTCAATATGTTCTGCCAACAATGGTCGCTGTTGTGCGTCACTATACAATGGTGGCGATTGCTCAACAAGCCGGCCCATTTCCATACAAGCATACATATCAAGTGAGTAATGGCCTCGATCCATTGATTCTAATCGATGCGCTTGCCGTAATTATGGGTCACGAAGAGAAAGAATTGTGTAAACCAGGCCATTTAGCAATGGTTCTGATATTAGAAACCGCTACAAATATTATGGGAAATAAAGAACGTGCTTGCCGATTGCCAATGATGCAGTATTTGGCCGAACGGATGTCATCATTGTGCTATGAAAGACCGTGGTATGCAAAAATGGGCGGATGCACAGCATTGAAATTCCTGTATCAGCACATGGCCATGCGATGGTTGTATCAACATTTATTCGTATTTCTGAAAGCATTCATGTTTGTTATCATGGATTTGGCCGGTGAAGTTTCAAGTGGTGCCATTGATATGGCCAAAACATATTTAGAGCAAATGCTTACGATTTGCATGGTTCCATTGGGAAAAGATTGTAAAAATGAAGAACTAGTTACAACACAAAATAAAGCCATTTACGAAGTGGTTCAGGAACTTGTACGTCAAGTGACCAGTCCCAATTCAATGGTACGCGAACAAGCAATGTCATCATTGCGATTGATTGCAAACGCACAAGCCAAAACTATTACGGAAGTGATGAGTCCACATCGTGAAGTGTTGGCCGATATTATACCACCGAGAAAACATTCATTGAGGCATCAACCAGCTAGCGCACAAATTGGCCTAATGGATGGAAATACATTCTGTACAACACTCGAACCGAAACTATTCACACCAGAAATGATCGGCGATTATGATAAACTTTGTTTCCCCGAACTAATCACACTATGCAATGCGGATGATGCTGTTCTCACAAAACTGGATTGTTACAAAAATGTTAGCAATCTGATTCCATTACGGAAAAGTGCATTGAAAACACTCACTGCTTGTCATTATCTGGCCGATGCCACGAGCCGAGACAAAATTTTAGCACTATTATTAAAATCGTTGGAAAAGAACAACACTGAACTTCAGGAAACAGCATTTGAATGCCTACAGAAATTCCTATCGGTCTATACTATTGACAAAGAAGTGGTAAGTACAAAAATCAATCTTAACAAAAATCCATTTCATTTACAAACTTTGACTGGTTTTTATTATTTCGACTGTTTTTTTTTTCAAATTCAGATTCACAATGCAATGAGACCGTTGCTGTTGACTCTTGGCGATTATCGTAACCTAACACTGAACGGAACAAAACGACTTTCATATTTAACACGATTGTTCCCATCAATGTTTAATGAAAAATTGTGTGAACAATTATTACAACACATTTGCAAGATGCTTGAAAATTCAATAGCAGCCAATAAAGGAAAGAATTTCTTGGCAATTGCGAAAACTGGTGATAATGAACAAAAAGTGGCCACCATTTTGGGTATATTCCATCAAATACCGGCTGCAACAAATAAATTCATTGAAACATTATGCCGATTGATATTGCAAACGGAGAAAAATCTTATGATCGAACCATCATGCCCATTCCGTGAGCCACTTGTTAAATTTTTACTTCGATTCCCCGGCGACACCATCGATCTACTGATGAATGATAATAATATTAAAGATCAACAATACAATCGTTTTGTCATTTATCTACTGAAACACACCAGTGGATTGAAATTCAGAAATGTTATGCAAACCAGATCGAATCGATTGATTCAATTGATTTTGTGCAATCCATTTGATGGAATTGCCACCATTCAAAGGTAAATCAATTTTATTCTGATTGTTTCTGACACTAAAATGAACCGATTTCAAAATTCCCTGTAATTTAATCATAATTTTTTATTGTCATTTGAAAAACAGCCAAGTAATACTTGCATCAACCGAAGACCGATATGAAGCTCAGCATCAAGCTGTAGTTGTCATTACAACACTTATCGAATTCGACGAAAATTGGATAGCCGATCAAACGGAGCTGGTAAATGCGTTGAAGTCAATCTGGCAATCTGATTTGTACAAGGTAAGTCTTCATGATACTTTCAAATGGATTATTTTCTTTTGCACAGTTTGTTTTAACATATCAACTAATTTGAATCTTCTTTTTTTTTGAACTTTTAGAGTTGTGAATCAAATGTAGCCTGTGATCTTTGGCATTTAATTGCGAAAATTTTCCTGAAATACTTTACACATCACACTGATGACATTGACTTGCTGTTCATGCTATTGAAAGCATTGTGTCTGCGCTTTATTCCGGATTTCCAGGTGAGTTTAATCGATTTCAATATTTTGTTTAGATAAAATATATTCGAAATGACTGATTTACTGATTTAAAAAAAAAAAATATCTTGTTTTTTCTCTTCGCAGTTTCTACGTGATTTCCTCTCGAATACAGTTGCACAAAACTACACCGTTGATTGGAAGCGAAAAGTGTTTTTCCATTTTGTGGATAACTTCCACAATCCAGCCCTATCACAAGAGTTAAAAGCAAAAATCTTAACAACCATTTTGATACCGTGTTTTGCTGTGAGTTTTGAAAAAGGTGAAGGTATCAAATTGATCGGAGCACCACCATCACCATACCAAGAAGATGAAAATAATGTGGTGTCGGTATTCATAAGTCGCGTAATCGATCCGGATAAGCCATTTGAAAATGAAGACGCTGTACGAATTGCACTTCTACAATTTGCATGCTTATTGGTTGAACGAGCCTCGCCACACATTCATGACGGTGATTCAAACAATAAGCGACAAGGTAGCAAATTACGACGGTTGATGACATTCGCTTGGCCATGTTTACTTGGTAAAAATTGTGTTGATCCATCGGCACGCTATCATGGTCACTTACTTCTCAGTCATATAATTGCTCGGCTGGCAATTCACAAGCGAATCGTTTTGCAAGTATTTCATTCATTGCTCAAAGGTCATGCAATTGAAGCCCGTTCAGTTGTACGTCAAGCGCTTGAAGTGTTAACACCAGCAATGCCACTTCGAATGGAAGATGGCCATACAATGTTAACACACTGGACAAAGAAGATAATTGTCGAAGAAGGTCATTCAATGCAACAGCTTTTCCATATTTTGCAATTGGTGGTACGACATTCAAAAGTATACTATCCCGTGCGACATAATTTAGTGCAGCATATGATAACATCGATCACACGATTAGGCTTTTCGGCCACAGCCACACTTGAGTACCGTAAATTGGCCGTTGAATTGGCCGAAGTGATTGTTAAATGGGAATTGCAGCGTATCAAAGAAGACAACGAAGCAAATGGTATTGTCATATCGGATGAATTGAATGAAGCATTGAATTCCGGAACGGCAGTCAAACGATCCAGTCCCGATGACAGTGAACAACAACGAAAGAAATTGGCTATTGATGGAAGTGGTGGAACGCCAACATCAACATCAACGCCAGCCCCAACCCCAACTCCAACACCAGCCACAACACCAGCCACAACACCAGCCACAACTCCAGCCGCCACACCAACACCAGCAGCTAGCACAAGTCAATTAAATCCAACACCAAAACCAGAATCACTTGAACCAATCGAAAAGCATCATTGCGATACCGTAATCAATTTTCTATTCCGTCTATCGTGTCAAGTGAATGATGCATCACCGACACCTGGTGCCATGACACCTGGCGAAAATTTGTCACGGCGTTGTGTTGCTCTCTTGAAAATGGCATTAAAACCCGAAGTTTGGACACAACCGGTTGATTTGAAATTACATTGGCTAGACAAAGTGTTTAGTAGCGTTGAAAGTGCGCAGCCAAACTATGGAAATATTTGTACCGGTCTTGAGCTGTTGACATTTTTACTGGGTGTTTTAAAGAAGGAACAGATTTTATCGATATTCCGTCCACTGCAAAAAGGTCTTTCGGCTTGCGTTACATGTTCGAATACAAGAGTTACACGTCTAATGCATGGACTGTTGTCTCGTTTGATGGGCATGTTCCCAACAGATGCTTTCCACAAGCATGAAGAGCTTGAAGTGTTATATGCAACCATTAGCAAAATGATTTTCGAAGGATTGGCAACATTTGAGAAAAGTCCACAAGCAAATCCATCATCATTGTTTGGAACGTTGATGATTTTGAAAGCAGCTTGCATGAACAACCCAAGTTACATTGATCGCTTGATGATGCCATTCATGCGGCTATTAAATCGACTAACAAAAGAACATTTGCAAGGATCCCCACAGCATACAGCCGCTCAACAAACGGATGGCACAAACAGCGGATCACTTGCACTTGAGCTGCTAATTTTGTCATTGGATTTGGTGAAAAATCGTGTCGTTGTGATGGGAGTTGAAATTCGTAAGCTATTCATTGGTGGCATTCTAGTTGGTTTGATTGAAAAGAGTGCCGAAGTCAAAGTGATGAAAGCCATCGTTAAAATCATTGAAGATTGGATGAAGAATAAAAACAGTAGCGTTACCGTAACACAAGCGCCAACATTACGTGAAAAATCCATACTTTTGGTGAAATTAATGCATTACGTGGAAAAACGTTTCTCCGATGATCAGGAATTGAATGCACAATTCTTGGAATTGATAAACTACATCTATCGTGACGATCAATTGAAGCAATCTGAATTGGTGTCCAAATTGGAATCAGCATTTTTGAGTGGTTTGCGTTGCAATCAACCGGCAATTCGTGCTAAATTTTTGGAAATATTCGATGGATCAATGCGCCGTCGGCTTCATGATCGTTTACTCTATATTGTTTGTTCACAAGCATGGGATGCGATCGGTCAACACTATTGGATCAAACAATGCATTGAATTGCTCATTTTAACCGCAAATACATCAACACAAATTCGAAATGCAAACGATACACATTTATTGCCGAGCATTTCGTCTGTCATCAATCTCACCGATTCAGAAGAGAAAAAAGATTTCGTAATTTACACGCAAATGCACAACGATCAACCGGATATTTTCGATAATATTGAAGACAAAGAAGATAATTTCGATATGGATATGAATGTGGATTTGAATATATCGCGTCGTGAAGAAAGTGAACGTCCAGTTGCAAATCGTAATGCAGCCCTTGTCAAATTGATCAGTCGTCAAGCCGAATTTTTGGAAGCAAATCGTAAAATTCGTACCGAACAATTTTTAGTTGCAACGGCTCAACTGTGTCACATGGATACACCGTTGGCTGAAAGCTGTTGGTTATCGGTATTCCCGCGCATGTGGTCGATCCTCGATGAAGGTCAACAGCAATCGTTGGTACGTGAAATGGTACCATTTTTATCGTCCGGAACACATGTCATTCAAAAGGATTGTCATCCATCGGCAATCAATACATTTGTTGAAGCATTGTCACGGTGTCAGCCCCAAGTGCATTTACCACCAAATTTGATGACATACCTTGGAAAAGCGCACAATTTATGGCATCGAATGACACTTATGCTTGAAGATATGGCCAATGAATGGCCAAACAAGCAAGAACAACTCGGCGAATATTCCGATCCAGATATTACCGATTACACATCAACGGAAATGAGCAAAGCTGCCATTTATGATCCACTATCACAAATGTATTCAGCATTGCATGAAGAGGATTTATGGGCGGGTTTATGGCTTAAATATGCTAAATATCCGGAGACAAACAGTGCTATTGCCTATGAACAAATGGGATTCTTTGAAGAAGCACAAGGCGCTTATGACTTAATCATGACCAAATACAAACAAGAAGCAGCCAGCGGCCCAACACCAATCGATATGAATAGCGAACTTCAGCTATGGGAAACACATTGGTTGCGATGCGCAAAGGAGCTCAATCAATGGGATATCATTTTGGATTATGCTAAAATGCACAAAGATAAAAAGTCATTTTTAATCATGGAGAGTGCATGGCGAGTGCCCGATTGGGATGTTATGAAGCAAGCGCTGAACCGTGTCGAACATGCCAGCCCAAAGAAAGATGGATGGAAAGTGAATTTGTACCGGGGATTTTTGGCTATTCTAAATCCAGACGAACAACATTTGTCATCCGTGGAACGATATGTTGAGATTGCATCCGTATTTTGTATGCGTGAATGGCGCCGATTACCACATGTTGTTTCGCACATTCATTTGCCACTGCTGCAAGCTGCCCAACAAATTATGGAATTACAAGAAGCATGCCAAATTCATCAAGGTTTATTGCAGAGTCGCATTTCATCGTTACACGATATGAAAGCAATTGTGAAAACATGGCGCAATCGTTTACCGGTCGTGGCCGATGATTTGTCACATTGGAGTGATATTTTCACATGGCGTCAACATCACTATCAAATCATTACATCACATTTGGAGAAACAGCCTGATGTTGTGACGAATAGCAATCAAAGTATGTTGGGTGTTCATGCTTCAGCCCAGGCAATCATTCATTTTGGTAAAATGGCACGAAAACACAATCTTACCGGTGTCTGTCAAGATTCATTGTCGCGGATTTACACCATTCCATCGGTGCCAATTGTGGATTGCTTCCAAAAGATTCGACAACAGGTGAAATGCTACCTTCAAATGGCAGCGATAAGTGGTCGCGGTGAATTGGCCGAAGCGCTTGAAGTGATTGAATCGACAAACTTGAGATATTTCTCACGTGAAATGACCGCCGAATTTTCCGCATTGAAAGGATTACTGCTGGCACAAAGTGGAAATTCCGAAGAAGCAAACAAAGCGTTTAGCGCGGCTACACAAATGCATGACACACTGATCAAGGCGTGGGCATTGTGGGGTGACTATTTGGAGCAAATATTCACAAAAGAATCACGACAAATGCATTTGGGTGTCAGTGCAATTATCTGCTTTTTGCATGCATGTCGACATCAAAATGAAAGCAAATCGAGAAAATATTTGGCCAAAGTGCTCTGGCTACTTTCATACGATGACGAGCAATCATCACTGATGGACGCTCTAGATAAATATGCCGTTGGCGTTCCACCATTACATTGGCTGCCATGGATACAGCAATTGCTATGCAGCTTGGTGCAGTACGAAGGAACGGCCATCTTAAACTTACTAAGCCAGGTATAATAAATCAAATCACAATCATTAATAATTACTAATTAATACTAATTATCTAATTAAAATTTCGGTAATTTGTCATTCCAGGTTGGCCGAATGTTCCCACAAGCCGTCTACTTCCCGATTCGTACGTTATATCTCACATTGAAAATTGAACAACTGGAAAAAGCACGTACCACAAAGAAAGCCAGCGATAAACCAAACGGTGCCGAAGGAGCCCAACCACAGAGTACAAACCCAAGGCCAATACGTGCAACGCCACCAATGTGGCGATGCTCAAAAGTAATGCATGTTCAACGTGAAATCCATCCAACAATCCTCAGTGCATTGGAAGGTATTGTCGATCAAATGATTTGGTTGCGTGAAAATTGGTACGAAGAAGTGTTGCGACAATTACGACAGGGTCTCATCAAATGCTATGCCATCGCATTTGAAAATCGTGGCACAGTGAATGAAGCGAAAATCACACCGCACACATTAAACTTTGTGAAAAAATTGATTGCAACATTTGGCATTGGAATTGAAAACATTTCAAATTCAGCCGCATCAACCGATGCAAAAGATCCGTTGGCAAAACGAGCTCAGGCCACTGTTCAAGATCCAGTTTTCCAGAAAATGCGCGGACAATTTTCGATTGACTTTGAATTCTCACAACCGGGCGCAATGAAACTACACAATTTAATATCAAAACTAAAGAAATGGATAAAAGTGCTTGAGGCAAAAACAAAACAACTACCGAAATCATTTTTGATTGAAGAGAAATGCCGTTTCCTGTCGAATTTCAGCCAAAAAACAGCCGAAGTCGAATTGCCGGGTGAACTATTGCTACCACGTCATTCACATTATCATATTCGTATCGCTCGCTTCATGCCACGCGTTGAAATCGTTCAAAAGCATAACACAGCCGCTCGCCGATTGTTTATTCGAGGCACCAATGGAAAGGTCTATCCATATTTGGTGATCAACGATTCTGGATTGGGTGATGCACGGCGCGAAGAACGTGTTTTACAATTGTTGAGAATGTTAAATCATTATTTGGCCAAACAAAAAGAAACATCACGCCGATTTTTACACATCACAGTACCTCGTGTGGTTGCTGTCTCACCACAAATGCGACTGGTTGAGGATAATCCAAGCAGCTTATCACTTTTGGACATTTTCAAGAACGGTTGTGCCAAATTGGGCATAGAACATGATATACCATTGGCACGATACTATGAACGATTGGCCGATGTACAAGCACGAGGCTCACAAACAACGCACACGGTGTTACGTGACATTCTGAGAGAAGTTCAAACATCCATGGTACCAAAAACGATTCTCAAAGATTGGGCACTCAAAAACTACACATCTGCCACCGATTACTGGCAATTTAGAAAAATGGTACGTTTTGATTTCTAACCTGATTTTCTTTACAGCAAAATTGACTAAATTCACATAATTCCGGATATGAACTGAACATTTGCTAATTTCCAATTTTCTTGTTTATTTTCAGTTTACGCTACAATTGTCATTGGCATGTTTGTGCGAATATGCTTTGCATCTGACAGCAACAAATGCCGACATGATGTACATCCATCAAGATTCTGGCCTCATTAATATTTCATACTTTAAATTTGATATTGATGAAGCAACCGACGAATTGGGCGCCAATCGAGCTGTTCCATTCCGATTAACACCAAACATCGTCGAATTCTTATCAAGCATTGGAATTACTGGACCGCTTACAGCTTCAGCCATTGTAACAGCACGGTGCTTAGTTCAACCAAACTTCAAGGTATGTTTCGTGTCACAGCATCAATTGTCCCATATTATCTTCCCATCTTTTGGAATGAATGACTAATTAATTTTTTCGAATATTTTTCTATTTTTCATCATCAGCTACCAACCATTCTGCGTGCAATTTTACGTGATGAAATTATTGCACTGCACAAGAAGCGATTAAAAGATGAAAAAATGCAATTAGAAGCGAATGGCGATATAAATCCAGAAAGTCCATCGAATGATGAAATCAAAGTGAACATGGAAAGCATCATAATATTCGTGAACAAAGCGGTCAATTCGATTATGAGCCGACTCAACAGTATTTCGTACTTCGACAATGTCGAAAATAATAAAATGAGCACACTTGTTCAAGCTGCTCACAACCCAGACAATCTATGTCGTATGGATCCAGCATGGCATCCATGGGTGTAAATCACACCGATTTTTTTTTTTAATTTGGACCCATTAAAATCGCCAATTTCAAGGCGTTTCAACGAAACGATGAACATTTTACGCTATTCAAATCAGTTTGAATTATATTAAGAATAAGAAATAAACAAAAGAAAGAAGAAGAAAAAAAATAACCGAAAATATTCGATAGTTCTGAATCTTTTTTGTGTATATTCAAGAGGTGATTTCAAAATAATTACTTATTCCAATCTTTTAATCGATGTGAACAAAGTAGTAGGATTAGGATTAAAATAAAGTATTAAAATTCAAATAATTATGTTTTTATTCCAGAACTTACTTTTTAGAATTACTTCATTATGTATTTTTCGATTTTTCGGCAATTGTGAGAAAGTACCAACCGTTTGGTTTGTGTTTATGCGAACAACCACTACGCCCATGAACCCATTTTTATGATCTGACACAGGATCCAGTGTTGCTGCTGTGTGTAGTGGTCGACTTAGCAAACACATTTGGATTATCTCCAATTGATTTATATACATGCTACTTATCGCTGCAGTCCCAAGATTCTTTTGCAATTCCCTCAGTGTTCATGTGAGACCTGCGAGTCCCTATGATGTTATATAGTGGGACCCGCGAGTCAAATGTTTGAAATATTCAATTTTACTCGATTTTGAAATTTAGGGTCATATTTGACCCTTTGGGAGTGATTTTTCGGGGTCAACCCTCTAGGGGAAATTTTTTATCAAGTCAAGATCTATAACTTTGCTGAAGATAGTAAAATCAAATTCCTTGCCATTTACGAGGTATGGCCATGTGAAGTACACAATGTTTCATTCACAGTGTATATAATCAAATGAAAAACCTCTGAACGAAGTAAAAATCGAGTGACAAAAGCAAAACGCAAAATACAAAATTTTTGATATGAAATTTGTGCCGAAAAAAAGTTATTTGAATTTTGTAAACAATTTTTCAGTGCGTTAGTGCGTTCGGTGCGTTGCGATGTGTTTTCGATAGCCAAAAAAACACAATTTCAGCAACGCACCGAACGCACTAACGCACTGAAAAATTGTTTACAAAATTCAAATAACTATTTTGTCGGCACAAATTTCATATCACAAATTTTGTATTTTGTGTTTTGCTTTTGTCACTCGATTTTTACTTCGTTCAGAGGTTTTTCATTTGATATCATAGATTTTGGCAATGCATGCAATTTCAATGTGTGCGCTCATTGAAATTATATTAAATGAAACCACAAACTGAATATTGACAATGAATGTCTTGCATTTTCGAATTTTTGCTATTATTTTGCATTGTACGAGTGAAAATTTATTGAAAATACTGATTACTTTGGAAGAAAATTTTATTTGGCTCTCTTTAATTTGCTGTAAAAATCGAATTAAATATTATTACAAGTATTTGATCCCCGAAATTAGTGCATATGTGTCAAAAAATGCATTTTTCGGTGTTTTTATGGTGAATTTTGAATAAATATGCCAATATCTCGAAAAAATGAATTTTGTGGGATATATGCGATATGGCTTATTTTAGACCAGGGTTATGGCCAATAACCCTGAAAATATGAATCAAAAGTCTTGGGCCATTTTCGAGCAAATGGCCGAAAAGTGGCCGTTTTAAGGTTTTTGGCCAAGAATGGCCTATCAACTTGAAAATTTAAAATTCAAATGGGTGTCATTTGGAAGCTTATCTCAATACCTTACCAACGATATGCGTATGTCTGAGAAATATCAAGTGGTTCGGCCACAGTGGCTGTGGCCGTGGTGGTCACTTTTTGGCCTTTAGAGGCCGGCCACGGCCAAGATGGCGGCCAAATCAAAAACTTTCAGAACAAAAGTTGCTTAGTTTTTTATATACTACAATCCCTGAAAGTTTGAAAAAAATCGGGAGATGGTACGGATACATACGTACATACATACCCAAAAAATATTATAAATTGATAGGTGGAGGCGCCACGAATAAAATTCAAATGGCCATAACTTTTCAACGTATGGTCCGATTTTAAAGGTTGGGGTGTTGTTGGATTCGTATTAACGCTTAGAAAAAAATAAATATCAGGTTCAAAAATATAAAATCTATTTTTACCCGGATTATGGCCGAAATTTTCCCCCTGCGATATCTCCACTTGTGGTTGGTAAAATTTAGAGTGTGTATACTTTTTTTGCGCTAATTTTCAAAGACTTTTCAGATGGTATATGACACAAAACGCTCGGACTCATAGATACAAAGTTCGAAACTTGCTGTATATATACTGAGTAGACTTTTCGCACTAGAGGTGCTTTCGTCACTCGTGTGGACTGCCGTCCACTGTGATACATATATAAAATGTATATACAGTGGCTCACAAAGTGGTCCGGACACCCCATTTTTTAATGAAATCCATAAAAAGTCATATTTGTTCATACACTTTTCTCTATATAATTAAAAATGGAATAGTTTTGAACTATTTTTTATTTTAATTGAAGAAATAATAATAATTGGGAGCCAAATTTGAGAAAAGGCCATTTTGGTCGTCACAAAATTGTCCGGACACTTTTTCAAAGTGGTTTTTGTCCCACAAGGAGTGAAGTTTGAATATTGATATATTCAGAGGATTTGCTCACCAACTCAAAATCTACAATTTGCCGAAAGACCCGTATCATTTTCTCTACTCGTATTGACACTTGCTAACGCTAAAGTTGACTGAAATTGGCATTTGTGCTATATTCAATCCTCTACAGTTTTATGAGGAGTGGTCGAAGGGAGTTGAAATTTTCAATATAAATGATTCATCACATAAAAATGATTTTTTTTTTTTTGGTTTCGTATTGTTGTAAACAGTGTTATGCAAAGATATGTGTAGAGAGCTAATATATGGCACTTACACTTGGGCACTTATCTCATATTCATCTAGATAATTCAATTTCAAGCGGTGATCTGGAAAAATTAGATAATTTTTAGATTTTTTATGAATAGAATTTGATACCGCGTAAAACATAGGATAGACAATTTCCTGATTTGAATAATAACAAAATTGGACTTTCATTACCTTTGGTGTAATTTTCAAGCTTAACTTTCAAAAGTGTAGTTCATAAAGAAATCAATTACGACAAATATGTTATCCAGAGATGACTGAAGCGCACTGATAATACGAGCAACGGCCGCACCGCTTCTGTGTTTGAGTGCGCTCAACATGCTTAGTGCTTGTAAGGTGACCAGTGATTTTTTCAAGAGTTCGCTTAAGCGCTGATGCACTTTATTGTTTTCTTCGCTTTGTCATTATTTCCAACTTATATTTTCGGCCAGTAGAATATATTTTTTTTATTTTATATTCATCGTAACATAAAGTGTAACAATTTCTATCGTTTTTTCAATCATTTTACGGAAATAATCAAAATCAAAAACTTATACAGGGTGTCCCGCAATTATATGTCAATATTTCTACCACATATTCCTCAGACCATGAGGCGAAAAAAAGTCTATGGGCAAACATTTCTAGGACTCGTTTTTAGTGGGGTTTCAGCCGTCGGCCCCCTTTGAGTCAATATTTCATATGCTAGGTCATCATTCAAATGCGTGTAGTGGTCGCATTTTTCAACCTAAATACATGGTTGATAGCTTATTTGAAAGATTTTGACGTCTACTAGATGACACGATCAAGAAAAAGTAAAAAAAGTTTAGTGGAGGCGGTACATTTTTTGGTTGGTCTGCAAGAACAAAAAAATCAAAAAAATTCAAAAACTTGGAATGCTAAGTGAAATACAAATCAAAAATTTCAACTGCTCCGATACGTGTCTCGAAAAGATTTTGCAAAGCAGCAACCAACAATTTCAAAGAATATCCTCGATGTGGTGCATTCCGATCTTTGTGGTCATATGCGCACAGTGACTCCCAGCGGCAAAAAGTATATACTTACTTTTATCAACGACTTTTCTCGTTGTACATTCATTTATTTATTGAGAGAAAAGAGTGAAGTAAAAAATTGTGGCTAAAGAATGCATTTGGTTGAAACGTTTAATAACTGGAATCGGGCAAATCATTACTGAACCAATTATCATTTATGAAGATAATTCAAGTTGTCAGAAATCAATTTTAAATTCTAATCATTCAAATCGTACAAAACATATTGATATCAGATCAAGGGAAAATGACAACCTTTCTGCCATTAGAAACGTCAAAAATACCTTCAAGTACCTTCCTAATATCGAAACTACCGCCAATGAATCGTATTTCTCCAGCAATACAGCATATTATCATAGTGCTGGAAAAATACGATTCATTGGCGGTAGTTTCGATATTAGGAAGGTACTTTTGACGTTTCTGATGGTAAAGCGGTTGTCATTTTCCCCTTGTATCAGATACTATTTTGTTAAAGATTTAATCAGTAAAAATATTTTGAAATATGTATACTGTCCTTCAGACAGCGTAAAGTTCGAACAATTTAAAAAGGAAATGTTTCAAGATTAAGAGAGGGAAATGTTGGAAAGTAGCCTTTGAATTAATAATCCTGAAATTGTATTTGATGTAATTTCCAAATACTCAGTTCAGTTAATAAAGTGAAATCGAAGTATAAACATTATATTCTATATATCAGGCTGTTATTGGAAACAAAGCAAATAAAAACACAAATCTATGGTAATAAAAATGAGCATTCTTGTTCAGAAAGATGGTAATTATATGATAACAATAAATTCGTGACATAATTATTGGCGGCATTGGGACATGCGATTCATGTTCATGTCTCCATCATAAGTGATTAGTCCATGCATTTTTAAAATATCGGCAATAATCGTGCATTCACGAAAAAAATTCAAATTCACTCTTATTTTCACTTTTCGATCCTGACATTGTTAGCCATGTGTCAGCACTGTGCAATATGGCTCAATGAGACATTTATGTTGAGTATTCATACGTTCTTATAAATTGAGTTCAGAAGTGAAAATTGGTGTTATTACCGACAATTTATAATATCATACTTCAAACAACCCAAATTTTAAAAAATAGGCAAAAAAAATATCTACCCTTTGTTAAACTTTGTGACATTAAAAACGTAAACGCTCATAAAAAATTCAAACTAAATGTCACACAATTTAAGTTTCCAACTATATGCACTTTAATGCACTAAATTTTGTGTGTATATTTGTGTGTGTTTAAAAAATCGAAGCATCAATGCCATTGCATATATCAGCAAAGGAGTTTCCATTCAAGAAAAAAAAGGTTGATGTATGCGATCAGTCGAATTTAAAGAATTGCTAACGATAGTATTTTGTGTAGTGCAAGGAGAAATGCACACTTTTTATTTTGTAAGAATTGAGTGAATCAATATAAACAATGCAGGTTTTTGTAAACTATTGATGATGTTCATGCTCGGGTTGTTACTTTGAACAACACAAAGACTTCAAACACCATAAGAACTAAACTAAATTTATTTTATTACGATACATCCTGCCTCTCGTTGATGGTTGAGCCATAAAATAAACCGAATTCATTGAGCATTTGTTGTGAGAATCGATTTGGGAAAAAACCCAAATACTTACATTGAGCTTCAAATGACGAGACGACATTTATTAGGGATATTTTTATGGTTGAAAAGTAATAAACTTCAATGTGCTGAATAATTTGGTAAATGTACCAATGTTCATCGTTTTTTTTTTTTTTTTTTTTTTCAAAAATGTAAACTGGTAAAAACTTTCGGCTGTGTAATTGCACCTCCCCTCCACAATTTTAAGAAACAAAACAAAAACATTTCACTTTAGATGGAAGTCCGTTTTTGCATTCCTCTCAGTCAAGTCAGTTGTTTTTTAAACATCGAGACATCAGCATCTCGACGAAAAAATAAACAAAATTTAAAGAGAAGTGTCGAACAATACAAAAAAACCGGTTGAAGTGTGTTCTTTGTTTGAATCGTAAATTTTTGTATCATTCATACTGACATTGAGCGAAAAATTAAAACATCAACAGTGGACAACATGAGCGCATGCTGCGGCTTGGAATCAAGCCAAGGAAGAGTGAGCCCTGAATTGGCAGAAGGTGTAAGTTTCAAATTGATAGATGTATGTAATTTCATTTAATTTGAATAGTTAGTGCCGACGTACATGGAATATTAGTTTTATAAAATGTAATTCTGATTTCAATGTCATAGTGCAATATGTTTAATGAAAATATTCTGTTGACTGTGCATGCTCGATTTTCATCCACCCGAGGTGTGCATGAATATATTTCAAGCAAAATATAAGCACAATTAATTTTCCACGTCAACTGCGAAAAGTAAAAATATATTGGAATTGGAATGATAGCAATAAATCGCACAGAGACGAAATCTGAACCGAATGAAATTTGATGATAGAACATTTTCCGATTTTTCGTTATTAGATTGTACACCTCTAAATTAGAGGCTCTAATCGACTGAACAAATCTGTAATCATGTGATGTTTTCTATTTGATTCACTAAAATAATAGGAAAATGCTCAAAATGTGCAAAATGCTGACGAAAGTATTTTAAACCGAAATCGAAAACCAACTGATATAGCATTCCTTGTTGCATATGGCCTATTTCTCGTAATATGGGTATGTTGTTGAAAATAAGTTCAACGCTCTTGAAATTCACTGTTAAACTTAAAAATAAATCAAATAGCATTTTATCCACATTTTGTTTACAATTGATTAGGTCGGTTTGTTGGGCTATTGTATCGCTTACGGTGATATTTATCGAATTCTCAATGGATACGATAACTGTGGCAATATTTGTGGGAAAATCAATGTATTTGATGATATCAATAATTCGGGCTGTCGTGGCTTGGATATGACAAAGCACAAATATTTGCGTGTGCAATCGTGGGAGTCAGAATCAACCGAAACTGAACATGTTCAAATTAATCGCATTTGTGTTGAAAACTGCAGCAATTATTCGGGATTGTAAGTATAAAATCGATACATACAAACGAATATGACTCACAGGTGGTTGATTTTTGTGTGTTATAGTCAAACCATTTTAAATCGATGCATACCGGAACGAGCAGCAGAACAAACAGAGTCATTTGTTTCAAAATCGGGATTACGCGACTTTTTTCAGGTAAAAATGTCAATTCATAGATTTCAATTTTTTTTTTTTTTCGGCGAACTGTAAACTTGTCTTTAAATGGAATGCTAATCATCACAAATCATTTTTGAAATCATGTGTGGATTTTAGGAGGCAGCCGAAGATTTGCATAGCTCCTGGATGGATATTTTTTACATGTGCCTCATTGCATTCGGTATGTATTAGAATGAGGTAGATTTGAGTTTTTCTACTCATTCATTCAAAATAATTGGTTTTCTTTCGTCCAAATCTATAGTATTTTCCATCATCACATTGATGATGTTTAAATATCTGGCAGCTGCTATCGTGTGGATCGTTTTGATTGGTGTTATTGTGGGTTTAATCGCAGTAACAACTCTTCTATGGTAACATTTTAAGCGTCATTTTATACAATTTGGTAAATTTTAAATAGGTCTTGGTTTTAAACAGGATTCATTACAAAGTGGAAGCTCAAGAGCAACCAGAAGATACGATTGGAAGAAGACAAGTCAATACATTCTTGATGCTCGCTATTATTTCAACTGTAACTACAGTTGTACTGATAGTAATGATCATTTTCATGCGAAAACGTATCAAACTGGTGATAGTGTTGTTCAAAGAAGCCGGCAAAGCAACGACTAGCATGCCATTTATATTATTTGAACCCATTTTGACGTTCATTTCGCTATCGATTGTAATCGTATTGTGGTTGTACTGTGCACTATGGATTGAGAGCTCTGGAAGACTCACGATTGAAAACAATACCTCAGCTCAATTTGTTAAGGATGGTGTGATGAAATTTACAAGATGGTACAATTTGATGGCATTGTATTGGACCACGCAATTTTTGATCGCTTGTCAACATATGGTCATTGCTGGAGCTGTTGCAACTTGGTATTTTACACGGTAAATTGTTACATTCTATGCATAAACATGCGCTAATAAGATACCGAATATTGAATTGTGACCAATCATTTCAGGAATAAAAATAATCTTGATGCACCGATTTATACCAGCTTGAAAAATTTGGGGCGCTACCATTTGGGAACAGTGTCTTTGGGCTCACTTTTGGTTGCAGTCATTCAAACACTACGAGCTATTCTTCGTCTCAATAGTGTAAGTTCAGCTAATTCTCGTTATTCATTTAAATGAATCTCTATGTAATTTAACACTTAATTTTTTATAATCAAAATAGAAAAGTAACTCGTCCGAAGCAGAATGCCTTTCTGCATCATGTGATTGTTGTTTAGGCAGTTGTCAAAGCTATTTGAAGTACATAAACCGAAATGCGTATATTGAAACTGGTATGATGCTATGGCTTTCCATATTCAAATTATAACATTAAGGGACCAACTTTTTGGCCGCCATTTGGCGGAGAGGTCCATAGATACTGCTATTTAGAGTTTTCATTATTGGAAAGTTTTTTTTTGTAGCGATAACTAAAAAATTCGTCATATTTTGAAATGCAAACAATTCAAACATTTCTATTCATTCGATTTCATACAGCAATTTATGGTGATCCATTTTTCACGGCTGGATCGAAGGCATTTCATAAATTGATGACAAACACATTACGTGTGTTCACAATAAATACGGTGGGCGATTTTGTGTTATTCCTGGGAAAAGTATTTGTTGTGTTGATTACAATATTATTTGGAATGGAATTGCTGCGTCCAAAAGAAGACATACATCACGTTTGGGTTCCACTCACAGTTGCCGGTCTCTTTGCATTCCTCATTTCGCATTGCTTCATAACTGTTTACGAGGTATAAATTTAGACATCAATTTCAATCGATTTTGTATGTTTCATTGCAATATTTTATTGATATTATGATTTTGTGTTTTAAATTTTAGATGATTATTGACACGATATTCCTGTGTTTCTGCGAAGATTGTGAAATAAATGATGGCCTTAGCCGCCCATATTATATGTCAACCGGTCTCATGAATTTCGTGAAAGATTCCAAAAAACTGCTAGGAATAAACGATATCAGCTAAACAATGCACTAAATCTGTGCCATCAATTCTCAAAAGTGTATCGCTAAGACGAGTTTGCGTCATCAATGTTTAAAATTAAAATTACGAAATAAAAATGAAATTCCATTTTTTTTTGTTAAAAGTATACTCGTTATATATTCAAGAACATAATAATAAACTCTGCTAAACTTAATGCCAACTACGAAAAAAATCGAATATAATTCATTGAAATTCGCTGAATCTTGCTCGCCATGAATGACCTTATTTCATGCGTTTTCCCAATAGATTTCGTTTGTGCTGGCCTTATTCGAAAGATACTTTCGTCAAATGTCATCATTGATCGAGAAAAGTTCGCTTCCAGGACCGTTCAAAAGTGATCGAGATTTTTTCAGTGGCTGCGGTAGTTCACATGCACTATTTCCTTTTCATGACGTTCATTTACGAATCCATTTCTCAGCAGAAAATGAAGGATGACCATTAGAAACGCAAAAGAGTGTATTTGCTAATGAAATGTGCGCGTTCGACTCATTCAGAAAGGAGCGCATGTGGACAAAAAAGAGCACGCAAAAGTCGCATACACAAAAAACTCATGTACGACTTATCTATGAATTTAAACAAACAAAGACGAAACGAAAATGCAAAACATCCACAAAATCGAAAACGTTATATCATTGTAATATATATCAAAAAAAAGGAATCTTCAGAAAACAAAAATATTTCTGTATACGATGGAACTAAACGAATTGGATACGATAGTAATTTGTGTCGCAAAAATGTCGACTGAGTGACTTTTTAAATATAAACAATCCAGATGATTTTAAACAATTTACAATGATCATGCATGAACACGTTCCGAGCATGCTCGGTTGTAGCTTTGATCAACACACAGGCTGCAAACACCATCCGAAGTAGATAAAAAAATTTTATTACCATTCATCCTGCCATAAAATCGATTTGGTAACAAACCCAAATACTTACATTGAGCTGCAAAAATGAGACAGAATTTATAAGGGATAGTTTTATTGTTGAAAACCAATAAACTTCTAGATAAATAATGTCATGAATATATGATTAATGCGACGGTACTGCGTACTGTGAATCCCACCTAAGTAGTGCCGCCGAAATACATAAAATTTGTATTAAGCCTGGTAGCGGCGAGAATCGGAACCAAAGTGTTTGTTCATGATACGGGTAAATGTAAGAATGTTTATCTCCATTTTTTCATAACTGTAAATTGGTAAACATAGTCGGCTGTGTAATTGCACCTGTCTTCCACAATTTGGAGCAACAACAGAAAGACACATTTTTCTTTGGAGGCAAATCCGTTTTTGTGTTCCTTTCAATCAAGTCAGTTGTTGTTTAAACATCGATACATCAGCATCTCGAACCGAATGTCAGAACGAAACTAAATCTAAAGAGAACACAGTAAACACGAAGGGTCACATTTTATTCCTCCGGAGGAGTAATTTTTGTATTTTTTCCTCGCGGGAGAATATGGGAGAATGTTTAGGATGAAATATTCAAATTTACTGAGAAGTGTTGAAAAATACAAAAAAAAAACAGTTGAAGTGTGTTCTTTGTTTAAATCATAAATTTTACATCATTCAAACTGACATTGAGCGAAAAATTGGAAAATCAACAGTGGCCAACATGAGCGCATCCTACGGCTTAAAATCAAGCCAAGAAAGAGTGAGCTCTGAATTGGGAGAAGGTGTAAATACATTAGAACAGAAATGACGTGGTGATTTCCAATTCTCACCAAAAGTGTATTTTAAAACGAGTTTTTTTTCAATAATGTTTACTTACATTAGTTCAATTTAGTTTCGATTAATCATCTCTACTACTTACCTATGTTTTGTCAGCTCATTAAATTTAAAATTACGAAATAAAAATGAAATTTCAATTTGTTTGATAAAAGTATACTCGTTATTTATTCAAGAACATAATAATAAACTCTGCTAAACTTAATGCCAACTTAAAAAAAAAAACTCATTTTGTGTGTGTGTTTTTTTACAGCTAAATCATTAACAATACTTTAAGGGGAGAAGAGTAAGGCGAGAAAGAAAACAGAATCATTTGAGTACATCATTTAATGGTTTTTCTTTGTCGCAAAAAATCTTCAAATAACGTATTTTAATCGGAGCAAAATTAAAATGTAATGCAAGAGAAAAGAAAAATGTTAATTGAATTGGGGTGGGGGGCATATGGATTGCTTAACGAATCTCTGCAATGGACGCAGAAATTCGAAAAGCAACATGGAACATGAAACATGAGGAGAAATGCACTTTTCTATGTTATTTAATTTATTAAATACCAACACCAGTTTTATTTATTTTTTAAAACACTTTTCATGTCATCGAATTGCTGAATCTCTGGATAATAATTTTTTTTTTTTTTTATTTTTGCTCGACATAGAACAATATTCTGAATGACATGAAATCGATTCAAAAACACTCACACACACATACAAAATATTGATACAAAATTTAATTTCAACAAATCGAATATGATTCATTGATATTGCACGAATGTGAAACGTTAAAAGCTACATTTAAAAAAAAAATAATAATCATAAACGAGCATGGCGTTCAAGCTAATCATAAATTGCTACATAAATAAATGGTTAAATATACATTTGTTTTTCTTTTCATCTAAGAATTATGATTTGTTTAATGAGCGAATGAGCAAATGAGCAGCACATTAATTTGCGCTTGAAAAAATTCTAAAGCGTTTCTGCTTTCGTGTTTGCCTTTTCATTGATTCCAATTGATATTATGTTTAACATTGTATGTCATTGTTTTAACGATTCAATTCATGAGATAAAAAATTGGCATTTGAACATTAAGCTTTACTAAATAAAAAGACGAGTAATTAAAGAGATATTCAATTCAATGGAATTAAGATTGTTTTGTTTTGTTTTGTTCGTTTTTTTTGTACATTTGTTGGACAAAAATAGAAAAGCATAATGTGCTGAATTCAGCTAAAGAGCTCTGAGCATTGTGAATTGTCAGTAAATTAGGAATTAGTAGAGACCTGATGGCAGATCGCTTAATTTGCTGCCACTCATTGTGTAAGCCATGCGTGTAGTTTTGATACCAGCCGTATAGATAACGGACGGCTGATGACCAATGTCTGGCGTTGGTGATTTTGTTCGCATTGAAAACGTACTATTCAATGCCATTTCACGTAAGGCCGCAAAATTATTTGGCGATTTTGCAATGGCATTTTTCATCTCTTGTTTTCGCTCCGACGTCATAATAATATCAATCATTGAATCCAAACCGCCGCTTCCATACGATTCAAGGCGTTCAATACTTTTGCTAACTCGTCTCGCTTCCAGTGCGGCTGTAATATCGGGTTTTGGATATTTAGCCGGTGTACTCATTTCCGTCATAAAAAATACACCATTGAATTTTTGTGGCGCTTGTGCCGATTTCGGTATAAGACTTTGTTCGGATGATTTTATTTTACCAAAATGACCGGGAACCGTCATAAAAATATTCTCATCTTTATCACGTGCATCCATGATAACATTGAGAAGTTCACGATTTGTGCTTGTTTGATTGATTAAATCTGGATTTGGCTCACCATCCGGTTCATTGCGATAGCCATGCTGTCGGCTATGCTCAATTTCCATATCAATGTCATCATAGTATGAGATTCGAGTTTCATTGTTTGCCATCATCACACCATAATCGGAATCATCAAAATCCGATGCCCCGGACAATAGATGCGACAGTGATCGCGATTTTTTCGGTGGCTGCGGTAGCAAATTTACCGGCACTATTTCCTTTTCATGATGATCATCTGTGGTACGCAAATGCACCGGTTTTGTATGATATGGAATTAGATTGTCAGACGATTTGCTGCGATCACTTTTTGAATCTTGAATTTCCTGTTCGGCATTGTGCACAATATTCTCCAATTCTTCAATCACTTCTTCGATGGTCGCATTTACATCATCGTCCTTAGCACCATTGCTGTTGCCATTGTATTCATTACTGATGGGCCCATATTTGGTGGCATTTTTCGCATTTTGCGGTAAAATCAATATTGGTTCCGGACTCAATGATTGGCCAGTTTCCGAACTACTGATACCTTCATCCTCATGCTCGGATGAACCATTTTTATTTGTGCGTGGCAACACCTGACGCGGCAATGCAACCGGATGCTTTTCAAGACTTTTGTAACCATCATTATTATGAGCGCCTTGCAATCGAAACACTTCACGTTGCAGTTCAGCACATCGCTCTTGTAGACGACGCTCCATTGTAGTTAAAACTGATTTTTCCTCTTGCAAAATCTGAGCAATTGTAAGGAATAAAAAGAAGGAAAGAAAAATCCAAAAAATATTATAAGAATAAAAAAGAGAGAGAGAGAGAGAGAGAGACAAAGTAAGAGAGAGAAGAAACTAAAAAAAACCATCTCGACATAATAAAAGACCATGCAATCAATTATTTATGAGACTATTTTTAGTTGGCTTGATGTATTTATAATTGTCTGAATCAATACACACTTGAACTCGTCGCTCCAGCACTGCCATTTGACCGCGGATTTTATCGCTCTCTCGATTTTGAATCATCAATTTATCTATGTCAATGTTGATGTCTTCGAAATATTTTATCTCTGCACGCAATTTATCATACCATGGCGAACTCGTTGGGATTAGCTGCGAAAAGGAATGATGATGGAAAAAATCAGCCGCAGAGAGAGTGAGAAAGAGAGGGAATAAAAGAGAATAAGTACGGGCAATTTCAGTGAACATCCACATGTCCGAGGTGCATTCATGCAATTCAAATTCATAGATAAATCGAATTGTGTGCGCAACAACAACGAACATCGAAACACAATGGCGTCGATAATAAAAATAAAATATAAAAAAAAAAACACAAACAACACAAAAATAAAATGAATTTATATATTATATATAAAATATTCCATGCACCTTTGACATATTCAATGGATCAAAACCGGCTTGTTGTAGTTCGGCTTGTAAATATAATCGGCTCTGTACGTTGTCTGCACTTTCCAAAAACGTATTGATAAATTTTAAACCATGATACTGAAGTTCACCTGTGCCACCGCCACTGTTTAACATGCCGGTTAAAAGACGAAATCGAACCGGTTCGCCGCAACGTAAGCGCAGCGTGGATAATGCTTCGGACACTGATGTATGGCCATTGTAAACACCCTTATGTGAGCTATGAACTCCTGCTGCATGCTTATCACATGCCGTTGTCAGCAATTGCAGCGCAAGAATACGCGATCGAATTCCTTGACCCGTTGCTGATGCAGCCAATGGCATTAAACCAATCGGTGATGTGCCTATTCGAATGCGCGCTTCTGGACTTCGCATACAGCATAAATTCAAACATTGCCTATGTGTCGCCAATAAAACAACGAAAAAAAGAAACAACAACAACAACAACAAAAATAAACAAACAAGAATACAAACTTAAGCGCTTTGCTCTTAAATCTCTTATGCCACAAAATTTCAATACAAAAGAATAAATATAATATAACATTTTGTGTGTGATTATACGTACAAGCAAGCCAATTCATCGAGAAGAGCGCGACGTTGATATGTTTGTGCATTCATTTTGCCCGTTGTATTCGTTTGGCCGATGCCATTCTGTTGGCTCAATTGAATTGAACGCAACACCTCAAGCAGTAAAGAGACACCATCCAGTGGAGCCGCTACGAATTCCTGTACAAAACTGTCAAACCAAATATAGCAAAACCGATACGATTGTGATTAATTCGCTGTGATCATTTTGAGTGTGTGTTTTGTGTGTGTGTGAGTTAAGATTAACAATTTGAATTGACATTGAAGTGATCAATGTACACTTTATTTTTAATTTAAATTCTCCCGTTTTTTTTTCTCTTCAAATGATTATTGTTACTGTAACATGTTACCTATACGATCTGTAATAAAGAAATACACATACATGTATTTCTTATGTATATATATTTTAAAATCCGTTCAACTTGATTTGAACAATAGGTGTCAAATGTAGATTAAAATTCATTGATTTCGCGCATGCGTTCGCGCGCGCAATTATTACATGAGTACCTCGGAACCGGTTAGAGACGACGATTCAATAAATCTACCTCTGCTCAAAATCAATAATGTATAACATAACAATTCAATTTTCGCCTTTTACCCGCGGGCCCAAATGGAATTTAATTTATATAACCGAGAGATGTGAAGGAAAAAAGCATTTCGAATTCAAATGGCATTTGCATATAAAACAACAATATTAGAGTTGACATGAGAGTAACTCTAACTAAAATATGATCGTATATCAAAACAAGAAATGCAAATGCGCAAGCGTTGACCTAGAAATGAAAACGTTGCATTTGCAATGCCATTATTTATGCTGTTTATGATATCTGATGATGATGAATCGATTTGATCAATTTTAGTTTCTAGATTTTGTAGCAATATTTGCATGCCTCCGATTTCATTGCGTTTTATTGTAACACATTGTCAGTTTTTTTTTTAAATCAAAATAAATCAAACGCGCTTAGTTTGGTTTCGCATATTGAATCTTTTTCTCTTTTTTTTGTGCACAATGCCAATTCTGAGTAAGTATCGATAATTTGGATTTTTCACATACATCCAAAATGCATTTTCAAAGATTTTTATGCCAATTCTATTGTGGATTTTGTGTTTTGGCACGGTTTTATCTTAAATCTGAAGAAAAAAAAAAACAACGAAAAAAAATCTGAACAAAAATTCTCCAAATATTTTCTATCTAGAAGCATCGTATATAAACGTTGAAATTTTTTTCAATGCTAAATTCATTGAAAAACTCCAAGTATTCGATTCTATATGTAGATGTAGATATATATCAAATATAACTGTAAAATTGCAATTTACACACCAAGATGGACCAAATTGTCTGGATCCAATTAACGCTTAATAGCCTAGCTAAACGGTGTAAAATGTACATACCTTGGAAAAGATGCACGTAAATCAGCACGTAATTTCGTCAATAGATCGGTAATTGAGCCAAACTGCTTAAGAGACATTTCACATTCCTCATCAGGAAGTGGTTGTATTGGATTCCTATGAAATTCAAAACACAAAATCACAATCAATCGTATTGTTTTGGTTCATTGAATTTTATTAATTTAAAGATAAAATGTATAAACAAATGACTCACTTGAATGCTGAATGTTTGGCTGGTAGTGTAGCCGCTCTGGAATTTGGACTCTTCTCTTCCGATGTATCATAAATGGATTTTGGTTCACCATTTGTCGTTCCGCTGGTGCGTCGTCCGAATTTTTTCAACGAAACAATATAATCTTCAGCATTATAAACCGGAGGTCGTTGATTTTCCTATGGAAACAGAGAGAAAAAACAAAAAAAAAACAAAAAAATAAAGAAAAATAATCAAGTGAATCGAGTCTCACTTTAAACTCATATAGAGGTAACAAAATTATTGCTTTAAAAAAAAATCCGTTGATCGACTGATTTCAATTTAAATGGATTATTTAGTTTACGGTGCTACAGACAAACACAATAGCCTGTCTACAGACTCACTTTAAATCTTCATGATGGTCATTTTGACGATCGCTTCAGTTTTTTTCTTTTTCTTTTTCACCAGTATGATCTGTTGTTTTGTGGATGGTTCAGATATTGTCGCATAATTTTCCGGTTCGATGAAAAACGAAAGTTGGTAAAAAATCGCAATCTTTTCACCTCTAATGCATTCGATTCCATCAAAAAAAATGCCATTCATAAAGTGAGATTTCAATTAGAATTTGTTTAGGTCACTGACATTTGCATATCATCCGGTGTTGTTGCATAAATCACATGAAAACTGAGTGGATTGAGTGTGTATTCAAACGGATTGTTGGAATTTGTGTACGAAAAAACGGCATTAAATGCTTTTATTTTTACGCTCTTCGCAATTATATAATACATTCATTTGCGAATCACGATCAGCATGAATTACTTGAACGTGAGTTCATATTAAGTTAATGTTGTTGTTGTTTTTTTTTGTTAAATTTCGAACAACAACAACAATATTTGCATATTATTTTCAATTTTGAATGAAAGGTGAAATTGTGTTTTATTTGGAAAAACAATTTTTAATTATGCTAATGGATGCTTTTCTCCACATATTTTTGATTTGTGATTGCTTTTTTCGGTTGTCCACTAGTGATCAAATTAATTAATCTGTTTTTTTTTTTTTTTTTAAATTCAAAAGCAACCAAATGTCACGATCTGGTGTTTGTTAACGGTCCCTCAGCCCGATCATTCTTTCGTCGCAATTATAACAAATAAAACGGTTTAAACTGGTGCACTTGTTCCTAGGTAATGGTGTCGGTGCAGTTTGAAGAGACGAGAATGATACAACCGGCACATGTGCAACATTGACCAACATGAGATTATGGATTCAACGAAAAATTGTACATGCTACTTGGTTGGAGGTACCGCATTAACGGTTTTACACGAAGCGAGCATTTAAATCCGTTTACCGCTTGATCGTTGGCATTGCATATAATCTACAGTGAGTGTGCTTCTTGAGTGTTCGGGGGCTCACAAATACGAAATAAATTGTAATGATGGAGGTTAGCAACGACTACTGATGTAGCGGTAATTTTTGCAGGCACTAAAATACGAGCATTTGCAATTTAATAGACAGTCATTTGTTTTCGATTGGCATTGCACCAACGTGTAAAATCCAACGAAAATTCATCATTGCATTTGTGTTCTGTTTTGACTTGAAATCAAATCGAGCGTCTAAAGTGTTTGCATCGAAATGCTAATGAGATTAATCATTTTCATTTTCCTCTAGCGAAAAAGAATCGTTAGCGCTATATTAATTACCCGCTTTCGATTTTTCCTTGCACTATTTGCTATTCGATTCGCAGTGAAAATTTACAATTTGCATTTCATTTCTTTTTCGATTGAATTCTGTATTCTGTTTGATTGTTATTCGCTGCCATCATGTGTGTGTGTGTTTTTTTCTTCTTCTTCTCCCTCCGCTTTGTTCATTCGTTAAAAACGCACCTTTGTGTCCGGTTTTGTATTTCATTTTGTAAATTGCAATTAATTTCATACGCACACGCATTGATTGCTAATTAAATGCCAAAGTGATAAAAACAACAAAATGCGATTGAAAAACAATTATGTTGATGTTTGCGGTTTGTTTAGCAAAAATATATAGATCGGATTTTTAATTGAAAAATGTGTCTACGGAACGCACAAATCAATTAAACACGAAACCAAATCGGACGGGAGAGATTACAACAACAACAAAAACAACTGGCAACAAATCAAATTGAATGGACTCGAAAGAAACAAAAAAAAATAGTACAAGTTGTACAAGTCACACATGTGTGTGCAATGAGATGCAATCGAAACACAAGAGATCGTCGGTTGGCTCTAGTGGTGTTTGTGGCATCGCGTTTTGGTTTTCAGTTTTGTGTTCAGACGAAACAACAATATGAAATTGATACCTTTTGGCAAATCTGTTTCTGTGTTTAAACTTCGTTGAGTGTTTTGTTGTTGTTGTTGTTGTTGTTGTGTTTGTTTGTTTCGTTTTTCTTTGTTGCTGTTGTTTCAATTTTTTCATTCCACGCTTCGATTGATATATAAATCATTGAGCGCGTGTACAATTGAACAGGGATTCGCGAGTTCGTGCAAGCGTTCAACCACAATCAAGTTCAATTTAGTTGTTGTTTTTCGCTCTTTTCTCTCTAGTATATGTGTTTGTTTCTTCTTCTTGCGATAATGAACGATCTAACACAATTCTCTGTGGTGTGATGGTGGTTGTTGTTGTTATTGCCGTTCAGTATTTTTCGTTGTTGTTGTTTTTCAATTTTATTTTTTGTTTTTTTTTGCGCCATCATTTTGCTGCGATGCATCTCAGTAAGATAATATCTTTTGACGTGCGAAAATCAGAACCGATCGGTTTAGCTGCGGTCGCAGCTATCATATATCAATGACGAATCGTTTCACATTGCATATTGGATGGATAGGCAAGTGTCCGTTGCAATTTATTTTCGGTATGCTAGACGTGAGGAAACTATTTCTAAAAAAAAATAAGCATTTACCTTTGGTGGAGCATTTTGTGGAGGCCAACCGACTAATATTTCGGTTGAAATTTTCTGTGATGAAGAACTGGTTTGGGTGCTCATCGGTGATTTTCCCGTACTTGGTGCCATTTGATATCCAATGAAGGAAATTTCACTGTAAGAAAATGTTAAAGAATTTTTTGAGTGATGAAAAATACAAATTTGCAATCTCTTGCCATCGAATGAAAATGACATGAATTTCAATATTTAATTTGCACTGCTTTAACATGTACAATTACAAATAAAATTAATTTGATAATTTCCGTTAGGTCGTCAATGTCATTGGCAATGAAACCGTGAATTCGTTGCAAATTCAGATGATGAGAACGAGCATTGATGGTCTGGCTCATTCCGCTTCTTTAGAACCACAACAAGTCGAAGAGTTTTTTTTTTTTGTTTTTTTTTTTCTCATGTTCTAAATCTCAACCATGAATCCCGGTCAATTGTGCGGTCCAGCTCAATGAAAGCGTGCGGCACAAGTGCGCTCATTTCACATCAAAATATTCTCAACTCGTTTTTATTTTCTGTCTTCAATGTCTCTAAGCATTAGCTCTATGATTTATTGTATTGTGTGTTTCGCTCATGTGATTTTCATTGTCTGGTTGAATTTTGTATTTTCATTCGGTGGATGTGGAGAAATGTTTGTGCGCAACAAAAGTAGAATAGGAAAAATTTGTTGGTTGTTGGGGCTCCAAATAAACAATTCATTCTTCTTTTTTTTTGATCTGTTTGTTTTTCGTTGTTGCTGCTAAATTCATGGTTGAAGTGTGTTCCACATTTACTTTTCGTGTTCGTCTCAAAATCGAAAGTCAATTGAATTGACAAAGGAGTTTAGCATTTTTTGGCACATTTCTTCTCCCGCCCCGCCTAAATGGCGGCTTGGCTTTTCATTTCAACGATTTCCCTTTGATGCGAGTGAGTAGTCGCAACATTTTTATTGTTGAACTTATTAATTATTTGGGTTTCTTAGCAATTTCAAATATTCTACATTGTTAGGTTAGTCAGTGCTGTCGGTACTCTCGAGCTCGCTCTCGAGACGACTGGCAATTTTTGACAATGCCCTTTTTGTTGTTGTGCTGTTTTCATCAACGACTTGACCGATTTCATAGCGCCAGTAATTGGCTTCGTCTCATTCACTCAATTGCAATTTTATAACTATTTTTTGTTGTTGTATTGAACCGAATAGATGGTTTCTTGTAAGTTTTTTCCGAATCATACGAAATATCAAAATTGACTTTATTCTTTATTTTGACACAGACATAGCGGAGCGAAAAAGAAACAAAACGAATAGAAATGTTCAAAATCATGGTGTAGAGAGTAGTTCAACAGACAGACTATGAAGTACCTTGAATTGCCTACATAATCACTTGTTTCATTTCCGGATAGCGGAGACTTCATTTTTTACCTAATAAAAGCAAGCAAAAGAGAGAGAGAGAGAGAGAAAAAAAGAAGAAAAAAAGCGATTACAGCGTCCGATACACGTTTGAACCTTTCAAGTAAAATGGCGTTGAAATTTACAGATCGACCGAGATAAATTTAAGCAAATACTGTTTTTCATTGGCTTAATTTGAGATTTGAATCATAATTTAAAAGCATGAATTATATTTGGATGTGGTGTGTTCAAATGAAATGAAAAAAAAAACAAACTAGTTTTTACAAGGCGTACAATGAATGAACGAAACAAAAAAAACAGTTGTTATAAAAATTGAACTTATATAATTAGACGATTGAGCAAATTGTGCCCACGTACAAAGGGTAATTTTAATTGTCAAAATCCATAATAAAATACTGTTTCGGTAGATATAGCGCCAACAAAAGAATCACTTTAAATCTTCTCTCAATTCTTTTCACATTCAGTTAAACTTATTGAAGTGAGTAAAAACTTGGTAATTTAATGTTATCTCTCATCGCATGCACACAATGGTGGATGGATCCATGTAGTGTTACAAATGGCTTTTATTTCATCGGAAGATGTGCAGTGCGGATTTCGCAAATGCGGAACGAAACTATCGGCCAAAATCCTTCATTGAAACATGTGATCTGCGTAGCGAATATAAATTAATCTATGATTCAGTTTTGCGATCTGTTTGGATTCAATTTATTTGACAAGCGCATATTTCTACATCGTTTTACTGATTATCATCATAAAAAATGCCACACACTCTATCTCTCGCTCTCTCTCTCTCTCTATCTCTCTCTCTTTCTCTTTCTCTCTGTATGCTCTCGATGTTAAATCAAGACCCACCATGCGTCATCTGTTGGCAGCAGACTGCTGACATGACCGGGTGCCGCACCATACACCAAACACACACTCGAAACAAAATGAGCTGAATCATTTGAAAAATTGTGCTCACCAAAAATGCATGCGCACCACTCTCAGCCAGTTTAATTAGCAAAATGCTTATTAATTTATTATATTTCAACAGTAGATGCGCCAATTTTACCAACACAATCGAAATCCAAACAGCGCCACATTTTTTCGGTAGCATCAGCAACAATTTTAATGATGTTAAAAGTTGTTATTTTTTCGTTGTTGTTGTTTTTACTTGAAAACTCTCGAGCAAATTTTGCAAGTCGATGGAAATATGATTGAAATGCCAAACAAACACTTTTCATTTTCAATGGAATGCTTTTCGGATAGAGATGAATCATAAAAGCGCCCGTAGTAGTTGCGATGTACCACATTTTCACGTGTCGGTTGCTTCAGTTCAATTGTTCAACGAGTTTAATGGGTATTATTATCAGTTATCGGGGGCGACCTCAGGAAGAAGCGAATACAAATGACTAATTCGCACTCAAAACTACACACACACACACACACACTTGGATTTCAAATAAAAACGATAGTGAAATATTTTTGGTGCGGTAACGGTTTGAACACAAACATTGAACGACCGTTAAAATGCTCTTGGTGAAGTGAGCAACAGCAACAACAACAACAACAACAACAACAACAACAACAACAACAACAACGACGACGACAGAAAAACGGTTAGCAAATTACATGAAACAGCCACAACCTTAGCTACTTAATATTTTACGTGCGAGTCACACACGTACTCATTGAAACTTTTCTTTTCGTTCGATTCGCGGGGAATAGGAGAAAGAAGAATGAAACAAACAAACAAACGAAAAAAACAAAAAACCGCCAGCCGATTGTATACAAAGTAATAACACGCTTAAAGTACAGTCATAGGGATATGTGAGCACACTGTAACAGTGCACACTCTATATAGTTAATTAAAATAGTTCATTTTATGCTCTCTCTTTCTTTCTAATAACTTGTTCTTAAGTCATTAACCCGACAAAAATAATTACAATGAAATTGTTTTAGTAACTGAAAGAAAGAAAAAAATATCGACTATTTGTTTTTGTTTTCTTTTTTTTAAATAAAATGGCAACGAACAAAAAATAACAAAAGAAAGCATTTAAAAATAAATGAAATGGAACAGACAAAAGACATTCGTTACATCGTATTAGGCAAAAGTTTGATCGATTTACACCTCAGCGATGGAAAATTAGAAAGAATTTCAATGATATGCCAAGCATTTCTCATAGCCATGTCGTTTGTTTGCAAATGGCATTGCTGCTGATGCTTTTCTGAATTTGTTTTTCTTCTTTTCCCAGAGCGATTGCATCGAAACAAAACAGCAAATTTGTGCACGCCATTTGAGATGCTGCGCCTGAACGCTCGTGCGATCGAAAAGTATTTTGAAGAATCTAATTTAATAACCAGTGAAATGGGCTTGGAAAAGAGTTTGTAGCGACAAACCGTTTACTCAACCGGTCCTGAATATGCCTGAACAATTAGAATACCGGCAGCCCGACTTGATTTAACCGCACATCGCAATTGATTGTTCGTGCTGACAATTATTGATCCCGTTCGCGGGAAATGCATAATCATTCATAATTATCGATGTGAGTGATTCGGCATTGTAAAGTGTCTCTTGATTGCGCGCTCCCAATTGCGCGTTTTTACACAAACAAACACAAAAAAAAATTATTATTTCTTGTTCACTTGTTGTTGTTGTTTCATTCGATGATCGGCTGACTTCTGGCTGCGATTGGATGTGGCCGATTAGATAAATGCCCTGATGCAACTGTGTATTGCGTTAAAACGCTGAAGGTTATTGAACGTTCTATACATTTACTTCTAGATTCCCTAGTATATTCCTGTGTCGCCCATTACAACCTGATAAATGCTTTGCAAGCACGCAAACAATCCTACAAAAAAAAACAACAACAACAACAACCGAACACATTTTTCTTTCAAACACACAACACATAAGTGAGCGAAGAAAGACAGAGAGAATCATAGAAAATTGATCCAATTCTCTCATAAAAAAAGTGCCAAGAATTCGCATCGTTGTAACAGAATTATTTCTGAATCATCTGAACAACGTTCAGATGCTATCATTTGACCGTGCGGAAAAATAATAAGCAACATCAAAATTGTACCAATTGTTTTTTTTCTTAATGTGATTAGTGGTACACTCTGGAGCGGACGATTTGAAAATCAAGAAAGTTTTGAAAATCTTGATAAATGTAAATAAAATGAAAAATGAATTAAAGCTGACAAACAGCCGCTTAACGACACTACCATTACCAATTTCACAATATCGCATCTAATTTGTACAAAGACAAAAAAAAACCCACACAGACACACACACACTAAATGAATGAAATGTCTAGTGATAATTTAAATGTCGTGTTTGTCACATTGCTCACTAGTGAAAAAACAAAACAACAAATGTGGTTTTGACCAAAAACAATAGAATTTCGTGAAATTCACAGGTTTATTTGTTTTTTTTTTTTTTTTTTTTTTGTTCAGTTTATTTTTTTATTGCGAACAGCGAAAGTTGTAGTTCTCGTGTTTGGCCGAAATATTTCTTTCTTTCTTTGCATCGTTCATGTCTGTGCATCGTGCGTGTGTATCGTGGTTTCACATTTCATGTTCCAGACATTGATTCATCACTCGATGCTCAGTCAAGCGATAATGCAATGCATTGTTATGAACGAAAAATGCAGACACATGAAACTATTTATAAAAATACACACACTCACACATACACATACGTCGCTTAATTGAGATTTGGCAAAGTGTTTTGCGTCTGGCTTCGGAACAACAACAAAAAAAAAGCAGCAGCCAAAACGCAAATATCAAACAGAGTAGATAAGTGATGAGCGTGAATTGAATCGTAACAAAGCAGCCAACGAACAGAAAAGTAGCCAACTGCATTTATTGTTAATCTATGCTTCGTTCATGATCACATCATTTGGCCATTTTTGTATAAAACGCATCAACTGCAACACGAATTTGCGGTCGAGTATTCGTTCTGTCCATCTTTCTCTCTATCATCTTTCTATCCATTTCTTTTCATTTCATGTCTTTTCTCTACCTGTGTGTTGTTTTTTTTTTTAATTGGTCACACTTTGTTGAACATGAGCGCAAAACTAATTTGGTCGAATATATTGAATAAAAAAAAAAATAAGCAAAAAAAACAGCACACAAATAGCGGAGGATCTGAGAAAAAAAAACAAATGCTGGAAAAAGTCGAGCGAAGTGAAGAAATTCAACAGCAGCAACAGCAATTTTGAAACAACCAAAAACATTTAACTCACATCGTTTGCTCATAGCCGTGTTTAAATTGTTTTTTTCCTCCTTCTTCGTTGTTTTTTTTTTGCAAATTTATGCGTCTAATTATAGATGATTTGAGAAAAAGTATGAGACTCTTGAATATTCTTGAAACATCGTGTTTGTGGTTGTTGCGTTTGTTTTTTTTTTCTTTAAATTCATTCAGCCAGTCAGTTGGTCATATATTAACATGAATTGGTCATTAGTGAGCTTGCATGAAAGCTGTCACTGTCTGTACAGGAAACCACAGATCGAACTAAACGGCGGAGAGAAAGAGAGAAGTAAAAAGTAGAGAAAAAAAAACAACAAAGATTGAACAGAAACATGGAAAAAGAAATGGAGCCCCCTGAAAGTCACACCCGACCATCAACATCATTGCACGCCAAATCCGTCACACTAATCGCAGCCAATCGTTTTCCATGCACCATACAGCCATGTTAACTTCAATTATTTAAATCACTTTTTTATGTCATAAAATATGTGATTACGTATGATAATTTCAGCCCATATCCATTATAACCTCTTTAAAATGATTCTTTACTAATAATTCGATGCGAAGTAGTAAATGCTCACCATTAGTGATTTTTATCTCGCGCGCGCGCACTTTCGCGCAGACACATTCAACGACTCTGCTCCTTTACATCATCAATCATGATTTCAATTAAATTTTTCGATTAGATTTCAATTCACGTGTAATTGATGCAAATACATTGTGTATGTGGAGCTTAACGCATTGCCTAGAAATGAGGCAAAGGCACCAATCATCGAACTTATCGGATCTGCTTTTGGTCTTGTTAAGTTTGACTCGTTGGTTAGGTTTGGCTCAAGCCAATGAGTTTTGTGGATTCGTCAAAGCATCAACACTTCAAAACGGGATCAAATGTGAAAATGTTGTATTTTAACTTCCGAATTTCAAGGCAATTTCGTAAATAGTGGCAACCGTTGTCATTAAGATGACCTCATTGGTCTTGGAAAAGTGCCAACACAAATTGATTATTTGTGACTAACAATCTAGTTCGTTTAACTAAAACTGGTGAAATAATTGCCTAATCGAGAGCATTTGGTGTGAACAAATAAGGTTTTAAATTGATTGTAATTTTACAAGATCATCGAAATTCAGTCAGCTCTTTAACACAAATCCAAATTAATGGCCAATTGCTAATAGAAAAGCAGCAACTGCAACTCGAATAAATGCGATGAGATCGCTTGAGATGGAAAAGTATGTCTAACAAGAAATTGTGTAGATAATGAAAGAAAGAGAGAGAGAGAGAGAGAGAGAGAGAGAGAGAGAGAGAGAGAGAGAGAAAAAGAGAAAGAGAGCAAGGGAATGATGAACATCTAACGGAATAAAGGATTACTTGATACGTTAAACAAATTGAGACAAAACCACACAGAACATAGCGAACAACTGAGCAGATGTCTAACATTGCAACAGTGCCCGATGTCAGTTGCACCGGACGTTCACTCACAACGTATGCGCCAAACAGAGAGAGAGAGAAATGATTAAATGTTACATTTCTGGGTTGTTGTTGTTTTTTTCTTTGCACACGATTACGTTGATGTTATCGTCTAATAAAATCACCGTTTATTTAGGCCGTTTTTATTGTTGGGCGTTTTGCGTCGCCGTGTGACGTTCCAATGCATTCAGTTTACATTGCCACACCGTGCAAATAAATGTAGAACTTGGGATAAAGGTAACAATCAACGTAGAGATAATCATGATCGATCTGTTGTGCACTGTAATTATGTCTCTAATAATAAAGTATCAGAGCAAGTTGCCTCACACAAGTTTTCAGCCTGAGCTTGTAGCCGTACGCGATGCCCATATCGATGAATGGTTGTTGTTGCGAGTGTTTGAACCGTCTTTCTGTCGCGTATGTAAACGGAGGGCACAAAAAAGAGCACCATTTCATCCGGTCAAACGGATCAGCATTTAAGAGACATTGGCATCGAAGCTGGTTAGATTGGTCCATTCAGTAAATGCATTAGAAATGTTCTTTCTACTATGATCAACATCGACATAGTATCAAAACAAAACATCCAAAAATGTACAAGAAAAAATCAACAGAGCAGAGAGACCGAATGAGAGAGAGAGAAAGAGAGATATATATATATATATATATATATAAGGGGGGGGAGAGTCAGCCATTCAGAGAGGCAACAGCAAGAAATAGCCATATGAATGCCGCGGTTTTCAATGTATTTGAACTGAAATATGTGCAAATGAAGTGAGATGCTCAGTTACACGGGCTGTGTATTTCCCATAAGCCCGGTACACGATTGCACTGTCTCGAAGTCGGCGAATTGAATACAGTTGTGTGCTTCTCTTTTTGTTGTTGTTGTTGCTGTTGTACTATGGTACCATACGTTGTATGTAACGACAGAATGTATTCACCAACACCAGCTATTATAACGGTTTTTGCTCATATTTAAATGAAATAACAGCGAATCAAAGCTGAAAATTAAAGGGAAAGAAATAAAAAAAAACACACACAGAGAGAGAGAAGAAATAAGCAGCACAAATAGCGAAAAAGCCTTGCCTCAAAAGACGACCAAACGAACGAACAACACAGCGAGAAAAATGTGGATGAGGAAATCACCACAACGGCAAATCAATTGAATGTTTAACTTCTTGCTACATAACAATTTTGTAGGCATAAGCACATTTGTGTTCCTTGGCCAAACGGAAACTTAAAGCGTTCGCGCGCTAACTCTCTGTTTACATTGAACATTTATTACGGCATTTTGCACACACAAATTACACTGTTTTCGCGCGCGCTGGATCAATTTAATACGGGTGCGCGTTCATTAGATGTTCAATGGTAACGAAATAATTAAGCAAAAAGGGAGAAACAAACAAACAAACGAAAAAAAAAATCAATGTGCATTATTGCTCAGAGGCCGCAAATTCACTCAATTGCTTTGAACACTGGAAATTAATCAATTTATATGGAAAAAGTCAACAATTCGCCGATATTTGCGATGAACAAAATTTAAATCAGATCAACACCAAGCATATGCATCATCATACACTATTTCGTACACACAAGTCAAGAATATCTCAAACGTGGGATTCTTTCCTAAACATGAGACTAATTGATCGATTTGATAAATAATTGATCAAAAGTGACTAGCTCTTGATGGGAGCGAGAGATAGAGAATAAAAACAACAGCAACAACACCAGTGACGCTGTGATTTTACAACACTTATGATCGCGCGATTATAGTTAAAAATTTAATTACTCTGGTGCCCGTATTATGATTACGGGCTCCAGTTAAAATGCAAGCACGATCGAGTTTATTGCCGACAGTACGGAATGATTGATTTCATTTGCTTTCTTTCATCAGTTCAGTTCTTTTCAGTGTGTTGTGCTCGATGTTCAGTGCTGAGCGTGGTTTTGTATTATATTTGTTGTTGTTCGTTTTAATATCGCATCGAAATCATAGCATTGACACATTCATTTTATTCTTGTGGATTTATGCAGTTCACAAGTCGAAAATAGATTGATGTTCCTTGAGCCGAGACGTCGCTTTTTATTTATTGCATACATAAATCGCTGGAAGCATCTTGATCCTTCGACACACCTATTTTCTTTCTTCGGATGGGTACAAGAACAAATGGAAAAAAAAACATCAACCATTTTTATATTCATGGTCCAAATTATATACAAGCCCATTTTTTTTTACTGTGTTGGCTAGAGCAATGCAATTCTATGTGCGTGTATTTTATTTCTGTTGTTATTTTTTTCCCTTTTTATTTTCGGTTTTTGAAAACATTGGATGAAAAAGAAAAAAAAAAGAAACCGAAGCGAACGAAAATGTTGGCGTGCGAGTAAGACGATCAATTGAATTGTGTGTGTGTGTTTTTTTTTGTCGTACGTTTTTGTTGCCTTAAAATATGGCCATAATATGCGTTGGAAGGGTCGAGATCTCATTTAAAATTCATAAACCGAGAATTTTCGCAGGCATCGATGCGAGATTGATGCATATCAAATGGGGCCCTTGTTCCGCGGCAACCAACAACAAAAATGACACAGACTTGCACACTTTAATCATTTAATTAATACAATTATTATAATGGATGGCGCGGTTCTGGTGGAATGGGATATTGATGGTTCTCACTTATGCCAACGCAATAAGACGCATCGCGCTCATCGCACACACATCGCGCACACTCACGTGTTATTTATTTAATTCTAAGTATTACATTGGGCCCGTCATTTCCTTTAACATGATTTATATTTGCATGTTTTATGATTTGTAACGGCCATACCGCATTCACCACATTGGCTGCAATCAGTTGCAACGGACGCATTTTCGAATGTTTCGACTTATTTACGCGATTATTTTTTTTTTCTAAATTTTTCTGAAATCAATTTTTTCACACAATTTGAAATCCATTCCAAATGTTTTGCCCATTCAATGCGAAATCTTCGATTTTAACTTCATGAAAGACAAAATCTACCGATAAACTGATCGCGTCTGGAAATCGAAAAAAAAACACGTTATGAAATATCTAGAATATAGATTAATAGTAGGCATGGAGCACATAACGGTCGATATATTTAAAAGATTAACATGTTGTAGGTAATTAAAGGCAATGAAAAAAAAAGAACGTTAAAGATCTATGTCATTCAAATGGCAACATTTCGAAATGGGCATTTCATTAGCATTTGAATAAATGATTTTCGAACAAACGAACAAAAAATCGAGTACAAACAAGTTCAGGGCGTTCTCATTGTTAAGTTCAGCGAATCATTAGCAGAACTTATGAAAACAGCATCTGATAACAAATACAACAACAACACAAAAAAAGCCGAGTTTTATCAGAAATTCCGAAAAAAAACCGTTTTTCCATAATATTTTCAACCGCGTCTCTATTTTATTCGACGAACGAGAATTTCTCATGAGCCCAAGACTAAGTTGGTGCTAATCAGCATACAAATGTCTTTGTGAACCATCTTCATCGCATGCATTATTCATTGGCATCTTGTACCGAGTCATTTTAAAACAAATGTTCAACGTTGGCTTCCATTTTGTGCGCGAGCGCGTGTCTGCAATGCCATTTTGAAAATCGCTATCAATGTAAAACTCTGGTGTTGCTTTTTTTGAGCGGCGAAGAGAGCGCATGAAAAAAAAAACATTTGCGCACACCACAACCAAATTGTTGCAGTGTGAAAATTGGATGATACCAATTCAAGAAAAAAAAAAAAAAAGAATGAAGAACGTAAACTTTGCAATTGTTCTTGTTCTATTGCGGTAAACACAAAAAAAACACCATCTACGATGATTTTGTAAAATACATACACAAATTAAAGTGTAACAAATGTATTCTAATCGGTTGGTTTTGTTGTTGTTTCTGTTTTGTTCGGTTTATTTGCGACGAAACCACAATTCACCAGCCAATCATGATGCGAAATAATAGGTAGCTAACCAACCAATGCCAGTGTGTGTGTGTGTGTGTGTATGAAGAATGGTAATTCTTTATATTGAATTTAGAATTTAGGAAATCCAAAATAAAATTAATCGGTATCGCAGGTATTCCAAATGGTTTTGAGAAACGAAATTCGAATTTGGATTTTTTGATGGTTTAAATAAATTCGACCGAATTTTTTTTTTTTATTCGTTTATAAAATTCACGAATGAATTGAAACGGGACCTATTCAGTGGCAAACAAGTTCGCACATATCTTGCATCTTTGGAAAGTCGAAATATTTTGCTCTTACTCAATGCGGTTGTTGTCGGTGTTGTTGTCTCACTGTTGTCTCTCGATTTGTGTGTGTGTGTGTGTATTTCACAGACGCAAACGAAAACAAAAAATTGCGCTTGAGAAAATCTAGAATAAAGATCGTAAAGTCTCAAGAGAATCCAGGTAAATTTATAAGAACGAAACCAGAATAAATTAACGTTGGTTGAAGATAGAAAAACATAGCAATTTGCTGGTTAATATGATTCTGAGCACACACACACACACAAAAAGCGGCTATTTAAATGAGTTAGAGCCTAATTTAACGTATAATACTCATAATCATGGTTAAACCGAGTCTTGACTTGCCAAATAATTCATCGGCTTCGTGGCGGGCTGAAGAATGAAGAATGAGCATCGTGACCTTTATGGTGCATAGCATTTTTCAATGCTTTCGTTAATTTGTTTTTTTTTTTTTTTAGTGGTTATCGGATTATATTCCAATTATAATAAATTTTCGATCGTTTAATTTAGTGTTTGCTATAATTTTAATGTGAAAATTACATAATAATAATACACGATAAGCCCTACAAACACCAGACAGAATGAGGTTAACATCTTCGAAATGGCAAGTAAATTGTTGGAATTCAATAATATCACTTGATGTATCACACATTCGAAACAATTGTCTTGCAATTTCCACTGTAGATTACTAAGCAGTAATATTTGGATGCTATACTTTTTGATTTTGGATTTATGATTTCTTTTCTAACGATTTTCATGAATTCCTATAAATTCTGTGTAATTTTGCAATTTTTCACAAAGTTAAAATACTGGGTGTGCTCGTTAGACTCTGTGCATATATGAAAAACAGTGTTTGAAATGTATTGGTATTGGTTCTTATTGTCAAATCTACACCATTGTTACGTCACTCAATGTTTTGGACATTTCATGGAATTGTCTCGATTATTTCATTGAAAAATTGAAGATTGATTTTCGGCATTTAGATAAACCACTAAAATCTCATTACTATTCAATACATCAAGCATTACAACCGAACAGTGTAGTAGGCAATGTATTTCCTTTACAGCGTTATAAAATCTAAAGAAAATTCACTTGAAACGTGTATATTCTAAGCGTTTTTGTTGTTGTTGTTCTTTCTTTCCCCTTTGCGTTAATGTTTCAACAAAACATCGGTCTTTTCTCTAAGAGCAATTCTTGACCGCTTTTATGTTTTCCGAACGTGGTGTTCGTGCATGTGCAATGTGTGCATCTCGGACAAAATATCCAATTATTTAATTTATTCTCGATGCGTATGTCTGTAGCCCGCCCGCTTCAAAAGGCTCATTCACTTGAGCAAAAAAAAAGAGAGTACAATAACAATATTTGCGTAAGTCTGGCGTTGTTAATTCTTTTGTTTTCTCTTCTCTGTGTTTATGTTCATTGCATAAAATATGGCTGGAATATACGTATAAAAAACCACGAAGAAAAAAAAAAAAACAAAACACAAAAAATAGATGGACTGGAATGGCCGGTACATTGCAAGGGGCGACAGGTTGAATAAACTTGACATGTCTTGTACAGCAATTTCCGCTCAAAATGCCTATTATTAATCGAAATTATCGAGTGATTTATATTAATGTGTGAAAAATGTCTCAATCAACCCCTGCCATGAACAGCAGAATTCAAGCACCACGAGTGATTTTTGTACGAAAATTGAACAACAATTCGTACTTGTAGACATTATTAATAAACTCTTTTTTTTTCGACGTTGAAACCAATTGTTAAAGGTGCCAGTTTGATTTGCCGATGTGTTCACTGAATAAATGAAGTCAAACAGAATGCATTGGAACCAATTCAAATATGGACTGATGGAAGAAATTATTGGATTTACATAACTGGTTCGATATCCATTTGATCCACACCTTCCCGTCTCCGTGTCCGTTTCCCCCTCCCCCCTCCGCCCTCCGCACAGTCATTTCATTAAGATAAATATGCGGTGAATAAATAAAACCACCTCTTATGATCCGGCCATCCATTGATTAATAGACTTTCATGGTATGGTCGAGCATTAAATGCCATTCTATTTTAATATGTGCTGAATGAACTTTACGGCTGTTGAATTTTGTGCTAGAATCCGGTATTTACATATGTTTATATGCTGAAGAAGAAGTGCACACCGGCGTTCGCGGTCGGTGCAAATCCAACTGCAGCCCAGCCGCTGTGTGCAGTAAGCCAATTGCATGTTAAATGTAATCGCATGCAATTGGCACACACAGACGCCTAATGAGAGTGCCGATTTTATGGGATTTTGTGGTAAAGACGATTGTCTTTCGACCATTTCGACTTTGACATTGGTTAACATTGGCCGGCCGTCTCTCATTCGTCTCCACTTCACATATATATATATATATATAAATGATTGTATAAACGGCCCATAAGAGTCCATCGATTGCACCATCGTAAACACGATTACGCTTTGTTCTTACCGCATAAAGTGCGCTCACAAATAATGGATTTGTTTACACATTAATCCGATATCCAGAAGTATATTTTTCGAAATAAAAAAGAAAATCATGTGTGTGTGTGTGTGCGCCCGCGCGCGAGATCAATCACACCAATGATCGACTGAATACGGATTTTACCTGCCTGGTCAATGGGGGGGGGGGGGACGATAAAGATTGTAAAACACTGTACAAATCTTTAATCTATCAATTTAAATGATTATACGTTGGCTGCCAAAGTAATCCGTTAATGAATTCCGATGAAGCGTGAGCACTTATCTATTAAGTTGTTGACGTTATCGCGCACCAATCAAAAATAGACCTGATCAAGCAGCCAATGCAGCAGTACACGCGCATTCATTTGATCGCACACGAATTTTATATGTGGCTCAATATTTGTTTATCGCATCGAAAAATGGCCGGTGTGCTCGTGCATTTGTTTTTTTTTTGGTTTGGTTTGGTTTGGTTTGGTTTGTTTGTTCCTTTCACAATACAAAATCGTGTCAAATGAAGCGTTTGCACGCTATTATTAAAATTGATTCAACTACGTTTGGAATGGCGATTTTACACGTTTTTATTTTTTCTCTATCTACCATGTGCCTAATGGCAATGTGTCAACCACTTAGCTCATTGCTACCAGCATCATTTACAACCACTTAAAAGTGGTTTATGTGTGTTTGTGTTCGAGTGTGCGTTTGTCGGAATCATTTTTCAATTATGGCGCGTATTCATCTGCGCCAATGTATATAAATGTTTTGGCTTTTGATTTTTTGTTTCTCTATTGGATCGAGCGTTAGCTACTTTTGTGCTTCAATTTTTGTTCCCCCCTGTAATCATTATATTACTGTAATCAGTTTGAATCACCTGAACCATCATTACCCATGGCGAGCATAGCTCGAAAGCGGCCAACACAATTTCGATATTTTCCGATCAATACCAGTGGTTTCTTTCTATTACTCTTTCTCTCATATATTTTGTTTTTTGTTTTTGTTTTTTTTTTTTTACCTCAATCTCCTCTACCGTGTAGAGCGTATAATGATCAATAATTTGCAATGTTTGAAGCAATTTGAAGGAGAGAAAAAAAAATAACAACAACATATACGTATACATGTGCAAACACGTGTCAATAGAAAAATTTCATTTTTCCAAATTGAAAACTTAAGAATCAAAATGAAATGGTCACGGCGTTTCAATCGATGCAATATGTTTAACGCAATGTGGTGACTATAATTTGATCGATTCCAAAATCATCAGTTTGCAAATGCTTAAATGGTTTTTTATGTGTTTTTTTTTTTCTTCTCCTTCACATTATTCCCATTCAAAGAGAAAGAGAAAGAAAGAAGAAAGAAAAAAAAAACAGATACTTCGAATCGAAAATTGGTGCTCTTTATATAATCGGCAATTATGTCTTTACTCTACACATTTTACGACCTTATGGTATTTTCTTTGGCAATTCAAACTGCACAAATTGAACAGATTTCAACGTTTTGTACACACATTTGATTCGAATTTATTTTTAGTTGAACATGTTCAGTTAGTTGAACCGTCCGGAACCGTGGTTGTGGAATACTGAAATGCTATTCGATGATGTGTCATCGAACCAATCGCATAAATATTCGAATTGAAAATGAATTGGTTCATATTGTTTACCTTCAAATTGGTTACACCGAAAAAGCGAGTAAAAGTCGATTAATCAAAAATCATTTTGCCCAATCTGATGATTGAAAATGATTAAATGTTCGAAGCGCGAAAACATATAAATTGAGGTGATTTGTGATCGTTGGCACCTAACAACTGCACAACTGAGATTTACACGATACTCGTGATCGAGTCTGTGTGTGTGTGTGTGTGTTTATTGGAAATTCGAAGCATTTAAAATTGATGATAGACATTGATCTGATTTTGGTGATTTCAATCTACACAGCGGAATAACGTTTAAAATAAACAAAAAAAAGAAAAACGAAAAATTAACTTGTCAATTGTGTTGCCGCAATAAACAAAAAACAACACACACACACACACACACACACACAAATCAAGCGTCAAAGTGAGACGTAGAAAGTGATAAGATCTTATCGATAGCGCAAAAGCTCACAGTGCTGGCATCAAAATTAGTCGAATTGGTATGCCATTTGCTGCCAAAAACTATTTGTAGCAATGGGAAATGATCTATTGAAACAAATGAACTGTCTCTCGAAAGGGAATGAATGTGTGTTGCTTGCACGCACATACACATTCACTCAAACGGTGATGATTGTTGGCATTTTCATTGTGAAGTTAAAAGATAAATATTTGAATAAAATCTCATCGATGAAAAGCGCACATTCATAAAATGTAATTGGCTGTAGATGCGTTTAAGATGGTGCGAACTGATGATTAAATCTCATCATTTTCCATGAAGTCAGCGTTTTGTTGTGTGTGTGTGTTTTTTTTTTCTTTTCATGTGTGCTTTGCTGGAGCTGTACAGCTTAGCGCTTGATTAACATTTTACTTGAAAATATTTACGAATGAAAACGTTATTTGTTTTCACTCTTCTGTTTTGATGTTCAATGAGCAGTTTTCCAGTGCATTTCTTCGAGTGCTTCATCATGCCTAAGTCTCACAAATCGATCGAATGGAAAAAAATATCTCGTGAAATAAAAAAAAAAGAAAAATTTCAACCGAAAAAAAACACACACACACACACACTATCGAATTCAAACAGATACGAACAAAAAAAATGCATTGTTATGTTTATTTGATGATATTTAATGCAAACGGAAAGTAGCAGATGAAAATGTCTGCAATTAAGAGTCACAGTAAAAGTAAACAGCGTTAAAACTTAAATGAACAAACTAATCACACTCGGCACGAGGAAAAGCGATCCATTTTAGTCACAGTTTTTTTTTTCTGTTTAAATTTTAGTTATCCAAAAGAATCGATCAATAATCACCGTTGCGACAAAAATAAAAAAAACAAAACTTCTTCAATTTCTTTGATTTTCGGAAAAAACAATAAAAATGAGCTTGTTCATGAGCTTCGAATGATATCACTGTGGAACGATAGCCCGTTAAGCATGGCTTCACTGTAAATTCATCAATAAATATTTAAGGGCTAATGATGAAAAACAATAGCATTTTCGAACAATTGTGAAAAATCACAAGCGCAGAGAAACGATCCCGAAGAAGAAAAAGAAGAAGATTATGATAATGGAACAAAAAACACCGAGATGTTTTGGTTTTCTTGTTGTTCAATTGCACTTTCCATAATGTTAATTCGTGAAGCGTTGAAACATGAATTGCTTGCATTGCTGTTCGCATCATGTACCACCCGAAACATTTTCTCTCGTTCAATCAAGCCGCTGTTTTCGATTGTCTTTGCTCAGTTCGGTTGAGTTTTTGTTGCAGAGAAAAAAAAATAGAAACATAAAAAAACACTTTGTCTTCATCTGAGAGAGAGAGAGAGCTGCAAAATGCATCGCGACCGAAACAATCAACATGAAAGAAGAGTGAAAGAAGAAAAACAAAAATCTCTAATTAAATATTCTATTTAGCATATGAATGCTCCGAATCGATTTTGAACGCGAATGAATCTTGTGTGTGTTCGTGACGCGGATTTCGCATCTTGTTTTTTTTTTTGTTCCCCTCAGTATTTCTCACTATATTTTGAACGCAACACAGCACACTCAAACGTTGATTCTACAGAGAGTGCGATATGTTGCTCTTTACTAGAGCAACACTTAAGCCATTTTCACTTGTAATAACAAGTGGCCACGATGATTCTCGAATTTATGCAAACTAAATAAATTGTGTGTTTTTTTTTTCTTCTCTTTTCTTTCGATTTCAGTTTACGTGTGTGTTGGTGTGTAATTTTTATTTTTACCTCTCTCATCATGCTTAATTTTTTGCACATTGCAAACATGCAAAGTGAAACTAAAAAAAAAACTTGAATTTCATTCGTCAAACGCTCGAGTTTTCGCTTGAACAACTGTATGGCTCTGCGTACTGTTCATTTCTCGTACGAGAAATGATTGTTGAACTAATTCTAAAATACACACCATCACCATTAAATGCGACGCACACCAAAACAACAACAACAACAACAACAACAACAAAACTCAATAAATTCAGTTGAGAAGTTTTCAGAAAATCGTCGAAAAAACCGGCGCCCTTTTGTGTGTGTGTGTGTCTGTATGTATTGATTCATTGCGACGGCATGAATTTGCATTCGTCACAGTCAGAATATGTGTAACTAATTTCGATATTAATCCGATGCAAACATTGGCGTGCTTGTTTGCTTGCCAGTGTGTATCTCTCTCTCTCTCTCAATGTGTGTGTTGTCTGTGTGTGTTTGCATTTCATTTGCAAATTTATTTCTTATTGAAATCGAAGAAAATGCCTTTGTATCGTTTGCTTTGTTGTTGTTATACACATATCGGTTATTCTTTAGAGGCCTATTGTTACTCGAATCGCTATGTCTGACAATTTTCTTCTTTTCTTCAGAAATTCTAATAATGTTTTCGCTTGTATTTCTTTTATTCGGATCGTCTTGTGGTGTCACCATGTATCATAGAACATTCTTTTTACATAAAAATATGTACGGTTCATTTGCTGGTTGGGCTTTTTTCTTCATCTCTCTCTCTCTCTCTCTCTCTATGTCTCTGCCTCTGTCTCTGTCTCTGTCTTTCACTCTTTACAGCCGCGATTGATTAGCTGCGCCTGTATGGGGCCCGTTAAGGTTTTAATGTTTTATTGCATTTTTGCACACAAGAATCTTGTATGCTATTGACAAAAGAAGAGTAAATAAACCTTATGGACATATGCGCATTGGCCACGCTTTTTGACTATGGCTTGTTCTTCTTCCTTTCTCTTTTGCGACAATGTCTATAGACATTTTAAAATGCTATAAAAATATCCATAACCATAAATGATATGAACGATGGATTTTGGTTTTTTTTTTTTTTTAATGTTGTGCTGTTTTTTTATGTAACGGTTTCGAGTTGTGATGTTTAACATCGGCAATAGCAACGGCAGCTATAACAAAAAATACACTTCACATCGTATGATGAGGAAAGCAAGCGAGAAAAAAAAACATCGAGCATAAACCAATCGCACCGACTCAGTTTTTGGAGTGATCGATTGGTTGGGAAATGGCGTTTAAAAATGAAATTGAGAGAAATAAAAAAAGCACATTCAACCTCTTGCAAACGAGTTGTTACAGGTAAGTTAAACAGCCGATCGAATACCGAACACTGAAAACACCAAACACCAAATATCCAAGTGAAATACGAAAAACTGGAATTCTGCATAGTTGCGCGTTCTGTTTGCGCGTAGTAGTGATTTAGATTAAAAAGCCGAATGGAGAGAGAAGAAAAAAGCAGCAGCAGCAGCAGCAACGGTTATCTATTACCCATTCAACGCAATGTGCTCGACTAAATTTCAGCTATGTGTATCAAAACGAAAAAAAACACACACACACATATATACACATAATAAACCAAACACACAAGATAAAACAAAAATAAACAGCATCGCGCTATAGTTTACCGTAACTTATTCGAACTTATTCGACACACAATAATGTGTCGATTCACGGTATAAGAAGCGAAACATATGTGCAGATCACATAAGAAGCGATACGATATGACTGCAGCAATAAATTGAAGCTAGAAAATCGGTTCGAACCGTTTTTGTGGCAAATGACGAAGCAATAGCACCAGCACCAGCACCAGCAGCAGAGAGCGCAAATAAAGAGCCACAAGAATCAAGTCAATGGACCACACCATTGAAAGAGACCGATTGAAACCGATTAGCAAACAGAAAAGAACAAAAGCATCAGAAAATGATTTAAGCGAATTGCGACCACTGGAATATTCCCATTGAAATGAATATCTAATCCACATCAATTTCGGATCCACTTGTGAACCACATTTAATAACATGAAGGAAAAAAGAAAACACTTTTGGTGGTTTTGTTGCCAAAAACACAACAGTTTCACCAGCCATTTGGGGAATCTTGACCATTGTTATTGCGGCTGCCCGATCGTCAAATTAATTTATCACACTCATACACACACACATATATACAACAAACAACACTAATTTTCTATGACTTCTTTCTTTTTTGAGTGGAATTTGTCTACTTGTTGTTTTTTTTTTTTGTTTCCTTCTTCAAAAACCGAAATTCATGAGATGCAGCCAATGAGAGCATTTCGGTGCTCATAATAAAGTTGTTAGAAAATAACAAATTAGAAAATTAGATGAAATTCTTTTCATTTGTGGTTGTTGTTGCTGTTCTTCATAATCGAAAAGATCTTGACGTAGTACTTTATTTTTTTTTCCACTCTGTTTTGCTTTCGACTATCTTTTCTGTTGTTGTTGCTGTTGTCTGTCTTAATGTGACTTTTATTCATTCTTTTATTCGATTATAAACTTGATTCATCCATCATAAGTAGTGCAAAAAAAAAGAGCAACAACAACATCGACAATTAGATGAAGCGACGATGAAGAGATTGAGTCAAATCTCACATCAACCGAAACAAATGAACAATGAAAAATAGAAATATGATGATGATGGCGGAAACAATGACAACTCATCAAAAGAGCATCAGCGCGCTTCGTTTGTTTCGTTCGCTTCATAAATTTTTCGCGCCCGGGCCTCATTTTCATTTGTTCACTTTTTTGGATTTCAGGTGATGAAATGTTAATCGAAGAAAGAAAGAAAAAAAAAACAGTAAGTAAGAATTTGCACTTAACACTGAATGCGAAAGTTAATGTGCACCAATTCTTTGATTGAAAAAAAATGTCGAACGAGAGAGAGAGAGAAATGAGGAAGAAACAACATTGCACTTGATGATCGATGGCTTATGAAAGCTAGTCTATTTTAAGGGTTAATGATGATGCACTGTTTAATGGTTTTTAATTCCACCATGCAATTGAATCTTTAAAACTGTGCACCAATTTACACGCAGCAAATGTGATACAATGCGATGACACTTAAGATATATACGGATTGCGTGCAACAGCACATTTTTGTTGTTGTTGTTATTGTTGTGATTGACTCGACACGGTGTTTGTTTTTCAACGATGCCGTATGTCACATGCAACTAAATGGTAAACACCATTTTTCCACAAAACAAAAGACATTAAAACGCTTTTTTGTTATAGGCACATGAGCTAAACGAGATGACATCTTTCACGGGAGTAATGAGGTGTTAGACATAAACATGCAATCCAATAAACATCAATACACACAACACACACACACACACACACACTCATGCCGCTTTTCTTTCTTCAATTTGTTGCATCCAAAAACCAAATAACTGTTCTCATGATTTTTGTCCCAAGTCACAAACAGCCAAATCGAAGCTAACGAGCGAACAAATCTGTTCAAAATCACTATTTCATGACAAACACCGTTCATTGTTGGTTCTAAATGACAGTTTTCTAATCCAATTCTATTTTACGAAAAATACTTGCTTGCGATTATTACAACAACAACAACCAAAAACAACGTTGCGCATAATATTCAAAATAGTCAACGATTTTTACTGGTTTTTTGATCTTTTGATCGAATGGCTGAAAAGAAACTGATACCGTTGTCTGAGATTTAGGGTTTCAGTTCTCATGCTAATGAGGCCCATTGACATCCGAATAAGAACATAATATTTAAGCTCAAATCGACACCGATTTTTTTTTTAATGAAATCACATAACAGAAAATTGCGGTTAATGCAGACACACATGAAATACGTTTAAACAGACAAAACTTACCTCAAAATTTCGAAATTACCGTACGCAGTTCACGTTTTTTTTATAAACAAGCGACTCTTGGATTCGATTGACTTTGACGCGTTGTTGTTGTTGGAATTGTGTTTCCAACTATTTCCATTAATAATCACGAAATCAAATTTCTTCAATTCAATTTTTCTCTTTTGTTCGCTATTAAATTTCTTTTTTTTTTCTTTTTTATTTCTATTGCACACAATATTTCGCTCAACTTTACACTTTCAAGTTCACTCCAAAAGGTCCAGAAATTCGATTTGAAAACAAAAATAATTCAATTGTTATAATGCAGTTTATTTTTTCTCTCTTTTCAATTCAATAGAAGAAGAAACAAAAAATCAATCATCAATTTTCGATTTGCATTTTCTTTATACGTCTTTTTTGTTGGAGTTTGATCATTTTTCTTATGTGTGTTTTGTTTTTGTTGTGGTCAGAAATTGGTTAGCGGGCGATTGATTGCATTAGCTTGCATGCTCAACCGTTTTTCTATTATTTCCTTTTTTTTTTGCTCTCCTCTTCTTGTTGGTACACGATTTACATTTTCATTGTAATGAAATCAACACTGAATTCCGTTTGTTCAATCAAATGCAAATCGGACGGTCGCGCGGTGATTTATACAATCGTATCTGTGAAACGAAAGAAACAACAACAACAACAAAAACACCGTCGAGAATCGTCTTTTGTAGCCCGCATCCGATGAATGCACGTATATTTTTCCTGTTGCCTTGCTCATCAAATGATCACGTACATAACACACGATCACCCGAAACGATAACAGTTGCAATTGTGATTGCGATTGGGTGCCACTTTGGTCTTTTGATTGCATATAACATCAATTCCGTTGAATTGCGGCGAAAAATGTAAATTCCACCGTTTTTATTGTGTGCAAACGATGGGTTTTATTTTTCGTTGTTATTTTCAAAAATTACGGAAAGAAAGAGAGAGAGAGAGAGAGAAAGAGGGAGAGAAATAAAAGATTGATAGAATAAATCGCACTTTTGTTTCTGCAGGCTCAAAAATCTCAAGAACAAACTATTTGAAATTGTTCTAATGCGATGCACTTGCACACACAACAAAAATCCACTGAACAAACGTATCTGACTGCTATGGTAGAACTACAGCTAGTTTGCGAGCGAATTGGAAACAAACGTTTTAAGACACATGGAACGTGTGTTGTGTAGACGTGTTTATTGGTTCACCGCACAAAACGTACTGAATGAAGCAGAGACCAGACAACAGTTATGAGTTGTGTGTATTTTGGAAAAAAAAAAAAAAATCAACAGCCGCAAACAGCGACCAAATGCGATTTATTCATTCGCGGTGTGTGTACTTGGTGGTTGTGTTTTTGAGCTGCTGATGCGGTTTCATGTTCACTCTTTCACACATCTTCGTGCGTTCCTCTGGCCATTTCAATACTCACATCGTGGTCGTCGTCGGCGGCAATACTCATCGCGCTTCAACGAAAAAACGCATGTCTTGCCTTACTGTATGGTAATGCATACATAATAATCTCTTTCGCATCAGATGAGCCACATACTAATCGCACATTATGTTTTTATTTCATTATGGTGTACAATTTGGTGTGTGTTGTTTTTGTTTCTTCTTCTTCTTTATTTTCGTTTGTCGATCATTTTTTGTTGTTTTTTAGTGAGCGCGAATCGAACAGCGCTTGTGCTGTTTCGGTGCTATGGATTTTTTTTTTTATCACTATAATAAAAATCGTGAGCACCGTTGTTCGACTAAATGTTTACACTCATCTTTTGCCATGTGCAATTGAGTGTTGCGCTTAAATTCGAATACGCATTATGAAAAGCGTCCAACATCGATTGTATTTTTTTTTCTTTCATTTTTTTCTGTCATGGTCCACTTGAGACTCGTCTTCAGGTATCTCTTCTTCAAAAGGCATACTTTTGACTCTTGAAATTGTTCATACTTGACATAAACCGCGCAAAACATTTCACTTCATGTATAACTGCAAACATGCGGATGGTACGCAAGTATTAGCACAAGGAAACTCACATTTATCGAGTCTACTTCAATTTTCGATTATTTTCAATCAATACACCGACATCTCAATAGCCCATTATAGATGTTGTTGAGACGTGGAAAATTCTAAATGGTTGAAAAATCAACAAATCAACAACAAGAAATTGATTTGAACGGTATGATGGCCTTTGACATAAGACAAAAACAAAACAAAAACCCCATCTAATGAAGTGGATGTGCAGCGCATCATTGTTGAGTTTCTTCGATCTCGTTCATCATAAATGTGCCGCAACCATATGGATAATATGGATTTTATTTTTTTACTCTCTCAAAAATTGTCTAATCCAACATTCAACGGTACATTGCCTTTGATAACGGTAAATTGAACCGAACTTCAGTTGCAACGCGCCCAATATATAAAATATGACGTTTACGACAGATTCCATTTTAATCGGTTTTGATTTATGCCGTTTTTGTTGTTTTTTTTTTTGTTTTTTTTTTGAAAAAGCATTTGTTTGCATCACAAAAGCTTCAACTCAAACATTATGCTGCAGCATCATCGAATGAAATTCTGTAAAGCATTTCGAAGAAAGCGACAATATTTCTTGTCAAAGCTGTGGCTCAAGCATTTAATTGGCATATCTAAAGCTCGTATCGATCGTGCTTCGCTACGTTACTAAATTTCAAAAGAAAGTTGTTCAAATACTTAAGACTACTAAAGTAAAGCAATCGCCTTCAAAGTTTGCCATTGATAAGTCATTTCAAAGCTGGTTGAAGATTGACTTAAAAAGCTAACTGAAAGCTTCCATACAAAGCTCTTACCTTTCACAGAATGAAAGCCGCAAATCCGTGCGACCAAACAGTGGATTTGTTTTGCTGCTCGTTTGTTTATTATCGCAATGAATGCATGTACAAAACGAATACTGTGATCCGTAAACACTTGAACCACCTTCAATACCAAATCCATCATCGTCAAAGAAACTGCGTGGCGCACCAGAATCCACCGAGCACCGTGATGATCTTGGCCTGTAAGAATGAAAGAATCAATTATTTTCTATAGATTCGAATTTCTTCAATCAATTTACTGTGTAAAAAGCTGTACAAAGCCGTATCATTTCAGAAAGATTTCCGACTAAGACACGAACTCGCAGAAAAAAATGTTCAACTTGGAAATTGAGAGAGAGTGTGTGTGTGTGTGTGTGGTCAATTGATGAGAATTATTGAAATTGAAAATATTTTGACATGCTTCCATTGTGCAATCCATCAGAATGAAATTTATCGTTTTCGTTCGACTGTAGATTGAAGAGTAGATTCATTTCAAGCAGATGAATACCGAAGGCGGCAACGGCGGCGGCATACAGTTTTACACTTAAAATCTGTTTCCGAAATTTGTATATCGGGTGCACGTGCGTTTCTCTTAATTGGCACCGTGCATTCGATGTATGCTTGAATCCAAACGTAATTGATTCTTCGTAGTGTTTCTTTTTATATTTCTCATTTATTTTAAACGAAATACAAAGAGCAAAAATAAGAAATTATGAAAAAAGAAAACACAGAAACAAACCACAACAACAACAAAATGTATGCCGAAGCAAGCAACGAATTGAATAATTGTAGATAATAAAAGATTTATCGATATATTCATAACACGATGGATTCTGCATTTCTGCTGGAGCTCTGAAATTGATCAAGCTAGAGTTGGTGAGATTTTCTTGATAGACGGCATCGAGTTAATCGCTTTTTTCCGCATGAAAACCAATAATCAAGTGGAAATAAAATGGTTTTTTTTTATTATTATTAATGCTGTAAACAAAAGCAGAGCACTGTGAATCAATTCTTTGAAATTCATGGATATTTGTGACCGAAGTGTGATTTTAATATACTGATTGCGGTGTAGTCATAATCATATGCATATTTGCCACTATGAATACATCACGAACGAAAAAAAATAAATTGAAATGACTTTAATTCTGAGTATTGATAAAATCGACGATTATGATAATTGTTGTATTTTTTTGTTTGTTTGTTAAATTTCACCTGTCGAAACAGATCATTATCTCCGTTAGCACAGGTGAACTTAGGATGAAATTCCAATCTTAAAAAGGGTTTCTGGGATGTTGAAAATGGTGTAGTAAAAAAAAAATGACTCTGATTTTGTTTGCAACGCTTGAAATGCGATTACCATTTTCATAACCTTTATTAATCACATTTACCAACTAGAAAAACCAAACACAATCCAATTTAAATATCTTGGTCAACGTAATGTTTGTACCCAACGAACCATGTGCGGGTGGTGTGGTTGTTGTTGTTTTTGGTTTTTCGCGTAAAATTTGTGTGTATAATTTTTGTCGATTTTGATGGAAACAAATCCAAAATTGAAAAACCAAACAATCAGAGTGCACAAGTATGCTTGTAATTTTGAATGATGATTTTAATACGTTATACAATTGCATATGGTTTGCGGTGTTTCAATGCCGTTTTTGAATGCATAACACTGGCTGGAAGGGCCCACCACATGAGAATCCATAATAATATCTATTTTTAATGATTTTCACGCACACGCTGCGCTTCCATTCAATATAATTGCTAATTAAACCGGAAAAATTACACTTAAAAATCAACAGCATAACCATATGCAATGCTGAACAAAAATCAAACACTGACGAACACATATCAGCACTTCTTCATATAATATGCGTATGGCAACGGTGTGAATTCTGCCCGATCATGATTTATGCATTCGGTTTTTGTTGTTGTTGTTGCTGTTGCTGAATTTGGTATTATGGATCGGAATGAATGCAATGCAGACGCGCGTGATAACGATATATCAATTTTGAATTTGAAAATTCATTGAAATCGAACGAGACAAAATGCTGCATTTGATACAAACGTTGACAACGTGTTTTAACTGTTTTTTCAGAAAATTTAACGATTCCCATCGCAAAAACCAATAGTTTTTTGTTTTTTTTTTTTTGTTCAGCGATGATTGTATTCAAAACCATTTCCAACGAACTTCAGAATTGTGAGAGAAAAAAGATGAACAACACCATTTGCACACATTGGAATGAAATCTGCATACAAAACATTTTGAACAATTGATATTATTAGATATGGAATATTTAACAAAAATGATGACATGCAAAAACTAAGCAAATGTTGTAATAAGTGAATATATGATATTTGGACGTGATTACATTGTTAGATGCTTCAATGAATAAATAAACGCTGAGTTTGTCAACAGTTGAGACAATCAATCAAGTGGATTTCGTTTGGTTTTTATAATGCATTTCAATGCATTTGATGCAATTGATACACAAATATGATATTACGAAAGATGTGTTTTAACTTTAGTAAAATTGAAAGGTTTTTTTTTTTTTTTTTGTTTGCCATAAACCACGTCCATCGATGCCGTCTTCATAGCTCATGAGACTTTGGAACCATTTTTTTGTTGTTGTTGCTTTGAATCGGTTGCATCTTTTTTCTTGAAATACACTAGTCCGAGTCGGACTTCAAATGGCTGAACACACTTTTGGAAAGTGACACAACTTCCATCTTGAAATTAGCAAACGTGCTTTAGGATTAAAACACAAAATGCAAAATTAGTTTCTATGAAAACCACTAAATTGACCCACAATTATATCTCTCTTGTACTACTAATCCGAATTATTTATATGTATATCATTGAGAATTCATGAAGACATCATTCATAAATTATATTTTCTCGCTGAATTCAACAACGTTAACAAATGATTGTAATAAAAAAAAAAATTATCTAAGCACTTGAATTGTACACCAATCACGCTATTTCATTTCAATTGAAATGTTGATGGTAGTGTACAAAGCAACAAAAAATATAAATAAAAGCAAACCAAGCCGAAAAAAAAACAATCATACCTTTTATTTTTTAAATCGACTGTCTCCACCATAATATTCCATGTGCGATGAATAAGATAGAGTAAGAAGAGAACACGAGAACTTTCCGGCCGGGCTGAGTCGCTTTTTTTACTTTTTGTGCTGCGATTGCCGAGTGTTGACGTCCGAGATTGGTTGAATGCTCCATTTGGATCGTATGCGGTTGGCATTGAATTGCCCATATTTTCGAAATTTTTTATTCTATTTCGATGTGTTGGCTCAATGTTGAGTATCGTTTTGGTTTTATGAACATTTGATTTGTTCTACACACATCAAAATGCCAGAATAATTCTAAACGAACATATTTCGGACCGTCAATTTCAATTTGTTTAATTCATCATTTCAGGCGCATGCATTTTTTTTTTTAATTTTGCTTCTTCAAAACACATCTGTCTATTTGCTTGATTTATTGGTGATTTTGTGCGGTCATCGTCATATTGTGGCGCCAAAATTGCACATTATTATGCTGCAACAACAGGGGAAAAAAAAAGAAGAAAAGAATTTTTAGAAACATTAGCAATTAGAACGGTCAATGTCAGTCTTTTATCATAAAATGATATTGCAGAACAGACACATTCATGTTCCGGTGTACCATTTTAATAAATTTAAATTCTAAATGTGGGCAGCACTGGAAATGGCGAATGAAAGTTCTTTCAACATCTAAAATAACAAGTTCGCCGAAATGGAACCCAAAAACAAAGAACTCAACAATTTAGTTCAACACAAACAGCACCACCGTATCTATTTTTATACGTCCACTGAATGGGAGATGCTGACAACACTAATGCACATTCGTACCTGGCGATTTCTCTGTGTATATTTCGTAAGATTGTGTGCTGTAGCATTTTGTGGTAAAGTTAGTAAAAGGTAAACAAAAACCAGAACCCAACGTAAACGAAACGAACACAAAAAAAAAAATGGTACCGCTGTTCGTTCGGAAAGCAAATATCGATTCTGGACTGGTTAGCATCATTTTAAAGAAAAACAAACTCAAACACATCAAATGTAGGTGATATCAGAAGGCGAGCGCAGCCAATGTGCTCCGTAAATGGGTCACATGCACAACATTTATGCGATTCTCGTGTATGATTTCTTTTAATTTTCTGAACAAAATTAATCGAAGCAGGTAGTGAATAAATGGCGTAGTTTTTTTGTTGTTGGATTAAATGATCCGTCTTGAGAATGATTTTAAGTTGATTTCAATTTGATTTCACACCAGTCTCGGATGCCATGAAAAGTTTTTCACATACAAATAAATTAAAAAAAAAACTTTGGTGAGATTCCCATTTATTGAATGATAATAATCCGAACAGATATACGCAATGTGCTTGTACATCAATCAACAAAGTAGTGTTTGTTTTTTAAAAGGCTGGGTGAGGTAAGCTAACAATGGCCTACTGTTGTAAGACTTATCAAAGAGGTTACGAAATCAAATGTACAGTGTACAGTACAGTGTAAACACATGCCGTCAAGATATTGGGCAGAACTGAATCATATACCAACGTTGGCATGAATTTTTGCTTCTGATTCGCACGGATTTTCTATTTTTTTTTCTCTCACTTGACTATGTGAAATTTGCGAATGCCAATTTCAATCTGCATTTTTTGACCATTTCCATTTGTCATTCGAATCGAATGATTCGATCAAATTGTGATGAAAATAGATCAATTCTATCGTCAAACGGAACATTTTAGTTTAAACGCTAAATTTATAGCTAAAAGGAATCATCGAACGTGAGAGAACGTATTTCACACAAATAAATTGTCCAAATGTCTAAAAAAAAAATTAATTAATTCCAAGAACGTAAAGAATTCACATAACAATTCATTTGTATTTGGAAGTGGTTCAATGTGCAGCGTCAGCTAATGTTAGCTGAACGTTATAGATAACTATGCAATCATATCAAGGCAATGAGGTGCTATTAAACATTTAAAGAGTAAACAGGTTTATCTAGTTTTGTGTCGCTTCTTTTTTCTTTTGCATTGAATTTACTGGCTGCGGCATTTCTTTTCTTCTCTTCAATAGCGTAACAAAGAATCGTTTATCGAATGCTCTTTTTTTTCATGCTCTATCATATCTGCGAAATCCAATTTGTTTTTCCTTTGCTCAATTCCATTTTGCCTTTCTCACTGCAATTGCCGTTTGTCTTTGTTTTTTTTTTTGCTTCATCGTCATTCTGGCCAGATATGTGCTAGTGCTTTAAGTTTGTGTGTTTGGCTTATATTCTTTTCCTCATAAGACACACTGTTTTTCTGTAACTGTACACAGATCGTCCAAGCCACAATTAATTTAACGAAAGAGAAACGTACAGCCAAAAGAGCAAGATTAATTAGACGATTGGATCAAAATGGTATTCGATTATTATACTATTTAACCTATATTATCGTTTAATAGGAACATATGCGTTCAGCTATGTCATTGTACAATTCTTCTTTTTTTTTACAGGCTAGCACATGCGGTGTTCTAATCACGATTTACGCAAATTTTTTTTTTATCCATTCTCCTTCACTCTCTTGTTTTCCGATCTTCCTGTCGCTTAGTAGCAGCCTGGTGTATGTGTGTACATGACGCGCATAAAATACAAATACACAATCAAGTTGTGTGCGACACATTTTACATCGTCTCCCTTAATAAAATATGTAGGCCAGAAGTTGCCGTTCGATAATGTTTATGTGTTCAGTTTACTTGCAGTTTTTTTGTCTCACTTCTTCTTTGACATGAAAGAAGAATCGTTTGTAAATATCACTCCCGGCTATCCTACACTGTTATTCAGTCTGCAGTACACAGTTGTTATATTTTAGCGTCTGTTTAGACTTTTGTGACTAGGGATTTGAATGTTTCAAGAAAAGTCATATTTTTTTCTTTCTGATATAATTTGTTTTTTGTTCTACCACGAAGCCATCACTATGAATCACTTTTTTTTTAGGTAATTTAAATCAATTTCAAGCAAGTTCCAAGAACACAAGATCATATGAATGGTAGTTTTTTTTGGATCATGGAAGAGACGTACACACGTACACAAAAGTTTTAAGCCTGTTGTTGTGGAACGACAACGATAAAATCTGTAAATGTTCAATAAAAATCTGAATATTTTCAAGAGTAAACTGAATTGTTCTCAATGGAAAACTCAGTGAGACTCTGAAATGCTTACATATATAAATGCCAGCAGTCCTTTCCAAAATAGAAGAGTGAGTAAAATTTTCCAATTTTTGAAACGGTTGAAAACATTACCTTTGATTTCTATAAAAAAAAAAAAATAATTCGAAAGTACACGACTTTTCACGTCTCTCCCATGTTTCGGGAGTTAGAGTGTCCGAAAAAAGAAAAACTCCCCTTTTTAAATGCGAGAATGCCGGAGAATGTCTCAAAAATGTATTGAACAGAAACAAAAACAAACAGTTTTATCATTTGATCACCTTAAATGCATAATTTTCTCACATATTTTTATGGCAAACAGATAAAATCAATATTTATCGAAATATTTAGTTTTAGTTGAAAAGAAAAATGGCAATTTTAACAGTGTAGACTTCAACAGATCCACTTAAACACAAGAACAACATGACAGAAAAGCTAATCGTACAATTTCAAACGTTCATCTGCAGTTATCACCCATTTTTTTCTGGTTTGTCTCTTTTTTCTCATCACATAATGAGCCAGATGAGAAAATCGTCGCTGCGATTTTTTTTTTTTTACCATCGACATAAATACGAGGAAATGGGCTGTTTTCTTTCAAACTCATTTTTATAATGTGTTAAATATAATAAAATGCCATTTGCATGCAACTTGCAACTAAGTACGATGCGAATGTGTGTGTGTGTTTGTGTATATTTTAGTTGTCGATTATCTTGTTTCGAATAACGGTCCAGACGGTTGTTTTAAAAGCGATTTCGTCATTTTAAATTGACAAGAGGTAAAAAAAAGAGAATCGAATTGATGCAAGAGAGAAAAAAAGAAGAGATGTACAAAGATCATAAATTATTGTTGTTTTTCATATTTTCAAACATGATCCATGTGTCGATGGTGTTTGGTCGATGCCGGTTTTTGATCGGCGTTTGAATAATGCGCGCATAATGATCGTTTTTGCTCGAGCCACACACAGTGGCAAAGGTTAACATTGGCCGACAAGTGGTTTTGTTTTTCTTCTGTACAATTTGCTATGCAATTTTAAGAGTGCAGTGCCATATGACCAATGAGTATGTAAATTGAACATGCGAATTTCAATTGAATTACCGCAACACTAAAAGTAACAGGAATGCTGTGGAATTTGTAATCAACGAATTCAAAATGTTCAACAAGAAAATAAAAATGCGATAAAAACAAGTTGAACAAAAAAAAAAATACAACTCAACTCAACAAAATAAAACAACATCACCGAGTGAGTGCTGCTGAAAATGCGTGTGGAAATTTCCGCAAATGAAAGAAATCAATTGAATTTGGTAATTTTGATGTAATACATTTTTTTTTTTGTATTTTGCAATGGAACGAGTGCTGGAAATGACAACATTAGATTTGCATGTGCGATGGAGACGATGCATGTGCACGGCCATGGCTATTGGCGAAAATTTTATGGCTCAATTGATAACTTGTTTGCGTTCCGAGGTTGATGAACACCATGTTGCCCCGTGCATTGCCAGTGCAACATTGATCAAGTTCGGAGACAACTTTCTCATCTTATTACATTTCGTTCGAGTGTTGGTTTCCTCACACAGCATGCAGCCACATTTGTTTACGAGTGCATTGAAGCAAACACCCAGCGATATTGCCATTTATTGAGGTGTACAGAAATCTACACAAAGAGATTTGTTTTTTTTTAAAAAAAAGATCGATTATAACATTTTATCGGATGAACTGATGTTTGTTGGCAAAATGAATGAAATTTTTGAACAACAAAAAAAAACACACAAACACACAATCGGCGACTTAATTCAACGAAACTAGATCGTTCTCAATTATCTTGTCCACCACTTGTGCATTTCATTCACCAATTCTTCGAAAAAGTAAAACAACAACAACAACAACAAAATCGGTTTTGTGCGTACGATTTATGTAACATTTATTTACGCCATTTGTATTGGCATCACATTTACGGCTCAACAAGCACCAATTCGTTCGATGCACATTTCAAACTCTTTTATATTTCTGTTCATTGTTTTTGTTTTCATTTGGTTTTTAATAAAGTGATTGCATCAATTTTATTATCTCGATTGGTTGATGTCCAATCATTAACTAAATGGTGTACACTGTATTACTTTGTTTACCATTTGGTTTTGTTTTGTTCGGCCGCCTTATGATGATTTTCCCATTTTGAAAATCTTCGATTATAATTTTTTTTCAGCCAATTTTTTTTTTCGTTGTGTCGTTTCTTTTCTTTGTAATTTTGTTGTTTTATAACGAAAGTAATATAATTAATCGAACGCTATTTGTGAAGAAAGTTGTGTATGGCACACAACATATAATCTAAGAGCGCATACAATGCAGCGAGCATCGACATTAGTTTTGTCCAACAAATTGGAAAGTTGTCAATAAATCGACGAAACAAAAAAAAAATATGGAAAGAAACACAAAACCATCAGCTGTATATGCGGCCGCATTGAAAAAGCATCAACAAACAAACATACAAACAAATAAAAAAAAAGCACGCGATAACAAATGAAAAATACAAAGCGATCTTAATAACTATTAATTCAAACGAGATCGGCTAGCCCAAATAATCGAGACACAAGAGGCAACACACAAAAAAAACGTGCCAATCGAACCAGATTCAAGCTGTGCTATTGAAAGAATCGAAATGAAATACGAATAGAAACAATAGAGTTCGACTCACCTACTTCTTTTGTCATGGAAATTGGTGAAAATTGAACAGATTAATCGCTAGCCGAATCCTTTCTATTCGATACAGTTTGACGGAGGTGTTGCTGCATATTTATCAAAAATTCAATCAATTTGGTGATTGTATTCTAAAATTGATTTTAGGTCACTTTGTATAACTAAACAAAAAAAAATCACTGCAAATGTTATTTCGTGTCACTCGAATACCAATTTTTCATTGATCAAAAATCAGTTCAATAGATTGAAAATAAAAATGAACAATTTTTTTATTTCAATTTTTTGATTGCATTGAATTTTAATCACAATTTCATTCTTCATAGGCACAACTGCCTCTTTAAAAAAAATACCACCAATAAAACTCTTCTTGACTCTGGAACACACTAACGTACTCTTTGAGAAAAATCCTTTAAATGATTCCACAATTTGAGTTAAAAAATTCAATCCAATTATCAAATCATCACAGTCATCGATGGTATTTTTCTTCTTCTTTAAATTGTTTATTCAGTTTATTAATGGAAACATTATGGATTTTGAATCGATAGATCGCGATCTGATTTTGTACGAAGAATGAGCGAATGATGTGCGTGCTGGTGCACACCGCTTTGCCGTTGAATTGTAACTGATTTGAACGCGGCAAGAATTGAACCGAACTGATATGAAGCCGTATGTGAATATGATTCGCATATTGTTGGGAGAACGAAGCAAATCAACAAGCATGCTGTTGCCGAACCTACTATCACCCAATACACACAGACCCAATGGAGTAGCGGAGCTACTTGAAACCAATATGCAGAATGTGTATATGTTTATGTTGTAGCTAGGTAGCTAGGTAGCAACACCTTATCGGTGTTTGTGCTGCTGAGATATTTCGATATTATATACAATTTTATTTCGGTAAGTATAATCATCGTTTGTTGATTGAAATTGGTGTTTAATGGAGAATACAGCAAATAGAGTTTTGTTTCATTTCATGTGCAATTTATCATATGAATGTATGCCACCGGAAGTGAAATTCCGTCACAATGCAGTGAAATGAACGACAAAAATAAAAAAAAGAAAAAGCCAATCACAGAACATATAAATAAATGCTTATTTTTTAAAAAAATTAAGAAAACATAATGTAAACTCCTAGCGTTGGTCTTAAGAAATTTTAAGAAACTACCGCAAGTAATGCAGTACATCTGAATTGAGCAATTTTCTTGCAAATTCATCACTTTCGCACAATTTAAAGAATGCAGTCAATGTTGTTTCTGGTGGTTGTGCAGCTCTCTGCAGTACATTTCGATCCGTGAAATAAACACGTTGATCATTTTCGAGATGAACTGCCAAATGTACAACTGCTGGATATCGCTCATGAATTGGAAATGAAAAAATTCTCCAAAGAGCTTCATTTGTGCTGATGTAGCGGCCCATTTGGTATTGTGCAATTTCATCGTTTGTGTTGGCATCAGCTACTCCAAAAACAGCCATATTACTGTCTTTGTTGACATACTTGCAGATGTATTTCATTGACTTTACTGAATTGCACATTTCCACGTTGAGATGAGCCTGAAATGTCTTTGACAGAAATGGGTTGTATGGCACTACCCAACGATTATCAACGGCAATGTCTTGATTTTGCATTCTGATCAGTGTGGTGCACAGGGGGGTAAGCCCCCTAGTCATTGAGAAATTTGTTAGATAGAATAGATTTTTGGGTGAGGACCTAAAAAAAGATCTTCAACTTTCTTCGAGGTTGAATTTACACTAGATAGAATGGACTTTTGAAAAATTCTTTCAATTTGCTATTGTTTTTCGTCGAGAATTCCACCACATTGAGTGGAACGAAAAACCCCTTGATTTTGATTTTGAGGACCTAAAAAAAAGGTCCTCAACTTTTTCTCGAGCTCGAGCTACCCCCCCATTCATTGGACGTGACCCCCCCTTAAGTTGCCGCACGGTCGGCACCACACATAGATATAGATACAATATATGTGACACAACAAGTCAACCATATCTGTGTATGTATGTGTTTGAGCATTAGATCGGATCGTTTTTTTTTGGCATTTGTATGGGGCTATATGAGGGAACCTTTGATTGACCCCCCCCCCCCACTCCCAAACCAACATGGAAGTTCGCCCCTCTCGCTTTACCTGATTGACCCCCCTTAGACCACTTGAAACCCCTCAGACCGGCTCCCCCAAACTCCCCATTTTTTGTACATTTTGGTCATTTGTGACATTTGCGATATTTGAGACATTTGATCTGGTCCATCCAATACGACAATATGCCCTATACCATTGTATGCATTGGAATTAGTCCAATAGTTTATGCCAAAAACTACACCACGCGGCGCCTGACAGCAGCAGCAAATTCAAAGGCAAAGACAATACATTCAAAAGTCAATACATGCATTTGACATTAGCTTACGTGTATTGATGGTCGGCTTGTTATGTGTTAGTGACATTTTCTTTGACTAATACCTTGCATATACCGTATTACCGTATTGGGTAAATCGTGAAAATCCACCAAAACCCACTTCCAGAACTGGGGTGTTACTTTCTCAACGTAGTTAAATGAATAGCACAACAAAGAACATACGGTAAACAGAAGCGTTGTTTTGCAATCTCTCACCACGTCATGCGTTTTCATGTATTTTTTGTTGTTTTTGGCATTTGTATGGAACTGTAAGGGGTCATCTTTGATGTGGCATATCTCGGGAACGACTCGATCGATATCGGAATAGCTATTAACCATATCCAGGAGGTGTGGTGAAAATTTGGTTCGGATCGGATCAGCCGTTCTCGATCTACACGCGAACGACACGGATTTACATTGATTTATATATATAGATGTTTATTTTTATATGTTCATTATTCAACTGATGAATATGAGTTGGATTTGATCAAAAATGCATTTGCTTGCTTTTCAACGTCAACTAATCGATGAAAATGAAACGAACAATATTTAACTTAAATAGCGTATTTTTTAAATTCATAAACAACAATTGATTGTGTTTCAAACGAACTGCAACATTTACTGAGCTTCACACAAAAGCTTAATATACAAAAATGTTTAAGCTGGATAAAGCAGCGGTCGAATGCCATCTAACAGAATAAAGTGGCAACAACATCTTAGAGCACTGCTAAAGTATACTGAACGTCTATAGACGTGAGCATACTTAAGCGTAGCGATGATATCGTTTGTATACTAACACACAACAAACTGTCATTGTCAAACATTGACATGCATTGTTTTGTTGTGTTTTCAACGTATTACGAATCGTGTAACATTTGGCAAAGCCGCTTTTAATAGTTAACTATTGAAAAAAGAAAATTATATTGACATTCACACAGAAAAAAAACCACTCGATGAGCTAACAAATTTAGGAAACAAATTATATTCAATATATTTAAGACATCATATATAATTTATTTAAGTAGGCCATTGAATCATGCATTTAAAAACATATTTTCGATCGATTCAAATTCAAGACAAGAGTAGATATTTCAAGACCTATGTATTTCTGGCGATATTACGGGTGTGTTTGGTGTTTTTACCACAGTTGGGTTACATCCATCCCGATGAATTTTTCCAATCGGTAGAGGTGCCAACAGGTAATTGTCACATAAAATTGTGTAAATGGGATTATGCATCCAGTTGTACTAGTTGATTTGACTTAATTGTTGAATATTTTTTTTTTCGTTTTTTGAAGGTGAAGAATTTTTGTTGGAGCACACGAGAACATGGGAATTCAATAATACGATGCCGATCCGAAGCATAGTGGTGCCATTCATCATTTACAAAATTCCACTGAATTTGTTTCGTTTGCTGTCGATCTATGTGCGCTATTACATTTTTAACATCGACATTTGTACACCATATATGGTGTTTGTGTTGCCACGATTGATAATGTGCTGTATTTCATTTGTCAATGACTGGAGTTTGTATCAAACGTGCGTGTCATATGGTCTTCGTTATGATATTCGATTGCTTGCATTGGCCAGTTCATATGTTACCATCGTATTTGGCACACGAACATTTTCAAATAGCATTGAAATGGCATTGTGTTCACTGTTACTGTATGTGGTTGCCGATAGCATGGTACACACAAATAATGTCATTTTTCAACGTGAATTTCTCGATGACAAGTACAAAGCATCCAAAACAACACTTGAAAAGGTGCGGGTGTACAAAATGAGATCCATTTTACCATCGCATACATTAAACAAATGTGGAATTGTGTCAACGATTTTTGTGGTCGGATGCTTCAATCGGCCGACATTTTTATTCTATGGAATGCCAATCGTATTCTTTTGGATGGTTCGTGGTCTTGGCACAAAAACCGTGTCATTTGTTGATTTCAATTTAAGATTTTTCAGTTTATTCATTTGTGGTGTACCAGTTGTTATGGTATTCATTGTCATTGATTCACTGTATTACGGTTTTTTAACCTTGTCCGATGTGGACTATTTGGACATTGACATTAATCATTTTGTGGTAACACCGTTGAATTTCGTCCGTTATAATATGATCGCAAGCAATACAGCAGCGCACGGCGTTCATCCCAAGTATCTTCATTTGCTTGTCAACATTCCCCTATTATATAATATTCTCGGTATCTCTGCCATACTGTCGTTCTCGCACATGATTTACAGGTAATTTTTTTGTTTTGTTTTTTTTAGCAAATTTCATTCGAATTTATTCGATCGAGTAATTGTGACATTCTCAAGGCATTTTTTTTTTTGTTTGATTCATCTTTCAGATTTAGCCAAAATCACTACCGTTATTTACCTCGAGCACAATCAGTGGTCGCTCTAATGAATGCAACCATTTTTGTACCACTTGCAATTCTGTCGTTCATCAATCATCAAGAGCCTCGGTTTCTGTTACCAATCACATTTCCCGTGATCATTTTACACGCTCCACGGCTGATAACCGGTCTTGCTGCAACCAACCCATTCAACGAGAACGATGCCTTCGGACAATTCATTTATCGCCATTTGTTATGTACGAAAGTGAGTGCTGAACGTTTACTGAAATGTTGGTATACCGTAAACATTTCATTGGCCGTATTTTTTGGCATCATTCATCAAGGTGGTGTCATTCAATTAACACAATATCTGCAACAAAATCAGCTCAACTTTCGCACCGACACCAATGCAAATGTATTTCTTATCACAAGCCATTTATATAATATACCAACATCGTATTTATTCATACCAAGCACCAAAGTTCTCTTGACTAATCCAGATAATGGACAAAAATATACGAGAAAAAAGCAATTTTTCTTGTATGAATACGGTAGCCTGCCAATGGATGAACTACAGCAAAAAGTTAAACTATTATTGGATGTGAATGAAATGCGTTTACATAAAAGCAAACAGACCGCATCGATGCCATCCAATTACAAATTGTATTTGGCCATTCCGTCAAGTTTGACCGAAGAGCTGAGTATAGCCTTGTTTCAAAGCAATCACACCATCATCAAATATCAACGCGTTAAAACCTTTTATCCACATCTATCGATGGAAGCATTTCCGAAATTCTTTTTACGTCATTTAACGGAAATTCGAACCGATGTTTTTAATTTAGATCAAAAATGCGATTTTTCGGATGATCGCCAAGAAATTGAACCATATTCATTAAGTGCTGTGCTGAGACAATTTTCGGCCATTATTCATCAATTTGGATTAGTATTGTATCGGGTTGAAGTTCGACGGAAAAATACGTTTTCTGAATAAATTTGCATATTTTTTGCACACAATCACATTTTTGAAAATAAAAAGGCATTTTCTGTAGTTAGTTATGATTGTCTGTTGATCTAGTCATTCACTAAAGCTTTTTCACTTGAATTGCTGTTCTTTTTTTTTTTTAAATTGAATTTGTCATACAAATATACGCTTAGCAACAACAAAACTTAATTCCAATCAATTTTCAATTATGTAATTGAATCGACTTTAACTCAAAATAAATCTAGTTTATTGAAATAAACTTGCTTATCTCATGAAATGACATCAACTGGATGACTTTTATTCCAAAGTTTCGGACATTTCGAATCAATTTAATTGTTTCAATGTCATATTTGGGAGTCTTCACCATCGGAAATTTCAAGGTTTGGAAAAATGATCACCCTTGTGAGAAAAAAAAATGACTGCCAGCCAGTCTGTTAAACAACTATTGTCTTTTGATCAACTATTGCCCCAATTATGCCGTTTAGCAGTCGATTGCCAAACGACTGTCTATTCAATCGTTTTATTTTCACAAGGGGAGCTTTATAAAAACGGTAATAAAATCACGGCTTGCGGAAATAAAACCACAACACCAAATGAATGATTTTTAGTTAACTTAAACAAATGTAGCTTTTAATTATCGTCATCTTTGGATGTTTATGAGCACTAAGTTATAGCAATTTGGTTTGCAATGAATAACATTGTCGCCCGAACATTTTTCTTTACATGAAATAAATTAGAGCAATGCCAAAAGCAGAGGTAATTTATTATCGCTAATAATGGCATAGAAAAAAAAATAGAATCATGGAATGACCTGTGTGTCAAAATACGAAAAGAAGTGGTTTCATGGTTCATATCTCGATTTATCTATGACATGATGTTGTGATTTGAATTGCAATGTTTAGGTGACCAAACTGATGAATGGCACCCAATACATATTTGAATAAGCGTTAAACAGATCTTTGACATAATCACCATAAGACACCCAATAAAATAAATAAACACTAACGGTAGGCGTTCATGCAGTGTGTGTATGTGTCCAATTGGCATTGTCTTAATACCGTTTGTAAGACTAATTGTTCAAATACAAAGTGAACTGAATAGAAAATGGATGATTAAAAATTAGTTCAATTAATCATTCATCACTTGAATGCGTACCAAAATCCACAAGTGAAATTGTTATCGGTAAAATTACATAATAATTCATTTCTTTCAATGCAACATTAAATATTCAATTGATTTAAACTGGATATAATTTCTGGTCGATTGATTAAATAGGTCTAATCAATTCGATCAAGGCCAACGTATTGTCAGCTTTTAATCAAATGCAAACCATTTTTTCGCAAATTTGTTTTGCCAAAGTGAATGGATCAAGCGACTAGGATTAAAGTTTAAATGTGATATTCACTTAATTTGGTGACTCAGACCACACACAAAAAAAAAATCGAAAGATGAAATGTTAATGTTCAAAAAATTTCAATTTTATTTATTTGTTTAAATATAATATTTAAAGAAAATAGATCGATTTAAGTTCAACAATAAATATTGCCCGGGATCCAGTGCGGTAAGATTGATTGAATTTACCATGCGTATTGGCTATGGGCGCTCTCGAAGGTGGCGTGTGAGACAGCTACGGCTGGTGAGTAGGAGACGGCAGCTTTGGCAATCACTGGAGCAGCATGAGCGTATGAGTGATCATATGAGTCGTAGCTCTTGACAACTGGTGCAACAACAGCTGTCTTGGCGATCAATGGAGTAGCATGAGCGTATGAGTGATCGTATGAATCGTAGGTCTTGACGACTGGAGCAACAACTGGAGTCTTTACAATGGTTGGAACATGGCTTTTGACGACAGTTTGAACGACTGGAGTCTTGACAACGGTTGGATAAGCGACTTTGTAGTGGGCATCGTCACTAATGTACCGTGTATCGTATTTGTTGACATATGAGTGTGGTGTAGCGATGGTCTTTCCGTAATGTGATACAGTTCCGTGTTGATAGGTTGATGGAGCGTAAGCCGATGCAGTGTATGCCGATGGAGCGTATGCTGATTGAGCGTATGCCGATGGAGCGTAAGCATGGTAGTTGTATTCTGGCTCGTAAACGGATTTGCTGTACACTTGGCTTGGTTGATAAATGGTCTTCGTCACTGGTGCAGCGTATTCAATTGTTTTGGCAACTGGGGCTGCATATTCGATGGTCTTGGCAACTGGAGCTGCATATGAATAGGTTTTAGCAACTGGAGATGCATATTCAACCGTTGAAGTCAAAGTTTTTTGAATGGTTGGTGCATAGCCAATGTATCCATGTGAAAGGTCTCCGGCGCTAGCGGCTGCCAAAAATCCGAACAATACGATGAACTGTGGGAATGAAATACAATTGATTATATTTATGCTTGAAAAAGCGAGAGTTTTGATATTAATTGTGTGGAAAATATTTTATTCACCTTAAATGCCATGTTGTTTGAGTTAGTGATCGAACTGTTTGTAAGAGTACGAATTGAGTGAATGATACTTAATTCCTCGAGCTGACCACTTTATATACTAAAAATTTTGCCGAAATTGAAAGCGGTCCAACGATTACCACTTCCACCGTTGAATTGTTCCATTCATACAGCATTAGACTCGATGAATGATTCACACATGTCTATTGTTTGCCTTCATATGGGTGCAATTTGAATGCAAGTTGGAGAGTGCGAATTGCGAATTACACGTGCTCTTGTTTCGCATGAGCTAAACGCGCTTGGAAAAAGTTAATTGATTAAATCATATACATATTTCAGCCGGCAAACTTTTTTTTTTGTTTGTTTGGTGGACATGCGTTGTTCAAGCGTAGACGCATAATTGGGTTGGAATGTATCTTTTATCTAGTCACCGGACAAAAAAACAAACAACAATTTATGAAAGTCTTATTTTACAACTGTTCAGCAAAACTGAATGTCACCGACACAATCTCATGCGATTGCACAATGGGTTAACTTTGTCTTTTCTGATAAACAGTTGACATTCGAAGGTAGGAATTGGACAGTTGCTCTTCAATCATACATTTTTATTGCTGCAATATATTGCTCCAAATATTCAGACACGTGCTGACATATGCATAGACAGACAAATATGACCAATGGAATATGTTCACGTTTATCATAAGTTTAATCAAATTTGTGCCAAAAATTTATCCAAAATTCATTAATTACCAATTATCTGGTGAATGATTTCATATCATCGCATTGAAATGAACAGTTAGTTTCAATTCGTTAAATTAACGATTTTTGTAAAAGCATCAACGCTTCTGTAATTGCGGCCATCACGTAACGTAACTATTAATCTTGCACCACATTCGAAATTTGATTTATTTTTAGACACAAGTATGAATGTTGAAGATATCAAATTTCAAAATTAATAAAACTAATGAACGTCAAAATAAAAGTCAAGAACAGCTATACAACAGTTTACAGAGCTAAACTCATCCGAAAGGAGTTTATGGTTCAAAAACAACTATGCCATTTTTTCAGTGTCTCACCATTTTTTAAAAATAAACTGTGAATCCATCAAGAATTAGTAGGAATGGTTCTATCGTAATACCATGATGCAATCTACCCAATATCGGCCAATTTACTTCCAAATTTTAAAAAAAACCGTAATGATTTGGATATTTCTGTTGAATTCGCGATATGTAAAAGTATTAGCTAGAATTTGGTTTTTTTCCACTTTTAACGGTTTTTTTTTCTATAAAGAGAGATGGATAGATGCATATGTATATTTCTTTTTGTTCTGTTTTCAAACCTAAAGAAACACTACAAAATTAGTTTGGCTATCGCCCCGTGGAGTTCGCAGTTCATAGTAACATTCGGAGGATCCTTAACGCAGTCTGTTTATTTCTTTTATTGCGGGCCATAAGAAACTGCTCTTATTTTGGAGGATCCTTTAGATTTTCACTAGGGTTAGTAATTGCAACGCCAAATTTAATGGAATATTATGGAATATTTTGCAACTTGTTCAGCAATATGCAGTAATATACAGTAATATTCCCAATATGCCCGTGCACATAACGCGAGTGAATATTGTGAATATGTAAATTTCTATAATCATGTTTAACGGTCGATAGCCACCTCATTTTTGAATATGTGTACATTTTACAACGTAAATTGGAATATTAGGGAATATTGATGCATGTTCTTAGTTAATCTAGTCAATTATGTTAATGACATGAATTGTTTGCGATATTTTACGAATAATCTGAATTCCACATGATTTCAACAATTTACAATAAGGAACAATTAAATAATATGATTTCATGAAGCCTCTGGACGTAGAAAAGTTGATTCTTTAAATGTGACTTTCGAAGCGTACATGTTTTGATTAAATTCTCGGAATTTATCAAATGCAATTGTTTACCACACAATCAAGTGCTTAGGCTTAGATTTGGATAGACTACTTAGAAGCAGTTTTGATTTGTTTGTTCCACGATCCGGAAACTGGTGCTCGAATTTTCTGCGAAAACAAATTGTTTACAGTTTGAACTTGGAATTTGGTTAAACCGCATGTAATGAATAGAATCGGAAGTGATATTTGTTTGATTGCCACATGATCGATGTTAATCGATTCCATTTATTGAATGTAATTAAACATTTTGGTCATAGCATGTATCATGTGAAGTGAAATCGAAAGAATCGAAAACAACATTCATAAATAAATGAAACAAATATGAATCATATCGCATGATTTTCATAAAAAATGATCAGTAGTACTAGTAATTATGACCTTCGAAGCAAATGTTTATATTTCTATTATAAGTAAACGCGAGCTAAGGTTCAATCTTTGGAATTTGTTTGATCTAAATTCAACACCAAATCCAACGTGTCTAAGTGATACTTTTATCTATTACGGATTTGAATATCCAAAAGCCTGTAGGAACCAACAGTGTGATTTAATTTGACAGACATTTATTGTTTTATATGAATCAATTTTTCCGTGTGCTGGACCAGCTGGTGTATTGACCCGTTAACCTTTGTTGATGTCAAAAATATCGCGACCCCATTGACCACACATCGGTACACGTACCAATACGGTAATATGAACGCACGCACAATTGTCTTAAGCCGTCATAGAGTTCAAATGCGATCTAAATTCAAATCCAAGGTTATATTTTATTTTCATTCATCATTTTTCGTATGGTTCAACATTATGAGTACGTTTTACATCTTAACACCTTTTCAAGATAACGAACTAAGCTTAACAGAACTCATTAAAAAAAAAAAATCTCACTCACATTCGAACTCGCTCATACACAACCAAAACAAAATGCAAAGATAATAATGAAAATAAAAGCGCGTTTACCGAGAGAGCAAAAAAAAACACACACACACACCGCCTCGGGAAAGTCAATGGAGATTTGTATCTTTCCAACAGCGTTAATCCGACACGGTTGTAATTCAATGAGCAAACTGAAATGAAACGTTCATTTGATTGTTGTTGGTCTGTTCAGTTGATGTTGTTGTTATAATATTTACATGGAAAATAATGAATCATATTGTAATCTATTAAATGAAATCATACGTGCAATGAATGTGCATATATAGTGTCCGAAATTGAATCAAGTTCATGTCACATGTCAAAATCTATTCCAATCGCCCAAAATGAACGTATACGAATAAAGAAAAAATCCAACGGTGTATGTGGTATGTCTACCATAAGGAGACAAATATCTCCAAATTTAATGTACACCAAATTTTAATTTGGTATGGAAGCAACAAATAAAAAAAAACGATGTCATTTGCTTACTGATTGATATGATTAATAATATTTGTGGCTGAAAGCATGAAAGATCCAGCGTTCAAGTTGAATGGCGATTTGCGGTGAGTTGGCATAATGTCTACATTATGCGAATGATGCGTAAATATGTGAAGAGAGTGAGTAGCAAAAACAAACAGCATACCGCTCCATACGCGCCTGTTGAAATGGAAGTGGAAGTTTAGCAGGTACCCAACCCACCACTCACAACGAAGGACAATTCGGTACCAAACGGTACCAATTCCGAATAGGAACTGAACAACAAATTTCAAACTTTGATTTTTGTATATAAACCAGTCGTCGCAATCCAAATGGTATCACTTGCTTCTTTGCTCTTAACAAACATACAAGTTTAATTCAAATCTTTTGAAAATGGCATTCAAGGTAAGAAAATCTTGATCCGAAACCATAACCATTGTGGATCGATACATTTTGAATCCAGTTTCAATATTCACTAAATCGAATTCGTTTTAATAAATTGAATTAATTGTTTTATTGTTTATTCTGAACAAGTGAAATTAAACTGCAAATATTCTTGTAACTATTTTGTTCACCAATGATTTAATATTGAATTTGTGATGAGTGAATCGAAAGTGCAATTTAGAATTTATTGAGTTAACACATACATTGAAATTAAAACGAAAAATCATGTTTGAATTTGTGAACAAAAATTAAAAAAAAAATGTATTAAAATGTTCTATTTTTTTCGAATTTTCCAGTTCATCGTGTTGTTCGGTCTTTTGGCTGTTGCTAATGCTGGTCACCTTGGTTCATATGTTGAATATGCATCTCCAGTTGCTAAAACCTATTCATATGCAGCTCCAGTTGCCAAGACCATCGAATATGCAGCTCCAGTTGCCAAAACAATTGAATACGCTGCACCAGTGACGAAGACCATTTATCAACCAAGCCAATTGTACAGCAAATCCGTTTACGAGCCAGAATACAACTACCATGCTTACGCTCCATCGGCATACGCTCAATCAGCATACGCTCCATCGGCATACACTGCATCGGCTTACGCTCCATCAACCTATCAACACGGAACTGTATCACATTACGGAAAGACCATCGCTACACCACACTCATATTTCAACAAATACGATACACGGTACATCAGTGACGATGCCCACTACAAAGTCGCTTATCCAACCGTTGTCAAGACTCCAGTCGTTCAAACTGTCGTCAAAAGCCATGTTCCAACCATTGTAAAGACTCCAGTTGTTGCTCCAGTCGTCAAGACCTACGATTCATACGATCACTCATACGCTCATGCTACTCCATTGATCGCCAAGACAGCTGTTGTTGCACCAGTTGTCAAGAGCTACGACTCATATGATCACTCATACGCTCATGCTGCTCCAGTGATTGCCAAAGCTGCCGTCTCCTACTCACCAGCCGTAGCTGTCTCACACGCCACCTTCGAGAGTGCCCATGGTCACTATGCCTGGTAATTTAACCAGTGTACATCAGGTGTACTGATTCCTGTCCGTATTTATTGTTGATCCACGTCCATTTTCTGTAAATTTTTAATTATATTTTTTTTTGCATGTACGAATAAAATTGATTCGCAAATATTAGAAATTTGGTGTTTTTTTTTTCCTTTTCCGGGTTACTCATGCTTGGGTGTTCTGAATGTGACTGAAAAAATATCGCTGATGTCACAGATATATTCTCATGAAAAATGATTCGCATTTCTCACATTTTTAACGCATGCTGGCAAGGTGCGTAATCAAACATACAAGTACTCGTTCTTTTGAATAATTCATTCTAGATAACAGTTAACATTGAAATTACGACAACAATCCGCCTGTTGACTATGAATGAAAATTGTGATGTCATCAGTGCTACTGATTTTCTGAATGAGCATTACGCTTACAATATATACATTGTACGGTGCAAATACATTGCATAATTAGGATAATGGTTGTTTAGGCATGGATGACCGCACCCCGCACCTTAGGTAACTGTTAACTTAACCGTGTGAATTAATATACCTGTATTCACTGTATGAAAAGCAAGTGCCAGCGTGAATAGCACATGTGGAGAGCGCGTTTCACTGTCAATTTCATTGGGGAATTAAAATCATGAAATAACATTTCCCATCTATATTTTTAGGTGATGTGCTAAGGTTTATTTGACGAAAGTGCGCAAGCCTTTTTAATTAAACAAATTTGCATGCTATGAACACATGTTATTTGGAATAGCAGCATTGCAAAAGTGGACAGTGGACAATTTATTTAGTTTCAGCATTTAGTTCATTCAAACCATCACAAAAGGTTACGATAGCATTTTTATATTTCGCTTTAAAATGTTAAATTCTATTCATAAAATCATTCAAAATTAAATATTGTCTTGAATTTTGGATTCATTTCAAATGGTCCGAGTTCAGTTCACTTGAGACTTTGGTGTAAGACAGTAAAAGAAACAAAATTTAAAAAAAATAAATAAATAAAAAGAGAAAAATAACAATCGAAATTACAAGCGAAAAATGACTAAAACGGAACAAAAAAAGAAAGAAATGCCATTTCGCAGTGAAGAAATGCCTTTCGAAAAGGTAAAAGGAAAATCATTTGCTGGCTTAACAAATCGTATGATGAAATTGAAACGGTATCAATCGCGTTATGAGCGTCCAATTTACGCATTTTGGGAATTATTTTCGGATTACAGTGCATACAGTACAATACATGGTGTACGTTATGTGGGTGAAAAGAAACGTCATTGGTCCGAACGTTTGTGGTGGTTAATAGTGGTGATTGTATCAATCGTAATTTGTTCACTGCTTGTCTATCAAACATGGTTAAAATGGCAAAATACACCAGTAATTGTAACATTTTCGGAAGAATCAACGCCCGTCTATGAGATTCCATTTCCAACGGTCACAATCTGTACGGACATTAAAATACAGTATACGAAATTTAAATATGGAGATATATGGCATCAATTGAATAATGATAAAATGTATAAAAAATACACAAACACAAGTCAAGTACAAAAATTATATGCGCTAAATCCATTGTGCGATAAAGTACCAAAGTATTTGGAAAAATATATCAAAGAAAATAATATCACTGATTTGAAGGCTGGCGCTGATTTGCGATTCTTTGAAACGGCCAAACATGTAGCACCAACATTGAGTAATACATTAGTGAAATGTAAATGGCGTCGCATTGATTACAATTGCAGTGATATTTTCAATGAAGTGCTAACGGACGAGGGCATTTGCTTTAGTTTTAATTATCTCAATGCATCCGAACTCTATCGTGAACAATTAATTAATGAAAATTATCATGTTATGCGACATGACAAACCATCTCAATACTGGAACGGGACGATTGCTGAAAATATGACCGAAGATGATATTTATCCACGTCGTGTGTTAACAGCCAGTGAAGGGCTTCGTGTGGAATTACTGTTACCTGAATTTGACATTGATTATGTGTGCAGTGGTCCAGTGCAAAGTTTTAAAATTCTATTACATTCAGCCGACGATTTTCCACACATGAAACGGCATTTTTATCGAATTCCACTCGATCATGATATTGTGATGGCGGTTCGTCCAAATATTATGAATACAACGAAATATTTAATTAAAAACCATCCAAAAGAGAAACGAAAATGCATTGATGCGGATGTTGATGATCGTCAATTGCTATTTTTTACCAAATACACACAACGAAATTGTCAATTGGATCAATTGATCTATCGCATGTATGAGGAGTGTCGATGTGTTACATATGGTATTCCGCGTCAAATTGGTGTACCAATTTGTCGAAGCTATCGACAAATGGAATGTGTGAAAAATGTTGAAAGTTTTTTAGTGCAACGCATTATGAACCATTCAATTTTGGATTATAATTGTTTACCAGCGTGCACTTCCATTTCATATGATGCTGAAATGTCAATGGCCAGATTTGATCGATATAATTTTGAAAAAGCCATGAAAAAACCAAATCGACAAGTAAGACGCCGATTTAGCCGTGTTCTGATTACATTTAAAGATGAGCAATTTTTTTCAAGTCGTCGAGCCGAAGTGTACACGTTGGTCGATTTTATTGCCAATTGTGGCGGTATTTTGGGACTATTTATGGGCGTATCGATTCTCAGTATCGTTGAAATTATCTACTTTTCAACACTTCGCATCGGATGCAGCCTTCGCAAAAGACGAATGATTAAAAAACGACGCCAACAACAATTGAAAATCATTGATGAAATGGATGATGTGAATTTTGATCCAATTCCGAATGAAGATTCGGCGAACGAACGAGATCTGGAACCAAACGGTTATAGTGATTTTGATAAACTACCCAAAATGACCTATTGAAAGCATGGCATTTGTCCAATTGATTTGCCGCTTCAAATCTGTTATTTTTTTTTATCTATTTGTCATTAAAACCCATGAATGTTTTAATAAATTCAGATTTTATTGCACTCTATCATTTACACGTTGTTTGCTAATTTTGTGTCGAATTCTGTCGATTTTCAGTAAAAAAAAAAACAAAAAAAAACAAAGGTAAAACATATTTTCGAATTAAATTCGAATACTGCGATTTGAACATGATGATAGACACAAAAGAAACTTTTAAAGCTTCACAGACCACAAAAAGCTATCGAGCTTAATATAGTTGCCAGTGTGTGGCGCTACGTAGTACAATTTACAATCGCAATTTTCATCACTAAAACATACATAGCATATACTTCATAAGGGATTTTCTTTATACAGAAATTGAATTATTTCCTATTTCAAGCTGAAATCAACTAAACAGGTCATTCAAAAGAACTTTAAATGGATTTTATTTAAAAATGGAATCGAATTTTTAAAATTGTATGCGTGTCTATATGTGGTCCTGTTAACACTGCACAATGTCAATATTTACACCAAATGAATCTTGTGAATGGATAAGTAAGAAATTCACCAACATTTGCAATTGTGGGGTTTTTCGCGACTTTTTCTACTCTATTTTTTTTTTCAAGAGAAAAAAAAACTGACTCATCCATTATTTTCCATCGGATGTTGTGTACTTTCCTTCGATTTGCTCAATTATTATGAAAAATGTTCTGGCGCTTTGTTTTATTATATTCTCTTTCGATGCATTTCATTCTCTCACTCTCACTCGCTCTCTGTCTTCAGCGTGTGCACATGACGACCACTGTTGGATGATGGTTCGTTTTTTTTTTTATTTGTTCGCGTTGCGAATGCTGTGACCTATCGAAACCACACCTCGAGGGTGGGCTAGAATCCAAATAATACTTGCCCAATCATCTAAGTTTGCCGTGGCAAGTGTGCCAGTGAGCAAACGAACGAACGACCAAAGCAGAACATTCTTTTAACAAAACTTTGACTTTTTGATACTGTTATCATTTGCCTTAGCAACACACATCATGAAGTCTTACTTGTTCGACTCCAAAATGTACTATAGTTCCAATTTGATACAGTGATCCAAGTCCTTTGCAGTTGGTGGTGGTTTGTGTGAGTGTTGAGTATGTGTTTGTGTGTGTTTATGTATATTTCGAAACGCTCAACGCCTATTCACACGCACAGACAAACAAAACCAAGTTCGAGATGAAAGTTTTTAACTGTGAAAAAAAAACAATGTAAAAAAAATTGTATTACAGTTTCACAATTTGCGGGAAAATAGCGATACTGTTTGCTGCGCAGCGCATAGTAGATAACGTCATGAAAAGGCTCCACTTCACAAAATTGCTTTTGTTTTTACTACTCACAAATGGAAAAGTATATAAAAAACTCTCGCTCGATCCACCGGAAAAGTGAACACCCGCACACAAATTACTTTACATAGTGGCAGTGTATGTTTTTTTTGTGTGTAGCCTTGAGACAGCAAAATAAAAAAAACAAATCGTTAAGCGTCACTGAATGATAATAATTTTTGAGTTCGAACTTTTTTTTTGTCATGAATTCTCTCATATTTTGCTCTGGATTAAATGAACCTAACGAATATTTCCCTTTGCACATTTTTACATCTGTTACAGCATCGCTAGCTTAAAGATCATTTCTAATATTTAATTATTTAATACGAATTTGAATAATTTCTTTTAAAAAATGCCTTTTAAATTTAAATAAAATTTGGTAAAATTTAGTAAAAGAAAATTTATTTCGCGAATTTTTCTACAGCTGGGAATAAAATTAATGGTATGGAATATTAATTTATCATTTAATTTTATTGTCTACTTTACACAACATGACATTACTTGGGAAAAGAGTGACATTAATGTCCTCATTAAAACCAAGATTTTTTCGTAAATCAATGCCCATTTGGTAGCAGTTAATGAGTCTTTTGCATAGTTAGTTTAAATATTGAACAGAAATAGAAAGTAAATAACTAACCAATAGTCACAAGCACATTTTTATTGGATATTACTCAACTTGAAATTTGAATTGAAGCAAAGGACATTTACAAGTTCATTACGTTTATTGTCGCTGGTTTTATTTCAATGTCCAAAATAATAATATATGATCTATTTCAAAAATTATCATCTAAAATTTTAAATATCACAATTGACTGATTTTTTAACCCGATTTTGACTATTTGTCGCCATTTCCACTCCAGAGAAGGTGGTCACCTTAACTATGGTGCTACTATTTGTAAAGAACAGTGTTTCAAAGTTATATCATTCTTGGACTGTCACTTCATTTCTATGTAATTTGGAATCTTATTTCCACAGAGACTCAGTGACAATCCAACATGATAGTATGTTCTTTGGTAGTGAAAATAAGTAATTTTTTTTTTCAAAATTTAGATGGTATTTTTTTTTTTTTTTTGGTTTTCGAACCATACATTCTGACGCATTCGTAACATAACCTCCCCCTGAGCTGCAATTACCCCCCAAGAACCCATGTCAATTCCCGTTCCAGTTTTGCACTAAATAGAATGGATTTTTCAAATTACCCCTCTTGAAATGCTCGGCATCCAAATGTATGGTTCGAACTTCGAACCCATTTATCCTTCCCTTGATGCTCCAAAATTGTTGAGTTTTTTAAATCTCCAATTGATTTTAAGCTAGGACTTTTGCTTAAATCTATTCAGATTTTTGAATGTTCACTGTAAAACTTCGCTCGAATCTGGTCAATTTGCAACAATTTTATATCAACGAAAGTAGATGCTATATAGCTGTACCTCCTGAAATCTTCACATTGAATTCATTTGTAAATTTCACACAGTCCTTTGGAATGTTTAAAACTCGCTTTTGTATAAGGCATTGAGTCAACTGAGATAGAAATATGAATTGTTCACTTCTTGAAATGGAATCACGTCAGTAAATAGTCACTTGCAAACGTATTTTTTTTTGTTCGTTGCATTTCATGGCAGTTTTAATATTTCTGTGGATTTCTTAGCAATTCATTTTGGAAATTCTAGCCAAAAGTGTCTTTTATTTAAATAAACAGCGAAAGAAAAGAATTTGTTGACCTCAGAAATCGGCTTGAAAATTGTGATTTTCATCATAAAATATATATAAAACATAAATGAACACATTTGAACATAAAAAAGTATATTTAATGTAGTATTGTTGACGAATTGAGAATCCATGAATTTATCGCCTTGAGACAAAATTTTATTAAGATTTTATTGCATATAAGAAAATATGGGATGCAACTTAAGTTGAATTTATAATGGAAATCGTTCGACGGAACAAACAAAAAAAGCACATAAAAATGAAATGATAATAAAATTCAATCAGAGAACAAAAAAAGGGGTAATATTTAAGTGTGTAATTGAACACATTTCAAATATTGAGTAGCGAGTGAGTGATGGATCCATGTGAATTGTAAATATACTAATGCTTTTTATAAGTCCAACTGTTTTATTTTTTGCATTTCCGTTCCAAATCGATACTGTGCAATTTTGAATTTCACTTGTTCATGGCATTCAAAGTGGTGCATATGAACGAGTTGCGACGAAATGAGTTATAAAACCGATCTAAAATTGGGTTGTAATGGCAAATATAGCGAAACATGGAGTATGTATTTCATTTTATTGACATTTTCTATTGTTGTCGATTGATAGAATAATATTCACACGACAGATATAACGGAATTGTTTTGAACGAAGAAAAAAAAAAGCAGCCGTGGAATCTCATCACATACGGATATAGACATTGTGAATTCACCCTTTAATGTTCACACCTTCACCGCCTTGGCATCTATCTTTCCCTGCTGCAATTCTAGAGTTTTGCCAATCCATTTCACACAAAGCTGTTTATTTTTTCCGTTTATTTGTTTCTTTCACTCCCTCGAATGTTAAAGTATCTCATATTGCGTTGGCTTAGAGCAACATATCGCCAAATTACCGCACAGTCACACATACAGTAGAAAACATTGGGAAAATATGACCATGCCGATGTGTTGTTGTAGAGCAACAGAGAGATTGTGAGGAGGGAAAATCGACAAAAAAAAAATGTAAACGAACGGGAAGGAGAGACTGAACGCTGTCTTGAACTGTTTTGAAATTTTGCGGAAATGGGCTCGATATCGTTGTACATTTGATGCAAACTGAACTTATTCCCTGACTCTTCAGTAGACAGCATCACACAAAGATGAATGGAAAATAAAGCCAAGAGAAAATGAAAAGAAGCAACAACAACAACAACAACAACAGCAGCAAAAAAAAAATGGGGTACATGTGAAAGAAGCGAGCTAGATAAGTCCTTTGGTAAACCGTTCCATTATTATATACACGAACCATATGCAAAGTAGAAGCGAATGGGCAAAGCTGTACCATAACTCCAATATAAACGGTTTCGTTTTGCCTTGTATCCGTTGCTTCTTTATGTTGTTGCTGTTGCGAAACTACAATAAAATCACATTGTTTTTTTCGTTCTTTTTTTATTGAAACACACACGCACGCAAGAGATTTTCTAACGAATGTTTGGAGAGATGACGAGTGATAAGTGGTGAACAGTTACCCTTCGTTCCTGATCGGAAAGATTATTTTCCGTTCTTCTTCTCTCTTCGTTTCATTTGTTTCGTGTGTGTTTTTTTTTATTGTATTCTATTTCGTTTACTTGTTTATAGTTTACTTCAATTTGGACACATACATTTTCTCTCACCCCTCTTGCCCACTTCGTTTCGTCATCATAAAACAACTACGGAACCAGTGAAGTAGAGTGGCAACAACAACAACAACAACAACAACAACAACAACAAATAAACGAAATTACATCAACAACCATTGATAACTACTAAGCACATTAGTTTCCACTTGATCGGCAAATATTTGCATATTGCCGATAATAAAAACATTTAAATTGATTTTTATTTATCGAAACACAAAACACAGGCAGCGACATGCTGTTCGCCACTTTTTCACTCGCATAACAGAAATAACATAGCCATGTAAATTGTAATCGCTATTATTTGATATGTAAATAAATTGTGGCATTTTATTGACATGCGGGGAATCAATCGCAAAATTCGATAAGTCTCTCTCTCTCGGTCTTTGGAGGTTAGCTGCTTGATATGATATCGAAATAATTTTCATATTACTTTTGGCTTTTGGAGATTTCCACATATGAAATGCGAACAGTGCTACATAACCATGACTATGCAGTATGCATAGCTTAAACTAATTTCATTCCTCTATTGAATACTATTATTAGTTTATTGTTTAATTTGGTGTAAAAAAAAAAAAAAAATATGAAAAACTATGCGGATTGAAATGCAGTCAATAAAACAAAAAGATTTCTCGTCGATTTTTTCTTTGTTCATCGATTGCTTCTTTATTTTCTACGAAAATATTCGATGGTTCAACAAAGACACACCAAAGATTCTCAACGAACATTTGGTTGTAAATAGATAGAGAGAAAAAAAAAAATCGCTGCCTAGAACTGACCGTTATTTACTCAACAATGATAAAATGGCTTAAAATACTGCCCGCAAGCATGAAGTCGCCATTTTACGATTCTATTTGAAAGAGCGTCGAAAAAAAAACAAACTTGTAAATTCATATTCATACGTATCCAACGAATGAAAAAAGAAAAAAATCCTTGTTGAAGAACGCTTTGAATTCGATGAACCAAATTTATGACTTGTTTAGTTGAAAATGGCACATTCTTCTCAATCTATGGCTTATGCTCGGATGGCTAAACTCCTTTGTTCACTCCATCATTCGACGATATGGTGAAATTTTTTATTTATAAGCAAAATTTATTACACTAGCTGTGTATTTGAATCCGTTATGAAAGCATTTGCTTTCATATTTAAATGAATTTAAAATGAAAAAGAAACCAAATACCGACTATGAATATCTTTAACAAAACAAAAAATACTAAGATAAACAAGCCAAAAATTGACATAAATGTCAAATAACTTGACAAGTTATCTGACTCATATTCTTTGTTAACAGTTTCATTTCGTTCGTGTGCGTTTCTGTGTGTGTGTGTGTTTGTTTTGTGTGTGTATCTATTCACTCTTTTGTTTGCACCCACTCAAATTTCATTAGAATCTACTGCATTTCGCTTTATGGAAGAATCTTTGTAAATAAAGGCTTACTCGCACTTTGCTCTTACGGAAATTTCTGCATCTCATTCTTTTGCCCTCATAGTTTCTCTTTCTCTTGCTCATAAAAATCCAACTAGATATTTGTGATGGCTTTTTGCCTTAGCCAAGTGAATTTTATTGATTTGACACAAGGCACCAGGCAACTTAAAACGAATAAACATACTCCAGTCTATGAGAATCGCTGTCTAAATGTACTGAAATGATGAAAAAAAAAAAAAAACGAAGTTACAACAATTTCAATGGCAAATATAAGAACAGAAGCGAAATTAGATTAAGAAACAACCGACGAAAAAATTGACGTTGTGTCGTCTATTTTCTTTTTTTTTCAGCTCGCTGTCGACACTGCTTGCTGTGTGAATGAGCGAACTATCATTACGCATGGTTAGCTTGCACATTTTTGACTTTTTATTAAATTGTGCGTCGTTTAGCACTACGTTTGGCTTGTTTGTCACTTTTTGTCAATGTTTACACCATCCTCTCATACCTCAAATCACACAAATGCGTACACATTCTCTCAATCACGTTTCTCTTTGGACGCATTCACATTACCACCCGTGATACTGGAGGAGGAGGGAGTGAGAGTTCAAGCGAGGGAAAGTGAAAAACTGATGGGTCGTTGGCTGTAGTATAGAGACTGAACAGAAAAAAAAAATTGGTAAAGCTCAAAGAAAAATCTTTTCACGCATCGCTGTTCAAAGTGAGTTGACGATTTGTGTGAATGGGAGACAACAAGTGCCACCAGTTGTGTAGCATCTGTACACTGAACAAAACAAGACGACAAGTGAACAATTTTTTTGTTTCAGAGAATCACGAAGAAGAAAAAAAAAATCCAAATAAAATAAAGACAGACAAATCACTTGATTTCGTTTATAAAAACCATTTAATAAAAAAGAAAACGTAAAAAGTATATCCGAAATGCGAGGGGTTGCACGTTCGTGGTGACAAACACCAAGCTGATTACGTGCACATTTTTCCTAGAACTTTTGGCTCTCTCAGTCTCTTTTGGGGACAGATTTAGTAGCCTAATCAACGAACTCCGACAGCACAGAACAGGTCAATATTTTTTTTTTCAAATTGGCAATATTCATTTCAATAAAAAAAAAGACACACACATACACCATAGCCGAAGGGTTTACCACGAAGCTTCTGAGATTGCTAATTAAATGTTTAAAAGAAAATGACTAATTTCATTTGCAGGGATTTGGTTGCATTACAACGCTCGATGTGTTCGATTTTTCCTTTTTGATACAGATGAATGAAAAAAAAACGTAATTTAAAGTTGATTTTTAGTTTGAGCAAAAGAGCAGCATATTGAAACATAATACCTTAGTTGCAATCCAAAAAAAAACGGAACAGTATCCTTTGATCATGTGTAACATACGCTTTTTCAGTATGTAACTTTGAGAAAATTACTTTTCTGCATACCAATCATATAATCGATGTAGTCATGTGTGTTGCTTCCCACTACAGCTATTCATGTTTAACAATAAATTAGATTGTTACTGTTTTCCGTATAGTACCGGATGAACGCACACCGGATAAACTTGCCAAAAATGTTCGTTTGAAACATCGAAGTTGTTGTTGATTTTTTTTCCTCGTTCATGCATCACTGTGCAACAACACTGTGCACAGAGTGCCGACACGGTGAAATAAAAACTCCGGCATTGAAATTAACATGGCTGTGAGTTGCAACGATAGATTTGAGTCGAGTGTCTGCACACAGTGCACATGATGTAACATGCAACTTCCATGCAACTCCTAATCAATTGTGGCCGACATACGTTTCCATGTTATTGAAAAATTAATATTGAATTTATGAAATTTTCATCGTTTCAAAATTCCTTTCAACCACAGACCAGCATTGGGTTTTGGCTCGATCTATTTGATCTTTTTGTTTGCAAAATTGCTTCATTAGTTCACAATAATAATTTTGCGCTAAATATTTGCTTTCAATTGCCACAATAAAACAACAACAAAATTAGAATGGAATGGAAAAACGGGCGTGCGTCTTTAGAATCATCCATCGGATTGGTGAACGAGATGAAAATACATAATAATAACTCAGCTAAGCATTCGTTGGATTGGAAAAAAGTCATTATTTTATCGAAAAATTGAAGGCAAAGAACGGAAGTTAAGGAGAAATATGCAATCGCACCGAGAAAAAAAAATGTACAGCATTTTGGATGAGAATGACGCCAGAAGTGCTTACATCCAATTTGTCTGACGAATCTGCGTCGTGTTTGGTATTCTTTGAACTCGATTCGGTGCCATATTTATTTTTTTTTCTGCTCCGCTCTTTTTCTGCTTTATTACTGCTCATTTTGCGCAGCTTCTTCAATCACAGCATCAAGTAAAGTGTGAAATGACATCAGAATGCGTTATAATAGAAACGCATCGAAAAATTGCATAACTTCATTTTCGGGGTACGAAATGCGCACAAACACCAACTCGAATTTGGTGTATATATGTGTAAGTTGGTGGTTCGTATATGAGAATGTCGGTCGGATGGTGAAGATGTTTGCCCGCAAGGGTAAAAATTCCATTCCAATTACAGTGCAACCATCGAATGCTCAACAGCACTTGACATTTAACGAGACCGGGTAATACTCGGTGTTTCTTCTTTTTTTTTTCTATCATCTTCTTTGCACTGTAAATGCGGAAAAAATATGACGAAATTAAATCAAATAACCACAAAATGAACGGTACTCAATTGCTCCGGAACTGAAAATTGCCGGCAGTGATTATCGTCTTGATCTGTGCTAAACGGCAACAGAGTGAAAAAAAAAACGAAGAAATTTACTGATGAGAAAAATTGGATATTTTTTTTTGTTTTTTTGCTTAGCTCTTTCAAATTCGCATTTTCCACCCTTTCGCAATATTGCTCCCTATTTTCTTTTAGATTACAAGAGTAGGGCATTTTTCGATCTGACACTGTTGGCAATCGCTCTCTATCACACAGCTACAATTTAAATGGCTATGTACCAACCAGATTATATTTTTTCGAAGCAACGAAATGGTAAATTAAATTGGGTAAAATAGAATCAAAAAAACAACCTGCCAGCTTAAAATTTGGGTTAGTGGGATTATTATTTTTTTTTTTTTATAAATATTTCCACGTTTGTCCAAATGTTCCCAATTGAATTGATGATAGTGCTTAGAATGGGGACGAGATCATCACGCTGTTTTGAGTACCGTTGAAATAATTTACCGTGAATAAAAATTAGATTCACTAAGTGAACTAATGAAGCTGAGCCAAAGATGCAGCGTTCACCATTTTCAGCTGAAGGAATGCCGAAAGTTACTCGAGAAGGGAATCGTTAATCTCATGAGAATCGAAATTTGTATTTGAAAAGTTCACTTTATTTTTCATTCGTGTGCTGAATAAAAGTGTTTACGATCCATCGAATAGTGAATGTTTAGCAGTCCATTGTACTGTGTGGGTAGCAATGAATCGAATTTTCACCAAATTGCAATCATGACATATAGCCAAACATTCGTTACTTTCATTCGTGTTTGCCTTAATCTTGATGTTCGAACTGCATTTAACACAAAGCCGCTTTCCACACGTTCCATTATGCATATGAGCTCGCAATAGACGAACAACACACAATGAACATGGTTCGTGTTTCTTTTTTTTTTTCTGGTTGCCGTTTAACCGAACATCGAAAATATTTAAATTTCCACCAAATATTTTACACAAACGCGCGTAAATCGAGATCGAAAAACCCAAAGTGCAAACATATGAGAGAAAATAGAAGAAAATAACAACAACAACGGGCACATTCGGTTGGCTCGTGGAGCAACAGCAACAGACACACAAAAAAAAATAGAAGCGAACGGGCAAAGAATAAGATATGTGTCATAAGATAAGATTACTTTTATCGTTTCTCATTTTCGGAATGTGTTCGAATCTATCTACAAAGTGGTGAACAAATAAGCGGTTCCGCGTGTAATACCCACTGATACCCTGGCGCTCACATGTGTAATCGCATATGTTTGACAGTAATCGTGTTGTAATTTTTTTTTATGTGAGCAAAAATTATCTGTCGCCCTTTTGTAGTGTTGGTGTTGGTGTGTGTGTGTGTGTGTGTATGTGTGCACAACCATGGTTCGCATGCCAAATACACCATATACACGAGCTTACATACGCTTGCACACAACATTTTCTAATGTTTTCGCAATGAGTTCAATGGATAACAATAGAGAATGAGCTGATTCTTTTCTTTTCTTCTATCGCATCCAATGCATATTTGTTCATATGATACCGATTTTAAAATCCATGACTAAAATGAGGATATAAAATAAATTCGACAAACATGAGCTAGGGTGACAAGGTGGACATGGAATAAATGCAGCAAGTTGGATTTTTTTTTGCGCTGTTTTACCCACACACAAAAAAAAAATTGTGTCTAATTTAAATTTTTTAATTTGAAATATTCTTCGAAAGAATCGTTCTTAAAAATCGGGAACAATTACATCGATTCGTCTCCAAGTAGTAATAGTACTTCATAAATCCCTTCATCTTGATCTTGCTCTGGTGTGGAATTCACCCTAACGTTTGCGACTAATTTTTGTACCGACTTTAACACATAATTATGTAATATCTGAATCGATTTGTGGTTTGTTTTGTAGCAAAGTACTTTTCACCAAATATAATTTAAAAGGGCGAGTATTTTTCAATGTTTTGTGCATATATGTGCATTGCTCGTGTTATTTCTCGATCGATGTCTTGTGTCTCTGATACGAAAAATTCCAATTGTAAATTACAACAAAAGCAAAGTACCATCAAATCGACGTGCCAAACGATACGATTTGGAAAATTGCTCCGCGGGTGAGAAAAAAAAGGCGCTAAAAATGAGTGTCAAAAGAAAATCCGTTTATAACGCAAGAAACGATTTCATTAAATTGCTTTTGATTGCACTTGGTTATGTGGTATGTTTTCGGCATAATCGATTTCACGTTTGGCTTATGCGGTGGCATCTTATCACGATTTTGAGCTCATTGAGCTCACAGCCCATAAAAGACGAGACAATTTTCAAGTGTACCGCATACACTGGTGTGGCTCAAAGCATTTTCCAGTTGCAAAGAAGTCGGATTTTATGAATGTCGACAAAAAACAAAAAAAAATTGTTGTTTTCTTCGACACAAATTTTCGAAATGTGTGTGTGTGTGTGTGTGTAAATAAATTAAGCCAACGCGCGCGCGCGCATTAAAATGTGTTAAGCATTCGAAAAGAGTGTGTTTATTTTTGTCATTTCCTCAATCCCATTCAATAGTTTTTATGACGATGTAATCGTTTACATTCGATATAAATTGTTATTTCATTCAACAGTGGGATTATACCGTTAATCTGATTCAAGCCATTTTTAGTATAGAGAATTGAGAACAGAATTTTCCGAAGCGATTCTCTCTTGTCGCTCGACAGACTCGACACACAGCCGTAAAACAAAAATTCGGTAAACAATTTACAAAGTGTGTGTCCACCTGTTTTCAGGGTCATAACTCCTGTTATTTATAAAGAACTGAGTTAAAGCCGGGAGATGGCTATAAGATCTCTTCGGTGTTTCATCAATAAATTCACATGTTTAAAGAGTAATGTTTATTTTGTGGCAATTGCTATGTCAATATGGATTGTGCAATCACCCAAAATGAGTTATAGATTTTAAATCTGGCATAAATAAATGCCCTTTTAACTTGCCAGTTGCCACACTCCTTTTTTTTTCTCTCTCTCTCTCTCTCTCTGTTACTCTCTCCAGTTTAATGTGTTTTTTTTTGTATGTTCAGTTAACAAAATGCGAAACATTACAGAGAAAATCAAATGAAAATCACAGCCCAGTCTATATTGCATTCGATATGGTTTATTATTTCAAATTAAATTCATTTTTCGACCGAATTGAAAAAAAAGCATATGCTTCGTGTGTTCATATTGTTGCATGTATCATTTGTCATGTCGAAATTTTGTTGTTTTTTTTTATGATTTTATTATTGCTCGGTGCACGTGTGCGTTTATGGTTTTTCTTTTGTACTTCGTGAATTTGTCGTTTCGCCTCCCTCATTTTTGTTGGTTTTTGTTTTTGTTTTTTTCAAAACCGATGCACCACTCTCGATATGATTCAAAATGTTATTTCAAGATGAAAATTAGGTGCTGAGTAACACCAGAGTTGTCGTTGAAAAAGGCAGTGGTCGCGATGATGCAACAATTGTCACAAACAATTGTTGACATAACTTTTAGACTACAATGTGTCAACCAATTGGCTTCGAATGATTGATTTCAATTCTTTTCTTCTCTGTGGTTCTCCACAATCTCCACACACACACACACACAAACAAAAAAACAATGTTGGATTTACTCATTCTTTCAGATATCAATATATTTTTTGCCTTGAAACACACTGAATCTGACAATCCCAATATTCTCTTCTAAATTTTTAGAATGACTTTTTTATGTGTGTTGTTTCATAGAAACAGTTCCGAACCTCAACTCATGTTAATTGCCTGCGAGGAATTTTAATATAACCGAATCGAGATTTTTCCATAAATCATTCGATCACAAGAATACGTACTCTTTTTTTATGTTACTTGACGATTGTTGTGGCTAAATCCACGCAAAAGATATATTAATATAATTTCATATTGCTCGGTGCATGTTACAACGGACCATAGCGAAAAACCCATCGATTTTGTGATGGTTGTTCATAAATTCGTTAGCCCCGAAAATATGAAATTATATGTTTTGAAGTTTGCATGGGGAAAGCGCATACCATCTCGCTTATCATGTACGGTATACGATTCGCAATATTGAATCGCCAAAGAAAAAAACCATCCAGCTGGAGGGAGAGAGAGAGAGCGAGAGAGTGAGACTGCATGAAATCACATGATTCACCCCGAAAATCAACACATCACAAGACTAATAACAACACAATAAACGACAATAAATAAACGATCCCGAACGAACAATAACACGAAACAGTTTGAGTTAGTAAATGAACGAATGAGTTTGATTCACAAACGAAATGGATCTCGATTTGCTGCATGACTGAATGCACACCAACGAACAAACGAGACCAACAACAACAACAACAACAACAAAACCAACAACCGACTGGCACGATTGCCAAATTATTTTCATTGGAAATCTACCGTTATCGAACTGAATCACACACCATGCTTCGTTGGCGAGAATGAACGACAAGAATGTTTGAAAAGTGGTGACTACAAATACACAACATGAATGAAATGAAAATGAAACAAACAAACTCGGATTCATTGGCAAATCTACAACAGAATAATTTGTTGATAAACAAATTCACAGACACCACATCAACAGTTTGCATTTGACTTTGCTACAAAGTGTTGCGATATCTAATGAATCGATTTTAAAATATTAAATTAGTCACAATCTTTCTTTGATGCGATGAAGAAGTGAGTGAATTTTGGAGTTCAATATGAATGTGCTTAAAAAAAATCGCAAACGCGCAACCACACAACAAAATCGAGGTGAGCCAACATCTATGCTGCTATTCCATTTACATTACATTCAATTGAATATTGAATATAATTGTTAATAACGATTCAATTTCAGATCATTTGGATTTTATTCGCATTCATCCGACTGGTGTTGATCAAGAACAGCATTTGAGAGACAATCAGAAGAATGCAAATGAGTACTTTTATTCGTTTTTCCTTACATTCAATGCACCGTTTTTTTTTGTTCAGCAGCATTTGCTTTTCTATCGTTTAGTTTAACATTCGACACACTTGCAACTCGTGGAAATTCGGTAATCAAACAATCGAGCACATTCTTGAGTAAGTAGAAAAAGAAATGAATCGCCAATTTTCAATCGATGAAATGCAACATTTACGGTAAATGCACCGAATGGGCGAGAAAGAGAGAGAGAGAGAGAGAGAATGATGTCGATTTTGGTTTCATTTTACAGGCATTACATCGGGCCGTGGATATGCACACGGAGAAGTTGGCATTGCACACATTGATATTGAGAGTGTACGTATTGAATGATGAAGCACATTTCAATGGGAAATCTTTTCGCAAGCAAAAAAAAAAACATTTGATTTTCTTCTATTCGATTGTTTTTTTTGTTATTCTCACATTTTTCTCTGGAAAATATTAGCCAACTGTAAATCTGATACAGTTAAGTGATGACCCTTGGTATTCTGGACTTTTGATGAAAATTAATATAATCGACCCTCGCCAAATCATTGTGCCGCACACAATATTCGATGCCAAACCGGAAACCAGCGATGGTAAATTGATGAAATTCATACGTGAAGTATTCCCAAAATTGCCCATTGTTAAGATACCACGCAGACACTTCAACGAAACGGATGGCATCGATTTGATTAAAAAGTATTGCTCCGAAAAATACAATTACGTTAAAGAAAAGGTAGAATCCAAATACTATGCTCTTGCGGCAATAGCAAGCCTTTTGAAGTATCTCCAGTACGTGCACAATATTTACTTTAAAGAAAATGGCTTAAAATTGAATTTCGAAACAAAATATGCTCACATGCAAATCGGTAAGATGGACAATTCTATTGGTGAAATGTTAAGTCTTGAACATTTTCGATTCGGTAGAATTTTGAACCTTGAAATGATTGAATTTATTAACTGTTTTTTTTTAGACATTGACACGTCATATCGACTCGAATTATTGCCACAAAACAATCCAAACACAGTGAAAAGTAATTTTCCATCACTGTTCGATGTTCTTGATCATTGTGTGACATCATTTGGCAAACGAACATTGCGTGCACGTATTCTTGAGCCAATGTGTGATATTCCCAGCATCACAAGCATTCACGAATGCATTGCTGAACTAAATCAACCCGAATTTAACGAACTGATTCCGATTCTAACAAATGTTTTACGAAATTTCAACAATGTTGAACGACTGCACAAACTTGCATTGGTTGTACCACAAGATGATGATAATATTGGTGCGGCTGAAACTCTGATTAATCAAGCATTGCAATTGAAAAAGTGTTTGCAGCTGGTGCCCGTTTTGCGTAGCAAATTGGCACCGTTGACATGCAAAACGTTTCAAGAGATTCAGGCCAATCTGGCGGACACCCGTTATGAATCAATGTTAAATCACATCGACACCATCATCGATCGAAATCTAATGGAATTTCATCGAGACAGTAGCAGCCAGTTGAATCAACGCATTAACTGTGTGCAATGTGGTGTGAATGATTTAATTGATTTGCTACGGAAGAATTATCGTGATTTAACTAGTCAAATTGAAGGTATTTTTGAATTACAACATTCAATTGATTTCGAAGATATTTCCCAAAAAAAAAATGAGAGAATTTGTTGACGCCTTTATTTAAATAATGCGATTTGTTTTAGAGCTTGTTGGTGAGATGTCTTCTAAATATGGACAACCATTTAAAATGAACTTTACGGTGCGACGTGACTTTCATGTGGTACTTTTGATCGCTCACCGTGCGATAACAAATGATTTTTCCAATGAATTGGAAGTGGTAAGCAAAACCGTAAACATTTCGTTTGGCTTCCTTACTCAACGAAACATATTTCCATCAACAGCTGGAAATCAAACGAAACACATGCTATTTAACAACTCCTGATATAAATAAGTTGAACATTCGTATTAAGAGCGTCATTGAAGAGATAACGATGCAGACCAATGTGTATGTCATTTGATGATATGATAACTTTTTTCCCGGTGTTCATTTCATAGGTTGATCTGTTTAAAAAAAAATGTATTTTGAACCAATTTTCAGAGTGATCGCCACTATGTTGAATAGCATGGTCAAGGAAATTGATGCCATTTATGATCTAAGCGCATTTACTGCAACCCTTGACATTATTCTATCATTTTCAACGGTAAAAGACCGCTTTTTACAGTTTGTTTGTCATTTGTCATTTAGAATTTCAGCTCGAAGGTGAACCGATCTTGATAAATATTGTGATTTTCATTGTGTGTGTGTTTTTTTTTAGGTGAGCGCAAATGATAGTTTTGTGTGTCCAACCTTTGGTGATGAAATGCGAATTGTTGATGCTGTTCATCCGTTGCTTGAACATGATATCCATCGAACGGTTGCCATTCCAAATAATATTGTAAATGATTCCAAACAAATTAACCTACCAATGAGCTGAATATGTTGGAATAATGCGAAAATTTACTTTTAGATTGCAACGCCTGAATACAATTTCTTTATTATCACTGGCCCAAATATGAGTGGAAAAACGGTTTATATTAAGACGATAGCTGTTCTTCAAATCATGGCTCAGGTGAGTCTGTGAGACTACAGACTTAACAAAATTCATTAAATTTAAAATATCGTAATCAAACAAATTTGGTTGTGTTCTAAGCTGGGCTGCTATGTTCCGGCCAAATGTGCACAGTTCCGTGTTACAGATCGCATTTTCAGCCGAATGGGTTTTAATGATTCGATCGATAAAAATTTGTCAACTTTTACGATGGAGGTAATTAACACAAAATATTACGAATTCGATTTGTTTGAATCGAGCTCGGCTATAGTGAATTGAATTTCCGAAAAAAAAAAAAACACTTACACCATTCTAGATGAACAATATGGAACATATTCTGAAGAATGTGACACCAAGTAGCTTAGTTATAATCGACGAACTGTGCCGTAGCACAAATCCAAAAGAAGGTGCTCAATTGGCATGGAATCTCTGTGGCCACTTGGCCTGTATTAAAGGCACTTTCAATGATGGCAAATATTTTGTAAACGATGACATGGACGTTCCAATGGCGAATCATTCAGATGATAACAGCTGCATAACGAAGGAAGGTATTGCATCGGTTGCTGCACCAACATCAACTGTAACACGCAATTCAAATTGGAAAAATACAAAAGTGAATGTGATTACAGCACCATTCATTTTCCTAACTACACATTTCCATTGTTTAACACGGTTGCGTGATTCGTATCTCAATGTTGTAAAGTAAGCAATCATTTTGTTTGTGGAATATTGAAAACTGATTTTGTTTTACAACAAACAGTTAAATTGCGCTTTTTTTTTAGTTTGAGTTTTACAACAGAACAAATCACGGAAAACGACAACGACAATCAACACCATTACAAATATAATCATCGAATTCAAGTGAGCTGACGCAAGTAACATTACCGTCAATGAACACATTTGTAATGAAATTGTGCATTTTTTTTTCAGGAAGGACCAACAGCAACAACAAGCTACGGTTTGGCTATAGCCAAAACAGTACGACTTCCAGCCGATATTTTGAAACAAGCCACCGAAATCAGCCATGAATTGACTACAGGAGAAAATACACAAACTATGGTAAATATTTCATTTTATGTAGATGCGCATTGGTAGCAATAGATATTCATTTGAGTGATTTAATTTCGGTAGAGTGCCAATCGATTGAAACAAAAACTATCTGCTGTGGGTCGGGAGATACTGCGTCTAAAATCAGGCTCGCAAATTGGTGAAGTGAGTGATAAGGCGAGTGTGGTTTCGGCTATGATCAATACATCAGCCGCCCAGAAACGTCAACATCGATTCGCTGGACGTCAAGGCAGTTTATTGAATGGCACAGTAAGCACAACCGCATCAAATTCACGCCATGAAGATCATTTGAAAATTGATCGCATGTTATATAATGCGTTTGGTGACATAATGAGCGTAACTCGAAATGTACAAATCGAATGGGATGATGATGAAAGCTGTGACTTTACATTGGAAGATGCACAGAATCATGCAATTCACAATTTTCTCATTGGATGTCTTCAGGACCAATCGGACGATTTGATTGAGGCTATAAAAAATTTGAATCTGTCAAACGAAATGACGAATCCATCTGAAGAGATCAGTGTAGCGAGTCTCAGTATTCCAGCAAACAATAACAATGGAACAGTTCACAGTAATTTACCAGCTCCAGAACATACGGTTGAACATTTGGATCAAGCAGACAAAAGTAATTCGGAGAAATCGTCTATTATTTCCATACAACACATTTCGGTGCCGCCAACTATGTATCATGTAGAAAGCTCACCAATTCAAGAGAGATCTCATTCAAGTTCACGTGGCAGTGCTAATAACAGCAATTCAAAGTTAACCATCGATATTGGCTTCAAGACGCCTCCACAACGTTTTTCTGCATCTGCAACAAATCCGACACTCCAAACATTTTCTCTCCGGGGAACACCTTCTAAACGCGATGAATTTCAGTTTGATGACGACGTCCCATTTCGTTTGGACGAGGCAGATCTCACACTAATTGACTTCAATCGACCTCATTTCGAGAATGCTCAAGCGAGTCAAATTTCAAACATATCTTACCTGAATCCAATGATGGACATAAATACCTCAAGCCACAACGAGACGAACACGAACACATCCGAATTTTTTTACCGATCTCAACCACATATCGACCGAGTGGCGTCAATCAGTGGCAATGATAATTTCGAGCTCTTTTCGAGCAAATATTTTTCCCAACAAGAGGATAGCTTCATTTTCAGCTTCGATCAAGCTGAGGATGACTTTGGTTCATTATCAAGTTCCCCGGAACTACTATCAAGTCCCTTCAGCATGGAATCACAATCATCTGGAATGAGTTCACAGACCCAACGAAAACGACCAAATCTTGGCAACATTCAAAAAGCAACAATAGCCAGTCGATCACAAGCCAGTTTATTCAACGAATCCAGTACACGTTCAGGTGCAATGCATTTATTTATCATTATTATTTTATCTTTGCATTAACATTCTTTTGTATTTTAAGTACAGATCGAAACGATTTCTCAAATTTAATAAGTTGTTTTGATATTTTTAACAGGTTCGAAGACATCAAGCTCAAAGGTTAGCACCTTCACTCCCAATAGCTCAACATTCCGCAGTAGCGATAGCCTTCGTACAAGTAGTGGAGGCGGCGACGATAAACGAAAAAGAAAGGTTCCGTTGATTCAAAAATCGAAATTGACCAGTTCCGTATTTGGTGATACATCAAAGCTGTTTGGACCTCAACCCACAGTAAAAGTAAATCCATTAAAGAAACAAGACCCACGTGTGATACAGACCACCGGCACTAATTATATAGCAGCAATGGAACGGCTTCGGGTATTTATTGAGAAAGATCGATTAAATTATTGAATTCTCATTAAAATGCATGAATGTATTCCAATTTTATTTAGAGAATTCGTGCAAGGACCGATACTGTTGACACCGAAACCATTGAGGTCGGTCAAGCAGCTCAGTCAGATGTGTCAAATCAACTACCATCAAGCTTCCAATCGAATTTTTGTGATGATTCTTTTGTACCACCCCCACCTGGATTCGATTGATTAAAGTAAAAAACTATGTTAAAAAATGAAACTAAACGCAACAAAAACGCCATTATTAAACGCAGAAATTCAAAAAAAAATATATAATTTTTGAGAAAATGATAAAATGTCTATTGAACAAAAATGTCGAAATTCGTATTTAATGTGAACAAATCAGCTGTTTCATCATCATGATATAAAACAGTAAAAATAATAAAAATGAAAAATCTCCAAATTCGAATAAATTTCTATTTTGAAATTGTGTTTAGTTCAAGAGTCAGCTCGTTAATAAAGAGAAAACTAGAATTCGATGTAAAAAAAAATATGTAAATAGAGGCCCAATTTGCTGTAAATTATGTTTCTCTTGTTTTCACAATATTTTGACCGGAATCTAGTGAATGTGTTATCATGATAACATATAGCATGCATGCTGAGTTATAAAATGAAATAAGGTGAAATGGGCCAGTGTTTGTAAAAATCCCAAAAATTTGATGAAAAACATAAAGCTGAGGCGGTTATTTTAATATTTTGCATCGGATGCATGTTCATTCCTTTGATCGTTTCGGTTTATGTTTTGCCACTGAATTCTTTACATATGGATTGTTTGTTTTTTTTTTTTTTGCTCTGTTCGTTCACTTGGCTCACGCTTATCAGTCAAACAAGAAAAAAAAAACATTGTACCGTAGACGAGCGTGAGCATCTTTGCGATGATAAATATTTTTATGCATTATTACACGCAGTGAATGTTCAACCATGCCCATGTCCATTGTCCATCCATAATGGAACAAATCCCCATAAGCTGTTGCTAAAGTTTTTTATTTGTTTCTTTGATGATTTCATGTATAACATGAACATATTGAACCATTGTTTTGTGTATGTGGTGAATCGATGGTGATGATGGTGTGTAGTGGCGGTCGAATGTTACCATATTGTGTTGCTCAATTTATGCAATGTCTGTTCTGTTTTGGATCATCGAGTGAACTTCTTGTATCTCAAAGAACAGACAGAGAGAGAAACAGAGAAAGACTCATACAAAAAAAAAAAAAAAAAACCAATAAAAATGAACACATTGCGGAAAACACACTGATATAATCCATGGGATGTTTTCACTATGATGAGAATGACCCTATCGTTTTTATTTGTAGGCTTCAATTCAAAAGTAAATGCCAACAACATTACATGTTCGATGGTCTTTCTTCACTTGAATGAGCGAAGAGAGTGAAGGAAAAAAAAAGTAGAGAAAAAACACTGATGCACATAAAAATATGAGACACTATAGCATATCGCAATACAATTACATTATTACATTACATCATCGTTCAGTAAGTTCTATTTGTTCTAGGCGTAACATATAAACAGGTCAATTTTTTTTTTTTTTTTTGTATATCACGGAACATTCTCTGTGTGTCTCGTACATGTCTCGTACAAATATCCGATTTTATTTTAACAACGAAATTCGTTGTTATTCAACTGCTTTTACTGCAATCATAGTCTGTATCAATAGTTTTAACCCTTGATTGCTTGCATGTTTTTCTAGGTTTTTTTTGTTGTTGTTATGAAAATACTTCGAACGTAATCCAAATCACTAAGTTTTATCGGTATGAATTTATTGTGATCTGTTTGCAATCGCAAAATTTGAAAATATTCAAATGTATCAAAGTTAGAAGCACCATACACACCTTCTTCAACACACATTCAAGCGTTGGGAATCGATCAAAGAATTCATCCCGATTAAAATTCTTCTAAGAAAAACAAAAAAAAAAATACGGAACAGAAAAGATGTGTGTGAGTGGGGAAGACGTTTGTTTTCAGGTTGATTTGACTCTTTTGACCCTTTGAAATGGCCAACACCTTTCACTTAGAGTTTGACTTTTGCTCTGCATTTTATCGAACCATTTATCGAAATCGAGCGGTTATCAACAGTTGCCAAATAAATCGAATAATCGTTATTCTGTTAGGGTTTCAGTAAAATGACTTGCCCATTATAATCCCTGTATTAACATTGTTCTATCAAATGATATCACATTTATGTTTTGTAATCAGTTTTCAGGCGATATTTCTTGATCAGTGGAAATTTTCTCTTTGTTCACGAGTTTGCAATGTAATGGAAGTGTATTTTGGTCTTACTATGTGACGACAACGGAACACTTCCCCAAAAACAAGCAAAACAAGTCATATTCCATGTACCAATCCAAATACGTTCCAACATAAGGTTAACCTTACTGCCATTGTTAGCACACACACACACACACACACACCAAAATCGATTCATCTTAAAAGAGATTTTGCTTCGTCGACGTACAAATTGGGATCATGGATTCATTGCCAGTATAATATTGCATAAAGAAGTAGTTATTGTTCCATAGAGAGAGAGAGAGAGAGAGAGAGTGGTATGCTCCATATTGCTTCTATGAACCGAATACACATACATATTGTTCTCATTTTCATGCAATTATCTACTATTAATATTGTATTATTTTGCAGGCTTGTCGCTTAACTTTATTAGATAATGAATGAAATCGGAGGATTAGTAAACAAGTACGGACTAACAGAATTAAATGGTAAGATTATTAGTTTAAATTGATGAATTTATGGGCATACTGAATTCCACCCTCGTTGCTCATTCCAACTGAATTCATTTGAACGGTATTTCTTGTACACGTTAAATACCTTGAAGATGTAGTGGATCCAAGTCTGGCACAGTTCTTAGCCATTGCCTCCTTCGGATTCGATATCAATTATTCAAAATACACTAAAATCGATTTTCGGAAAAGAATTCATCAGAATAAACAATTCGCTCAATGTTTTGTTGTGTTAAACAAAAACAAAAACAAAAAAACGGACAAATTCGAAATGTTTCTTCAAACCATTTCATTCATTAGTGTGATTTAATAAACGCTTCCATATCAAAATCCTAGCCAATTTGAATGTGTAAAGAGAATGAAAAGCTGGTGTAGCTGTAAATCTTGTTTGATTTATGAACAAAATTCAACTGTTCACCGAGCTCGTCTATATGATGTTCGTAACTAGCAAATTATGTATGTATTTGTAGATATTTTTGTGTTTTATTCGAAGCAACCAAACAAATGCACACAAAAAAAGCGGTTGAGCGAACGAAGTGAGAAAACAACTATAAAAAAAAGAGACCAACAAAAAAAGATCGGTGTTAGTTTTCTCTGGCTCAATCGCTTTCTCTCTCTGTCATCACGTTTGTGCGCTCAATGTGGACATATAATGGTTTTTTCTACTCCGCCCCACATTTGACTGTCTCAGGTGTTTACAGCTTATCGTTAAATTTCTTTTTTTTTCTCTTCTCTCTTCTGCCTTCTTTCACATCTTGCTACTATCTCGTTCACTCTCTCTCACTCCCCCTTTCATTCTGTATATTAGAAAGTTTGTATGTGTTTGTGTGTGTGTGTGCTTTAGGTATTTTTTCCTCGTTTCAGTTGTATTTGTTGTACAAAATATGCTCTCCATTGAGAAATCGGGGATAATCATAATTTTCTGTTGTGCATTACATTTATAATATTATTATTATTTTTTTTTCGTCTTCTTTCTTATTTATTTTTGTATTTTTGTATGTTCGTGTTTATTCGATGCTGTTCAACTGTTGTAGCTCAAACTCAACACTTCGGCACGCATACACACGCTGTGCACACTACAGTAAATTTGCAAGTGTAATGCTGAAATGTGCGCACCTGATGCCAAAATGGTGATAAATCCATAAGCCAATATTTAAATCAAGCATTTCAGATAGAGTGGTAACGAGCGAGGGTAATGATGTTAGATTATTTGCTGGTTTTAGTGTGTTTGTGTGTCTGTGTATCTGTGTGCATGCAGAAAGTGTGAAAATTAACCATTTTCACTTTGACGACATGGCATTTGACTCGGACTCACTCCTCAAATCATATGCAAATGACTTCATCATTTCACCCAACACATTCGAATTAATTCGTTAATGTGAGTCGTTTAGTTGCTGCATTCGCTTACTCATTTTATGATACTTTTGCTATCCTAAACAACTTTTGGATTGCAAAGATTCTTATTTGAAATCTATCACCCTCTGTACTAAAGGAAAAAAAAAACATCCCGTTGCTCCACAGGTTGAACAGCCAATTTAATAAAATCATTACAACATTTGATTTACAGAAACGAAAAATCTATTGTCATTTTCATGACCTGTTTTATGTCACGTTTTCATAAATTCGCAATATTTGGGTCCCTAGCGAATTTCAATTGACATCCTTTTTTTGTCAATTCGATTTCTCTCTCTCTCTCTCTGTGTGTGTGTGTGCGGCAATGTTTTTCTTTTCGATTCAATTGAAACTTTAAATCTAAATCATTTGTACACGCTATTCTCGCGACGGTTCGCGTTCACTTTACGATACAACAACAAATTTAAATATAATATCCCGGCTTTATTATGTGTGTACGATATACGAATTGATTGTCACAGGGTAGATGAGGTTGAGGAAAAAGAAATATGCCGAAACATAAAACCGAAAAAAAAATATTTATTATAAGGATTTTCGTTTTTTTTGCGCCTTCCATTGACACTCTAACTGCGTATGATGAGTGATACGAAACAAAAACGGGAATCAGTAACAACAACAACAAAAAAGTCGTGTATGTAATTTTTTTTTGGCAACATATGAAGACCAAAAAAAAAATGATGAAAAACAAAACGCAGCAACAAAGTCATATTTATTCGCATCGGATTTCCCCTTTTTTTGAGTCAGGAAGAGTGTGTAGATTTTTATTACGTTATTTAGGTGCTGTGACTGGTGTGGCTGCTCTTGCTGCTGCCAGTCGACGCCGTTGTCAGACATTGACATCGTCAATGTCTATGTATCATTCGGCACCAGTAGATATATTTTCGGGGCTGCTAATGCCCACACAATTCCACTGAACGAATTACGAGAAGAAATTCATGCATTACATATTTATATTGTACTGTCATACTACTAACCTCCATATAAATTGGGATTTAGTTTTCACTAGAAGATTTATACGATTATTTGGGATTAGACGCTTTTTGGCGATACTCATGTAGCAAACCGATTCTGTACAGTAGCACCCGTACACAGCACACCACATATCACATGCGGAAATGTGTATAAAACACTACAATTGTATCATTTTGTGTGTGTGTGAAAATTGATCGAGCCCCAATACAGCCAATGAGCCAGAGATTTGACAGCGAGAAAACCGAATGCCTGCACTTCTCTTGTGTCGTAGCCGGCGTGTGTATGTAATATGTGCTAATGATTACGAATACAATTTATAATAAGGTATTGTTTTCACACAGTAATGTGTTGTGATTATGATTTGTAATGTTGGTTTGTTCATGGCTTCGCTATGCCTATACCTCATGCTCGTTTATTATCTCACTCTGTTCGCTGTTTGTCACACTTATTGTCTCACACTTGCATTGCACACATATGTTTTCACAGACACACACACACACACACACACACACACACACACACAGTTGCTCGTTTGACACAGTTGCTCGGTAGCATCGCGAATCAAATGTGTAATACGAACGACGACAGGCAGATTATGAATTTGTAATAGAGCACGTTATGTGATCTAGATACACAATTTTGACGATTACTGATGATGGTTTAAGATGTCAATTTTCTTTGACAGCTCAAGAAATCCAAACCATTGTGTGTGACAGACCAATACATGACGAACAGTAGAGAAAAAAAAAACACACACACACACACAAACAACACTATAAATGTGATACATACAACAGTCCGAACGGCTATGTCATACAATGTCCTGGTCTCCGTCGCGAAACATACTTTATTATGTTATTCATCCAAATAAATATGCTATGTTCATAAATAAAATTGGCCGGGCACAAGTGCAACTTATGTCATTACTAGTTGGTTAACACTGGTGATAAACATGTGTCTCTCTTTTGCGTTGTGTCTGGTTGTTATGTGTGTGTGTGCAAAACACACCCGTGTACTGAATTCAACATCACACATTCTATTAGAAGCTAATAAGAGTGACAAAGAAAGAGATAAATACATACTTACATAATTTAAGTCAGCCGCAACATTGAGCATGGAATTATATTCACTTGCTAATACCATTTGGCTTAACTACTTTATCGAAAATGAAAAGCGGCAAATAAAAAAAAAACAACAATAACAACAACAACAACAATAACAAATGCTTGGAGATAGGCTGATAGACGGGATCAACATTGGTTACGGATGCTGGTAGCGACCTTTTAACATGATACAAATGCCACACAAACATATTACCACTTAATATTTTAATGCGACTGTGATTATATCCACATTTTTTCACTGGTTTTTCTGGGCATACTGGTTTGGTTTTGGTTTTCGCATTGTTTAGAAAGTATCTTCTGTTATATGAGTTTGTAGAGATGAGCTTTTTTATTGACGCATTGGAATCAAATAAATTAAACACATACACACTTTTTCCAAAATGGCAATTATATGTGATGATATTCACTATAAACAGCAAACAACTAGAATAGTCGTAAGGTTCTGTATCAAACATCTACTAAATCAAAAGATCAGTTTTTGTTTTAGTTTGTTCACAAATCGATCTCTTCTGGAGCTGTGAATTGGCTTCGATTGGATTTAATTGTTTTTAAATTTTTATTATAATTTTCTATAGTAGTCAAAAGAAACGAATAGAAAAGTCAATTAAAGTGTATGAACACTATCATGACGTGTTCAACACTTCAAATGTCTATAAATATTGGTTACAATAACATTCTTCTCTTAGGTCATTACATTATTCGATTGGCATATGGAATATTTATCATATGTCAGTTCAAACACAATTTATCGCTAACCGAAAATTGAATATATTAAAAATTATTGACAATCATTGGCTAAATTGGATATTATGTTTAAAAAAAATCGTATGATTCTGGTTTTCAAGTTAAAAGTATACGAAAAATAAAAAAATCAAGACTTTAATAACGTGTTTTTTTTGTATTTGAAATTTGGTTTTATGTTCCCTGAGCGTCAATTTTAAACTGAAACTACTAGAAATACAAAAAAAAAACTAGGAATACTCGAAGACCCCATGTCCCCTAAAGAACCAGATGGCGTATATTTCAAATTAAAATTCAAAAAACTATTCATCTAGTAAACAATTAATTTCTATGAGAACCTAGGCGAATTTTGATTTTGCATTTGTTTTTTGCATATTTCTGGAAAATTAACAAGCATTTGGTTTTTGTCATTATTTGATGTTCATCAGTACAATCAGTTTTTATGAACAACAAAAAACGTTTCTAAACATATATTCCCGAGTGACGGAAAATGTCAAAATACCCAATGAAATATACTTCGTTCTTGAATGCCTGGCACCCAACAGATATTTCTTAGACATTGATTGTTGGTCAATAAATTGCTCATTGAGACAATTTTTTTTTTTTTAAATCTTCTGACTATTTTCTTTTGTTCAAAAATAGCCCAATTTTTTCAATTCGTGATTCAAAACTTTTCTATGAATTCGCATAAAATGTATGTGCAAAACTCTAACTTAAAAGTGTTTTGAAATGAATTAAATTGTATGCAGTTTTCTATATTTGAGGTATAAAAATGGACACGAAATGTTTGAATAAAATGGCATTAAATGTGCAAATAAAACGATGGATTAAAAGCCTAATAAATCTGTTAAATATGTTGAAGTTAAAGTTTCGAGACTTGATTTTGTAATGGCTTAAAATGCAACATACAAAATGCAGTCGAAAATGTATAAATTGTCGTGTGCATGTGCGCTGGCTTTCTCTGTATCTCTTTCTCTCTTTCTATCTCTTGCTCGCTCACACTTGTTTATGTTTATTTGTAGTTGGTACGTTATTTAGTGAAATAAATGTGCATATAGATGTTGAACAATGGTGTGTGCAGAACGTAAACCATGTACGGGAGAAATTTAATGTACTTCATTTAAGTTGGCAATAACGAACGAAACAGGAAGCTAAAAGGAGGGAAAAATTGTTGGAGCTGGAACATTTTTGAAACATGGCAAATAGCGCATTCGCTAGTTTTTCGTCGCAGTTTTTCAATTCCATCCTTCTAAAATGTAAAGTTACAATTTTTATTACTACCATGAAAACTATCACCAACTTGAGCTGGGGCAACACTGCTGTTGTTGTTGTTGTTTTTTTTTTTTAATTTTAAAATTCTCATTTTCTCTTCTCTCGCTCTTATCCGCAATTGCATTTTCGGTTCCTGTTTTGTGATTGCGTGCTTGTTTTTCTTCAGTTTGTTCATTCGTTTTGATCTGTTATTCGTTTGAAATGTGCGTAGTTTTTTTTGTTTGTTTGTTTTCGACGTCGTCGTTCCTTTCATTCTTTCACTCGTTTTCCCATTTTCTCGGTCTTCTTCGTGTTCGTTTGTCTGTGTGAGTGTGTGTGTGTTCTTTTTTTCAATGCAGCAGCGCACTTTCTTGTTTCGGTGAAAGGTAGTCGTGGCTTAAGCAGCATTAAAATCACTTTTCCTTTATTTTATATACAGACCATACACTTTATTACAGTAGATAATGCCCATATACTAGTTGCTTTCTCTCTATTTTTATTCGCTGTCACTTCCATCGCAAACGCTTTTCATTTATTTTTATATACGGCGATCCGAGACCGTAGTCTCTGTAATATAGCTGGTTTGCTTTTTTATGTTCGCCTCTTTCGCGCGCTCTCTCTCTTTCTCTATTCGAGCATTGGCTAACAAGCTTCTAAATAGCTAATACGGAATGGAATTGTACAGCAGCAATCAAAGTTAGATGACTGTGTGTGTAAATGATATGAATGAGAATGGCCAAACGCAATGGTAGCACACACAAAAAAAAACAACAACAACAGCAAGAGAGGCAACGAATTAGTCGAAATTTCTTTGTTAGTTTTGTGTCGATGTATATACACGGCCATGCATAGAATTGATTCAACTCAGTTTGATATCGAAGCAAACAAAAAAAAAGATTAAAACCAACTGAAAAGACTCGTTCATACTAAACCAAAGAAAGACAATAATAACTCGCCTTTTTACCTTTCGATGCTGATTTTCGGCTAACACACAGAGAAACAGAGAGAGAGAGAGAGAGAGAGAGAGAGAGAGAGAGAGAGAGAGAGAGAGAGAGAGAGAGAGAGAGAGAGAGAGAGAGAGAGAGAGAGAGAGAGCGCACATAATATAATCGTCCGATCACACAATCATCATACTTTATTTCAATGTTGAAATACAGTTCAAGTAATCTGGTCCGTAGTTGTCAGTTGATAGCCGCGCAAGCAAAACACTGTGTGCTTAGCAGTTAAACGTATTTAACTAGCGTGTAAATATACACATGCTGATTATTTGCATTGGGACACAATGTTCACAGTATGAAAGACCGCCTTGTTTTCAAAAAGGTTACCTCCTCTCGTTTACCACACATTTGATGCTGACTGGTTCGTTTAGCTAGCTGGCAACGGTTTTGCAGTGTCTTGCTTCGTTTGTTCGGCTGCCAGCGAGCACAGTGTGTGTGTGCTGTGTGTGTGTTCATGTGTATGCGCGCAATTATATGGAAACGGTTTCGTTATTCAAGCCAAACCGTGATTTTAACACACCAAACATTTTCGTGCGCCAAATCAGAAAACAGGCAACAGCATCTGGACTGTGTGTGTGTGTGAAACAAGGGGTGTGTGTGTATGTATGCGTGGTAAGGCGCACAGTCTATGCATTCAGATTGGAAGATAATAGAGCGGCACAAACGGCAACAACTGACAACCAACAAGCACAAACGTTACAATAACACTTCTGTGTGTAAGCATTTCGAGAAAATCGAACTGTACCATCAGTAGCATTCAGGTGTTTGTCGTGTTCACATGCGATTTTTTTTTGCTCGAATTGTTTTTTTTCCCCACTTTTGTTCCGTCATCCAAATTTATCGTTAAATCAATCGAACTCAAACGGATTCGAATAAATGCGTTTTTTGTATACACATTTTTAAAATTATTGTGTTTATTTTATGAAACAAAAACTTTAAAAAAAAATCGCAAAAATAAGCGTCTGGGAGAAAATTATTTTATTTGTCGGTTTTTAGTGAAGTAGTTTGAACAAATGGAATTTCTTGAGTAGATCGAAATTTTGAACTTGAGTTTGCATATCAAATATGTATGAAATCTAATTAAGGATTTTTCATCGAAGAGCCCAGTTTTTGAATCAGAATTGTGAATCAGAATTGTGAATCAGAAAGTGAAAATTAAAAAAAAAAAAAAAAAAAAACAAAAACGACAGTTCAAACCAGTCAATTTTACGAAATCATAAATTTTAGTAAATCCGTGAAATATGTAAACAATTGAAACAGCAATTTTCAAATCATAATCGTTTGCCAACCCCCCCAAAAAAGGAGATAAAACCACATAAAACAAGACCGCACACTGTGGACAACTAAAAACAATCAGACATTTGTGTTAGATAATGCAATTTGTGAAATGTACTAACTATTTTAACGTGGATAATTTGCTGGGATAAACGATTCATAAAACGAACTAGCGCAATTGTGTCAATTTCAATGAAATATCACACAAAATCACGATTGGCATACGAATTGGCAGGAAACCACATTGATTGATTACTATTCGAATAAATGCGAAAATTTTACCAAATGCTTATCCATCTCGAATTGAATTGAAGCCACTCGAGCCAAATCGGTTCGCACAGTTTGACAAATCAAATGCAATCGCAAATAATTTCAACGAACTTGGCGAATTTGTTTGACATGTAATTTTGCAAATCAAATGTTGTCATGATTTATAATCACGACCTAAAAAACTAATTAATAACATAAATAACTGTCAAATTACGTTTGACATGAATACATTTTATATGAATCACTTAATGCTGCGTGAAATTTCTTAAAAAAAAAAAAAAAAAAAATTTGTTAGCTTGATGACCGCAATAGTTTTGTTGTGTGCGTGTGTATCTGTGTGGTGAATACTGAATATGGAAAATTGAATATATTGAACGAATTCATGATACAATAGACCCATCTAACGAAAAATTAGTGTAGATTGTGATCGCAAAACGTTATAGACACGATATCGCCGATTGTCAGCTATCAAAGTTAATTAGAGTACGAGGTACAACAATTTGCATCGAATCATTCTATTTGAATTGGTGCTTTCTCAGTCATAATCTATTTGAGTTTTGACGTTACATACCGATAAGCAACTGCACACGGGAAAATACAAATAAAGTGTCGATTGAACACAACAGAAATCAACACAGCGCGAGAAAAAGAGAGATAGGAGAGAGAGAGAGAGAGAGAGAGAGACGGGCCAATTCAAACAAATAGCAAATGTCAACTACAAATATTGATTAAATTACGAGGCAAATGAGCGTGATTCGGAAAAAGACACCATCAGGAATATCAACATAAAAACATAAGCACACATAACACACACAAAAAAACAACGCACAGAGGACGTGCAATTACCACATACATTAAATCGATTATGGTTATTAATTGAAACAACAGTGCGTTTAACAGTGAAACCGAGTGACACAAGTGTTAATCACACATTTTATTTTATCAACTTGGAATTGATAAAAAAAAAATAAAAAAAAAAATGTTGTAGGAGCTAGTAGCGGATAAGTAATCCCATCAAATCCAATACAATCATTTGGATTTCGATGTTTATCGAAGATTGACGCTATCTGTGTGTTTTATTTATTTGAATTTTCTCTCGGAATATTGAATCTGCGATTTTTGACATCAATGAAACATTAAAAGACACACAAACAAAGTGGTGACAATTGAGTGTAAATGAAAGTGACAACATTTTAAAAAAAAATTCGACACAAGAATTTGCAACATTTAAATCAATTTTAACGTAGAACCGGACATTTAAGTTTGATATTTTTTATGATCATGGAAGGTTCTGAATATGGATCGGCACATTTGCCATCACCAGCATTGGTTGTATTTTCACAAGCTGCCAATGGGCTCAGTGAAGCATTACGCATTCAAAGGCCATTTCATTCACAGGTTTGTGTGTGTGTTTTTTTTTTTTTAATTTACTGATGTCTCAAACAATCTAGTAATTCATCGAAAAATAAAAAAATAAAAAAAAACGTAAAATCAGCGTGCGTAATCTAATGACATTTGACAAATCAGTTGACACTTAAGTACTGCGCGCAATATTGACTCATTGACACTCTCATTGCTGATAAGAAGTTTTAAAGAGCGTTGAGAGTTCATTTCCTTCCATTGTTAATCACAATTTAATTGGTATTTTATCGGAAGAAGCTTTTCAACAAAAACTAATTCGTCATGTTGCAACAATTATTGCTCTTGTTTCAAGAGTCAAGAGTCTTGTACCGTGAATGAACTGAAGACGAGGAGCATATTTCATTAGCTTTGTGTAATGGTTTCGTATTGAATATATCGAAGGTGACCTTTGTATGGCAAGGAATTGCACTTATTCATGTCTCCCCTTCTTCGAGACGTACAAACACACACAAAAAAACTGCATGTCTTGCCTACAAGCCTTTCGCATTCCGATAGGCTTCTAATTGCTTTAGATTAACTCCCCGATTTGTATCAAAGTCAAGGGTAACATTCCAACAGCCAGATAATGCAGCATCTTTAACTTAAGCAGAATAGATTCTATAGTGTGTATCAGCTGCAATGGTCATTTATCAATGAAAATGCTGAGAAAATGCCCATTTCCGACTATTTACTTTAAAACAATTGCCACCCAGGAATTTGTGCAAAACAATATGGACTTTCGACACCTCCACCCCATTTCGCCTAGAAAGCACCACATTTCAGCCATTCTCACACAAATTCTAGCTTTCTTTCTAATACTTTGGACAACATTTTCGACTTTTGAACTGTCAACGGTTCATAATTCAATATTTAAGATGAAAATGCTCAACAAACACCGGAACTGACCAAAATGTTAGCTCAAAATTCAGAAAGAAATACATTCATTCAGCCAAATCATCTGTACAAACTGCAAATAATTATTTTGCATAATTATGAATTTTAGAAGAACTTTTTTGATAGAATTTAAAATATATTTCTGAATTTAAATCTCCAACAAATTCAAATGTCGACAAATCTCAGCGGGACGAAGCCAAACGGCATTTCGCAAATTCGTTCCAAAAGTTAAATCATAGACAAAATGTTATTTATTCATTATTATGGAATAAAATAAAGTAAATAAGATTTAGAGCGGAGAAAAAAAGGTCGTGCCAAGAGATTTGGCAAGCAATGTGAATGCGATAAATTAATGGAAATTACCCAATTGAAATATTCGGTGTGCGAAAATTTCAAATAATCGTCGTTTGAGAAAATCGCACACGGTGGCTTGGCAAACACAAGCGTGCGCGAGTGACACATTGCCAACAAAGTATTAGCTGCCCGTTTAACTCACAGCATATTCTTGTGATTCAGTTCGTTTCGGTAGCACCACCCCAAAGGCTCACTCTTGCTCATTATGCACGTCATAATTTTCCGTGTATATTTCGTGTGATTTAAATGGTGTTGCAAAATTTATATGCATGCAACGCGCGCGCGACACAAACAGTGGCGCAAATAATCATTTTTCTCTCAGTTGTGCTCAAGCAACTCCATATATTTATTAGTTGGTTATATTAATTTCATCACCCATATCCGTAACCATATCACATGTGCTTATCAACGGAACACCACACAGTTCCCGTTCCCATTTCGTCTTGCTCTTTACCTTCTACATGCAATCGCACATCGGAATACATGTTTCTTTTTCGCTTCGTTTTTTTTTTCCTTTTCGTTTTCTTTTTCGTTTCATTTCCACATTTTTATTGTTTTGTCGACGGTTGTGGTGGCGGCATCGGCGGCGGCGGCGACATCATTTTTCGGAATCGGTTAATGCGGGCGACAAGCAGATTCAAGATGCCAAGGATTTACATCATTTATCGTTAGTTGGTAGTTATGGTGCACATCTATTACACGGTTTTCCACCCCATTTTTTGCATCCAACTGTGACATCAGCGAGCTCAGCAAGCAATCCATTTAGTAGCAGCGGTGGTGCCTTTGTTAAACCATTTCCATCGAATCTACCGCTGCCATCAGCATTCGCACCACCAACCAAATGTGTTGGTCTCGGTTTGGAACAGGTAAATTGTTGGCACACAACAAAAAAAACAAAAAAAAAAAAAAAAAAAAAAATTATTTAAAATTCATTTACAGACACGAGTTTCGGTTGGTTCCGTTCGCATTTACACTTGTGATATCATTCTGGTGTTGTCAGGCTGGTAAATGTGTAATCGAGAACACACCATTTCAATCAATAAGGCATTTTACAATTAAAGAATTTCTACGGTTTTTGTTGTTGTTCATTATTGATTTCAATATTACATCGAGTGCGCTAAAAAAACCTGCCTCATTTTTTTTTTTAAATCTCTAACTCATGAAATTGGCTAAATTTCACCGTGAATTGCCCTGGTGTTCAACAACAAATGAACGCTCTCCACCTATCATGCTCACCTAAGTGAGGGGAGAAAACACCTCAACATGATAAATTCAAGAGATAAATTTAGATTATTTCGATTATAATTAATTTGCGAGAGAGAAAAAAAAACATTTTACGCATCGCCAATAAATTGCCATCTATTTTTCATAGGGTATTTTATTCAGCGGTAGCGAATCATTTCGAACAGATTCATCAAGTCCAGCTTGTACATCGTTATCACCGCCAGTCAAAGAAGAATCACTTGAGGCCCAAACAAGCGAAGAGGGAGACCGTGACCGCATTTGTAGTCCAGAACGTTCACCCGAAGCACCAGGATTCCGACGTAAGTACCAATCTAAAACACTGTTCACTCACTCAACACACAAAATTGCAGTTGGTGTTGAATGGAAAATTGGCCACTGCACACACACCGAACAAAAAAAAAAAAAAAACTGATCAAAGAAACCGATACTGGCAAATTTGCCAGAAAATTATCAAATCAATTTATTTATGTGTCTTTCTTTTTGTTAATGTTGTTGCTGTTGTTAAAAGAAACACGAAGATGACAACGATAAAAATAACGATTATAATCATTTATCTGAATTGAAAATATCCACTAAAACAGTACCGGCAGTGTTGTGATGGTAGCAAAACAATAATGCAATATAACTTCATTTTCAATTAATTTCCATAATTGTGTCGTTAACTTTTATTAATTTGCTGTGGCCCCAAAAGAGATGAATTGTTTTTAATAAAATGTAAATAACAATTATATATCATGATTATTATTATTATTGTAATGCAAAAAGGATACCGTGGCATCCAATTCAATGGGTAAAAATGGCAAATGTGTTCGTTCGAAACACCAACGTCAACAAAACCGTTCAGCACAAGTCACGTCACAATGCATATACGCACACAGGCGAAACACGGAACACTCTTTCTTGAAAGTGAATTTCAAACGACGGCACAGAAAAACCGTAAAATAACTTTTGTGTGGTTAGTCATCTGAATGACAACAATTGTACTTTATTGCATATGTTGTAACTTTATTGCAATCATATGCCGATGTTATTGCCGCGTTTTGCCACACAAATTCCCGTTTTGTGTGTGTGTGTGTGTGTGTGTGTGTGTGTGTGTGTGTGTGTGTGTGTGTGTGTGTGTGGAAAAATAGGAGAAGAAAAAAACACACTCACACAGACCATCTTTGAATAACAATATTATTCCGCATTTAATGTGATTATTGTAAATGAACAGAAACGCCAACAAACCGTACAAGCTCAAACCGGATAATGTCTGATGTGGCTTTTTGAGTTCAGAGCCAATTTCGACCACATTAATTACAATATAAATACTCTCTTTCCATTTTCTTTGAACGTTCATTATTAACGGTTGCTTTGGAGAGGTTTCTTTTGTTTCCCAAAGTGAAATCGACAATTCAGTCGTTGTTCGTTGAATTTTCCTTCGTTGAATTTCTTCACACTCAGTAACACGAAACAAACGGCGGTGCCCCAGGTATTGTCAACCCGGATTTTTTTTGTTTGGGGAAGGGGGGGGGGGCTGTGCATTTTCCAGTTGCGAGATATTTTGCGTAAACTTTTGTCATAGTTACGAAAATGTGTAAGAAAATGCAAATAATTTTCCACTCGATTGGATTTTAAGTGTTGAGTAGCAATCATAAATTGTTCCATTGTAAAAAACAAATCGAAATATCTGTCTGTATGAAGATCCTGTGATTTTGCCCAGTGAAAATGAAATCTTGTTGGGCGATAGAGCATAAGGAATTAGGGCAGCATTCTGAGACTGAGAACGTTTAAACGTTGAAATAAATGTGCACGCATGCAAGAACATACACAGCATACACGCTCGCGCTCACTCAACACAAAAACGAACCGAGTACTTAACTTCCACCGTTCAAAATGTCAATTGTAAATAATCTCATTATATTTTGGGTAATAATATAAAAAGACAATTTATTGCCTGTTTACTTCATTCTCGTGTGCGGCGCGACCCACCCCGCCACTTTTCTCCTGCTTATTTCGTTTGCTACAATAAAATCAAATCAGCCGCCGTACAACTACCACACCGTCGCACCATTTCACAAAGGATTCAAAAATTCTACGATGACAACGAGTCACGAGATACACTCCACTCGACTCTATGTTGTTATTCAGTGCAAACTAACCGTTATACAGCCATTTGGTTTACACATATTGGCCATACACAGCCAAAATGCTAAAATGAAGAAGAAAAACAACAACAACAACAGGAATGGGGATTCCTTGAAATTGCTACTGTTTACATATTCATCTAGCACACGGAACACGGTGCAACTATGTTCATTTACACAAACAAAACGTTTTATACATTGTTATTCGGATCAGTTTTTGATTTTCTTCGCCCATCTGAGGCTGCATTCTGCCGTAAGTGTGTGCTTGTTGGTCGATGCAAACTATATTTGCCGCATCGGGGCCATTCATTGTTTCCAATACCTAATTCCGATTGTGTTTGTGTGTGCGCAAATCGTTTCGATCGTGTGTTTTTGTTCTTCTTCGATTTGTTTGGGTCGTCGTCGTCGTCTTTTTGTTTCTGTGTCATTTTCTTTTGTATTTTATTGGCGAGAAAGCTGCATTCACACGAGATAAATGCATAAATATAACCAAGTCAAACTGTGTGTACAACAACGACAAACAAAACGAGTAGTTATTTTCTTTTTATTGTGTAGTACTATGCATCGAGTCACGCATGTACACACAAAAAAACTTCGACGCTCAAACACTTGAATTCACGCTTCATACGAAAATATTATGCATGTATTCCCAAAATCATATGCAAATTTACACAAACTGTGTGCAAAAGAAGCAATCAAATGGTGTGTGTGTGTGATATCGATTTCCATGCACCATAATTTAATATTACACTGAATGGCAAATCACCGTATTTTGATCGATGCAAATAATTAAATTCGAATTTCAATTATTCGATTGGGCTTTTTTTCACTCTCTGGGACCGGCGTGTATTCACTTGCTGTTTCTAAACATTTATTGCAATTGTGCGCGGCATACATTCAACTCCTCTCACTATTAAAGAATGGGCACACATACAAAAAAAAAACGAGAGCGAGTGATAGAAGCGTGCAGAAGTATTTTTAATTGAAATTGAATTATGTACTGTGTCGTGGCGAATGCATTGTACAATTCAAGCGAAAAATGGTGATTTAGTTTCGATAGGTCGATAGGTCGATACATATTTTATTACCCATCGAATTGAAATTAGCCAATAAGTATGTGGTGTATTGCACCTCACTCAGTTTTATTCATGTTGTTGCTTCCACATCTTTCGAAAACTCTCTCTCTCTCTCTCTCTCTCCCTTCCTCTGCTTAAGTTGTTCCGCGTGGCATGAATTTCTCGTGGCAAGAACACACACACACAAATTTTTCGCTATTGTTATTGCTATCTTTTATCGTTTTCTGTGTTATTTTCGGTTTGCCCGATTGGCACTCACTTTTCACATCATTTTCGTAAGTTACAAACGATTTTGGGAGAAAGAAATGCTCGGCGCGCGCTCGAAATAGGCGCAAAAACACATCGACTTGGTAGTCGATACATTAAATTGCTCATTGATTTCGTACGAATGTCGAATGAACGATAGGGAAGTCACGGAAACCGGGGGAAAAAAACGAAGCCCAAACTACGCTCCAAAAACGATGCAAACCAATTCCAATCGAATTTCCTTCTTTATTTATTGTCGACTTTATTGTTTTCTTAATCGTCGTCGATGTAAATAGGTAAAATTGATGTATGTTTTTTTTTTTTTTTGGTTTGCTCTCTGTTTCCATGTTTGAACAAAAGATTTGATGTAACGGGCTCTTAGGCTCGGATTTGGTATTGATACACCAAACAAAATATATTGCCTAATGCTCAGCACCAATTTAATGTTGAAACAGCGCAATTTCGAAATTCAAATTATAAATCGTAATTGGCATCTCTGTGATCGATTAGCAGCGATCAACCGAAACAATGCCCAAAACTAGGCAATGGCTGATGTCATCCAAATGGTATATCAAAATCAAAGCAATACTTTGTTTGGTTGAACCAGTTTTTTCTATTCGTCTAAATTCGTCTGACCACTGGCTATTTCTCGGAACAAAAAATAGCCACTAATTAATGCGATTTTTTTCATATTTTTTTTTTTTTTTTGTTTGAATCGACAAAAAAAAATCCAAATTTATAACATCTGACTTAATATTTTGGGAGAGGGTAAAATTTAAACATGCCTATTCAATGTTTATTAATAACCGAATATCACATATGATCATAATGAAAATTGACTTTGAAATGGATTTATGATAACTTTCCGTTTCTCAGTTGCTGAATTCATTTTCTAACACTTTTCAATATAAATTGTGTTTTGTTGTTGATACCGCACAAAATGAGCAAAACAAATGCAAACCGAGTGAACAAACGAAACGAAATCGAAAAGAGAGAGATAGATAGAGAGAGAGAGAGAGAGAGAGAGAGAGAGAGAGAGAGAAACACACCAACAATAACCAACGGTCGGCCATGCAACTTCTTGATGGAATTTTACAATCAGGATTAAACAGTAAATTGACGATTCGTCATTATATGGGCAAAGACAGACAATATCAGAGCGTTTATTGTTTCATGCCTTCTTAATAAAATCAATAAAATTCAAATTTTTCTGGGTAAGACAGAGACAGAGACACCGATCGAGAGAATGAAATCCATCACTCATCCTCATATAAATCAAAAAATACGTTTTTTTTCTCGATGCCATCAAAGCGATAAATAAATGTAACCGAACGAATAGATAGTGGAGCCCATTCGGAGCAAAAAGAATGAAGTAGGAAAATAAAAAAAAAAGAGAACAGCGTGACACGACAATACGAAACCACCTTTTTATTTCTTTATTCACTTAGTGTTGACGGAATTTTGAACGTTTTTTTTTTTCGTTGTATGTTGTTGCTGCCTCTTTTTCTGTTTTGTTGATGCCTTGATGCATCGGTGTCTTTGTCGATTGATTTAACCAAAAAAAAAACACGAATGATCGACTGAGAGAAAGACAGAGAGAGAAGCGCAACCGAAACGACAACGTTCAAATAAAACTAGTATAAATTTAATACTTTTATGAAATAATAAAAAATTAAAAGAATTTTGTTTTGTTCTGGTTTTTTTTGTGTGTGACGGTTTGAGTATCATCACACTGCCAATCGACCATGACGGGATGCTGATGGATGAGTAATACGTTTACATTTATGTTCACAATCACATATTCACGTAAAACTTTGAACTAAACTCGCCCGTTTTTTTTTTCTTTTCGTTTCCAAACTATCAAATCATTGAACCTGTTCGGATAAAGCGATAAAAGATAAAGAGCAACTACGACGATCAAAATGCACCTATCAATTAAATTTATATTTTTATTAACTTAAGATGTTTAAGAATATTTATAATACCGATGCATATATGGTTGGCGGACACAGAGATCGACAGTAAATGTGTATCGTTGCATTTTACACCCGCTCGTCATGTGTATGCGTGTGTGTGTGTGTGTGTGCACATTGTACCGAATCGAACGGGATAAATTACAGCATGAAAAAAAGTAAACGTGTGTTACAGAACCGAGACAAAAGACATTGAGATAATATAAGAAACCGCAGAAGGAACTGCAATACACCATTCCAAGAGATATGAAGTTAGTGGTTCAATGTGAATTGGCCTGATGTTGTTGTACGCAACGTGATTTTTGCTTCATTTTTTTGTTGTTGCTGTTTCCATTATGGACAATGTACATTGTTCATTTCACACACACACACACACTGGTTATGCATCTCAATATACAATTATACATGTATATAAACTGATCGGTGCGATCGGTCTTTCTCGCTTACTCAACTCGTTTAAACCCATTAATACTTCTTCTTTTTCGAATACATTCATTTATGTGATTTATTGGCAATAACCACTGCATGAGACTGTACGACCTCCACATATGAAAATACACGTGAAACAACAACATTGTGAAAAAGAGCTCAGAAAAAGGAGCGTCAAATTAAGTTTCTGAACTTCTTTCATATGCACAGCGCGCACATTCACGCACACACACACACACTCCTACTATGGAGGAGAAGAAAAAGCCCAATAAATGTGAATTAAATAAAACACCAAAGCAAACGAATTAAAAGGCAATACGCTGATATCTCAAGCCCATACATTTCGATTTTGATTGAAAAGGAGCACTCAAGCACACAGAAAATGGCATTCTTGTTGGTGTGTTTTTTTGTGTGTGTCTCAATCGTGAAAGACAAAGACACAGAGAGAGAGAGAGACAGAGAGAGAAAACGATAGAGATAATACAATTCCAAAAGCCAATGATTTTAGAGTGATGGACTTTTATGCGTTATAAAACAAATGGTCATGAGATAATATGAAAAACACCAGACTTGGTCAATTTTAATTTGACGCAATCATACACACAGCAGTGTGTTGCTAGTGATTAAAATCAAAATGAAGTCCAATAAAACAGCAGCGCGATTCTCAATAAGTGTGGAATGAAGTAAATGTCTCGACACACACACACACACACACACACACACACACACACACACACACACACAAAACCGGCAAAATAAAACAATCGACAAACTTCATCGAATCAAGACTATTATAAAAATTTCCAATATCATGTATATTTGATTAGACGATGAAAGAAGAATATTTCGAATACAGATCCTCTTTTGTGGAAACGTGTGAAAGATTTGTCCAAAATGGTTTTTTTTTGATGAATTCCGTCGAATCTGTGCGTTTTTGGATAGATTTATTCAAAAGAAATATATACAATGCACACAGCACACAAAAGTATTAATCGGTTGTTTGACGAATGGAGTAACAAAAAAGAGTTCAAAGGAGCATTCAGAACTATCGAATTCGTTCAATAAAACCGATTATTGGATGAATTAGTTGAAAACAATGCGATGCATTTAGAAGCACGAAAAATTGGATGATATCATGAATGATGTTGGCTCATTGCACACAACTATACAAGGCCATGGTCTTTTTTTCTGAACGCAGTAACTTAATTAGACATCGGTAGTGTGAAGAGGAAGAGAGCGAGACAAAGCACACACACAAACAAAAAAAATGGTATTTATGATCACCCTCAATAAAACGGACTATCGCGTCGGATAAAATCACGTGCGCGCAAAGAACGCGGTCGATACGAATGAACGAACGATCGAGTCACTTAACAGTATAAATAATAACGTTATAAAAAAAAACAAAAAAAAACAAAATATGATGACGAATACACAGCAACAACAGCACCAGAAAACTCTAGTAGAATCGCATTTTACCACGAAATACATATAATGCAGCGCTTTCTCAGTGCAAGGAGAAAAACACGGCGAGAAAACTGAAAACAGTACGTGCATTTTCTTCCGCAACAAAAACGTTGCGGTTTTTTTGTTGGTTGGTTGGTTGGTTGGTTGGTTGTTTCTCTCACAGTGCGATGACAAGGCTCACTTTAAAGGGTTTTTTTTTCTGGCAGAGAATGTTGGAGAGAGATGGATAGATACAGATGTATATTTCCATCTCTTTTCGTTCTGTGTTCACATCTAAAAAAAACCCTACAAAGTGAGCCTTGTCATCGCAGTGTGGTTTCTCTGTTTTATGTCACTTTACATTCTTTGGTGAGAAGAGCCGTCGGCTGAAATGTGAACAACACAATAAGAAATAATCATTTAGTTTCGGCGACTTCTTAACAGATGCGTAAAAAATGCAATATATAAATATATATTTGAAAAAAAAAAAAACAGGCGAACATAATCGCTGAAATGCTGATAACTTTATTATACGTAATAATTGGTGTGAATGGTTTTTCAAGTTGCATAAGGTTATCGCTGCATTTTGTATATATAATTCAGTAGAAAGTTCCATTTTAAATATCTTTCAAGGAATATGAAAATTCCATAGGTCATTTTGTTTGGTTCAATTGGTGAGAATTCATTTTTCAGCATGAACAACAATTGACATAATTAATCATTTTTATATGGCATCATCATTTCAATGAAATATTATTAATTCAACCAAAAACACAATTTGATTGGAAAATACGTTAAGTTGGCCAACCAACCAAACAAGATAGTTCGTCCATAAGACGAAACCAACAAACAAACAAAAAAGGCAGACCGACCGACCGATCTGTGTGGAGTGTGTCATAAAATTTTGGTAATATCAAAATTTGGACTAAATACTTAAGGAAACGGCCAAAATATCCGAACCTTGATAATGGTTTTGTGTCTTTTGTGAAATGAATCTTCAATGAAATTGGTGGTTTTCTAACTGGAAACCACTTGAAGATTACTCCGTACCGCAAACCAAAATTTTTTGGTTAAGATTGTTTCCTTTGTCGCATCATTCTCAATTGTAAACATGACACAAAACCCATTCTCCATCAAATAGTTCCGAATTGTGGTCAAAATATGTGAGTATTTATGGGGCGAAATAAGAAAAGCCAATGCTGGCACAGAAAGTCAATGCCAATTCCGAAATATAAATCGGTAGGGAGTTGAATGCGATTGAATTGGTGAGAGTGGCAAAGGGCATGGGGTTGTGTGTGTGTGTGTGTGTGTGTGCTACATATGCGACACACTTCGCATCCGTTTCATAATTTAAACTAGAGTGGCTATAATTTGGCTATTTACACAGCCCATTGAAAATCAGCGTATCGGATCGATTGAGTTGCCAACACGAAAGCCAGAAACAACACAGCATCATCGAAAACATTATCGATACCGTTTTTCAATTTTGCTTTATCATTCAATTTTATTGGGTTGTGTATGGTGAGAAAACATTAACGGTTGCATACAAAACGATCCACCGAAATATACCGATTTTCATTCAATTCACACGTTTTCTCGGCTATTTTCGATAGCATGCGAATCAATAAATCATAAATTACTGTGCACTCTGTACTGTGTGCTGTGTGCACTGTGTAACGTACGGAGAAGCATCGATACTGTCAACACGCGGTCTCTCAATACATTTTCAAACGACTTGTTTGAGGCCGTGGTGAACAGCAGCAGCAGCAGCAGCAGCTAAAATGCACACACAATTTGCACATCTTCATGTGTACGATTTTTTTTTTTTGATTGAATTTTGTGACGCTGCTGCTATTGACCGACATGAGATTGATGCTTTTGCTAAACGCATCGCAGCCAACATTTTGCAGTGACACTCAGTATGTTGACAGAATACCCAACCACCAAAAATTCGCAGATCAACATACTTGCAATCAACGGCGTTTATCACGTAATGTAAAACGTTTTTGACTGATAGTTTTCAATAAGGGAAATTGCAACACCAACACAACAAAATTCTACTCAATGATTAAATTGAAATAAATCTCTCACAATTTTAGCACTTTGACAAATGGAAATTTCAAAACTGTATCCGATGTATTAAGGTACATGTATTATGTACCTAAAGAGTCAAAGCTTAGACTTTGATCATTGATTTATTTAGTATGAAACATTCAATGCGGAAATGTACCCAATGAAACTCATCAGTTTCGGTCGAGAAAAAAAAAACAAACAACATATTTTAATATTGTCGTTGAAATCCGATTTTTGAATGACCGACGGCATATTAAAATTGGCACCACCCCGTTTGCGATGATGTCATTTGTAACACATATAATATACACTACATTTCACCGAATCGATCAAGAATCGAATCGATTTGCAGCAGCAGTGGTTCACCGCCTCATATTCATCGTTTTGTGAACGAGTTTATTCAAAAGGTTACCACACTAAATCGATAAATTCATCAATGTTATTTGATTTGATTGTGGATGTTGATTGAAAGCAATTTGTGTTTTCTACGACGGTTCCATGCACACACCGGATTCCATACAGTTACAAAATATTGTCATGAATATTCTCACATATTTTATCCATTTGACCAAGTTATATTTTCAACGGCAACGGTAATCGTTTGTTCGAAAGTGTTTGAAAATTGGATTCGATAAAATTGAGGTGATAACACACAAATTGTTGTCATGAAATTATGTCAAAATGGTAAATAGCAAAAGTTGTGTGTGTTGTTGGTGATTTTCGAGGTGAATAAAACGGAAAGCGCACCTCAAAAGCCGGAAATGTTGATGTGGTATGTTGGACCAACATACAAACCAACATTATCACGTTAACCCAGCAAACCTTTTACTATCTCGAAATAAAAACATTGATTATTCGAAGTTCGATGTCATTATTTCAAATCATAGGCAATTCTATGCTTGAAACCATTAAACTGCTGCTAAATCAGACAATGTCCGTTTGAAATCCCGTAATTAACACAAAATTTGAACATTTTTCAAATAGTTTTCAAATCGAGATATGATCTGATCGCAACTATATGACCACATTCGGTTGGAGAGGAGTAAAAAAATCAGACAAGCGAAGACAACAAAAAAAAACAAGAACACAAATCTAACGAGAAGAAATATGAAACATTCGACGACATTAATCCACTACTTGTACAATAAAAAACAATATAATAGCTTCATTTCGAAATGCCGATAAAAATCGAATCGAGCTCAGGCGAAAATAAAATTTGATCGGTTTTTTACAACACACACACACACACAAACAATTTTTTATCGGCCCGGGATTTTTATGTTAACCGTTCAATTAAGTTGATTTTTATTCGTTGGCTGTCTTTGGTAAATCATTTTTATACACTAACGCACTTTTGTTCGCACAAAGCACGTGAATATATAGCCTTTACAAAATGGCTCATGCTTCGTGGATATTAAGCGCGCGCAACGGTTTCAACATGATTTTTGCATTTCAAGTCGTTTTTATTTTATTTCATTTTTTTGTTGTTGTTGTTGTCATCGTCAAGTAGCCAATGAATAAAAATTACCTCCAAAGCTGTTATGAATGCTGTGAACCTGGGAACCGTTTTTCTCCCTCGATTAAAGCGTCCAAACGATACACAAAAGTAGCTCTTTGTTATTCGTTTATTTGTTATTTACCCAACTGATTCAACATCGTCACACGTTAATTTTAAGGACTTGAGCTACAGTAGTTCTTTAGGTAATATTCATTTTTTTTTATGTGTTTTAATGTATTGCAAATGCATGAAAAGTACCAAAATGGCCACCAGAAATCATCTCTGTTGAAAGTCACAACGTATTCACAACAAAGTTCTGAGTTTATGAATGGGCGGATTTTGTATAATTTTAAGTGTTTCTTTTTTTTTGCTTTGCTTCTGCACAGCAGCTGGATTGAAATCCATTTAGTTTTTTTTTTTTTTTTTTTTGTAAATCTGTATGTTATCGCACCAAACCGAACAACTCGTTTACCACAATTCATTTCACCGCAATAAAAACCATCCATCATTGGCCTAAGGACCAGATATCTGATTCCACCAAAAAACATTGATACGCACCATTCGCAAACCAGGCGCAAAAAGGCGACACAAAATCCATTCGATGTACAATTTAACGCTAGATCCGTTCGTTGTTTTGAATTTCAATTGTTGCGGTCATAAATAAATAATCAAAACAAATAAAATCCGAAGCAAAAGCCGAGGCAATTTGCAATTTGTTTTCATTCGAAATAATATGCAAGCGTAACAAATTCGATTGTTTGGAAAATGTTGGTTTTTATTCAGTTGCTGTTGTTGTTATGCCCTTCAACAAAATTCAAGCACCTCTGGAACGATGTTCCGAGCAGAAGTGCTCAACGGATTTCAGAGAGTGTGAGACACACTTTGTGCGTGTGTGTGTGTGTGTGTGTGTGTGTGTGTGTGTGTGTGTGTGTGTGTGTGTGTGTGTGTGTGTGTGAATCAATAAATGTATAACCATAACCATAACCGAACCGATCCCGTTTCGCAAAAATGGTTAAGAGATTTAAACGGTTTTTTTGTTGTTGTTGTTGCCTCAGATAATTTGATTTATTAATATTTTCTTCTGAGAATGCACGCGTCACACCAGCATCTCATTTTTTGTTGTTGCTCTTTCTCTTGTCAGTTGTTAAAATTGAGCTTGAAACCGGAACGAATTATCAAAATAAACAATAGTTATTGCGATGACAAAACATGCTCATCGAACAATACCGAAAAGCAATTGTATCGAAAGAAAAAAGAACAGTTTGTGCTTTTGTAACGATTCGATAGAGTCAAGAAGTGATGCTTTTCATCTTTGTAAGAGCCATGCCAATTCATTAAGTGTGTAATTTTTCATATGCCTTGTCCTATTTTCTACACACACAAAAAGAATAATAATAAAGAAACAAATTATTTTTACTTTCGATGTTATTATTTGATGTTCAATTGAATTCGGCATCACCAGACAAACTACCAATAAGTTGATGAATTGCGCAAATGATGCGAGATTTCGATTCACATCTTGATACCACACAATCAATTGCGTTTTTTTTTTTTTTGATCTTTTGATGAAAAACGTTCGAGAAATTCGTTGAAAATAAATTGCGTATCATAATCGAATCACGAGGAATTCATCGGTCGAAAGTAATCGGAAGCTCTATTCACTTTACTAGATCATCGGCAGAGGAAATAACACGGGAACGAACATTCACAATAAATTATACATGAAGAATAAATTTTATTACATTTCAACAACCCCAACTTAATCAATTATAATGGTCGTGGTTCGTGTACAAGTCATTGTCATTGTCATATTTCTCGATCTAATAAAATCATATATCGGCTAATATACGAAAAATGTGTGTGTGTGTGTGTACCGTGTATTCAGTTGGTTGTTGCCAAACTGTTGCTGTGTAGCCGTATTCGATGATTGTGAAAAGGAGAGCGATCACAGAGGAACAAAAAAAAAGGACGAACAAATCACAATTCATGGGCAAATAATAGATGATACATATATAATGTACGACTAAGTAGCAAATATAACGAGGCATAGATGTTGTTTTTTTTTTTTTATTCGGGTGACATCAACCACGGAAGAGTCGAATGAAAAGAACAAGAGGAAGAGAGAGAGAGAAAGAGCGCACCGAACGAGAACATGCTCAGGACATAAATGTCAAGCGCCGTGGCAATGCAATAACCATAAAGTAAGCGGTAAGAGAGCGACCGAGAATGCAACAACGAATATATTTTATAATATTTATACAAAGAGACAGATAAGCATTCATAATTCAATTACATGATTTTTAATACATCTTTTCCACTTAATTCACAAAAATGTACAATCGCGCACGCACGCACGTACCCGAAACTCAACCAAAAACCCCGACAAACATGAACAATGGAATGCCGAACAAAAATCAAAGTGACAAGCGCATACTAACAATACCGAAAATACCGAACAACAACAACAACAAAAAAAAGAGTACGCACAACAACGGGTGCAACAAGAGAACAATCTCATTGTGGCTTTTAACACTCTTCCATTTCGGTAAATGTGACGACACACATACAACTGAACACAAGTCAAACATGAAAATGAATAACAAGGCGGAAAATAAGAGAGTGTGTAAACGAGAGTACAATTTGGTAGTCGATTTGGGAAAATGAAAGAGGAATGGAAAATTGATGTTGGCCCATGATTAGGCTCAAAATCGATGTAAAAATTGAATGCAAATTAAACCAAAAATATTAAGCCGTATGACAATGGCAACATAAACACACAGATCTATACAGATCTCTGAAATAACAATGTATATATGAAAAGCCGCCACTAAAGCTGAAACACTCTCACTCTCTCTCTGTTGAACCGGGACAACAACAGAAGTCAACATTAATTTTACGCATCCTTTGATGACAATTACATGATTGAGGGAAACAACTCGAACGTATAAATTAAAGTGAGCACACAAATAGATAGATTGGCTACACAACAAACGATATACAGCCAATGGTACACATACAAGGTTTGCCTTACATTTCGTACCATTTTTAGCAACTAACTCTCTCATATTTCGACTGGCAATTTTTCATGTTTGGCTCCCGGTCGACCGAATTTCACCACCTTTTCTCCCATTCTCCTCCATTGTGTGTTTGTGTGTGTGTACCGTATATTGTATTGAGAAGTGTCATCATTGTCTGATTTTGTTACAATTGTTGTTTAACAGTAAAACGATCGATAGCCGAAATACAATCGACACAAAAGTATCAGTACAAGCTCACAGCTCATGTGCTCTCGTTCACCAAATATATACCCAACAGTATCAATGGCAATGGGTTGCACGAGGCAAATCCCGAGTATTTTTTCTCATCTGTTCACTGTTTCTATAGAATGTGTGACACATTCAACCAGCATTGTACCATGCTAAATAATATTGTGTCGGCCTATCCTTGAATGTGAATTGTTGGACATTCTTGACTTCTCTTTTCTTTTTTTTTTTATCCCCGAGTCAAAATCGATTCATTCCATTTGCAGAAAATACACCAGAAAGTAAACTTGCCACAATTTTCCACCAAAATCAATGCAAATCGACAAATCGACTTAAATTCAATGGCAGAGAAAAGAGTGAAAAACATCAACACAATTGCAAGCTGCTAGTGTTCCTTGTTGGATGGTTAAGTTGTGATTGTTTGAATTGTAAAATAGACAAATAACTTGAAAGAATAATTGATGATTCATCAGTTGAGTAGCACCACATGCATTTTGTGTGTGTGTCTAAAGTCGCAATTCATTTCAATTGGCACTACCAATTTTACGATGAGTCAATTAGGTAATAGGTTTTAATAAACTCGCGCACCAAAGTAGATGCGAATGTTTATTTTTGGGTGATAAAAATAGCATCATTTTAGAATGAAAACAAAAAAAAAATTGCCATTTCCGTGTGTGAAGTGTGAAAAAAACGAGCTTTTAAATGGCATTATTAAATGATTATGTTGACTGTTCGTTTATTTGATTTTTCGCACATAAATTCATTGTAATTGAATTTCAACGTTTCACTAATCAATCGTTTTCAAGTGTTTCGACTATTCCAAAATCTGGCATTTTGAATTTGGCATGATTCGCCCATGTTAACAAAAACCTTTCTCCCAATTCTCTCTAAAATTGTAAATCCTTTTATAGTCACACATTCGATTTTTTAAGTAAATACCAACCAAACAATAAACCACTAAAGCATTATCGCTTAGCTCTATCTTGAAATACACACAATTTGGCTGTTTGATTTAATTATTGCCCAAAACAAAATCTCCATTCCTGTTTACATAAATGGGTATTAATTTGTTTGAAATAAATGAAAGTTAATGTTATTTGAAGTAAACAGGCAAATTGTGGCAGTGGGCATCGTTTGCAATCAGTTTTTGGTCGATATAAACAATTCTGGGCCGCAAGTAAGAAAAAAGGCACTTTTTGAGAGCAACAATATGAAATAAACACTCACACACACACAAAAACACGCGGCGGTGATGTATCTACCGAATGTCTTTTTTCTCCTTGCCGTCGTATGGGTCATGTAATAAAGTTATGTAAACAACATTAAAATCTATTCAAATATCAATCGGAATGTGCCGCACTCACGATCTCCTTCAGGTCTCTCTCTCTCTCTCTCTCTCTCTCTCTCTCTGTCTCTCTCTCTCTTTCACTGTGTGTGTTGTTGTTTTTTTGGATTTTTGTTCAGTTTTTTTTTCTGTTAAAATTCTCTTTCTTTCAACTCGTTTTTTTTCCTCTACTTGTCTTTATGCACACTGATCTTCTTGGCGAATACCTAATACCGTTGAACATGCCATGCTGAAGCGATCCAAAATGTTTATTGTCTTGGTATTGCTTTAGTGTTTGCAATTTGTGTGTGCTTGGCTGTGAGTTTATACCGTATGTATTGAGGAGTTTGTATGCGTGTCCGGAGTATCATCATCGACATCATTTATGTATACAAATTATGTGCACACTTATCACCATCACTGTGAAGATTGCATTCATTTGGTACAAACATAAACAAAGAATGCATGGCATAATAATAATAATAATGAAAAAAAAAGAGCACAGAACAGAACCGAACCGAACAAAACCAAAAGTTGTAAGTGAAGAAGAGAACAAGACGCACACACGAGAATCAGTCGATCATGCGGCCCGACAAGTGGAAAGGAGAAAAACGATTGGCATCGGAAAAATTGCATTGACGATCAACACACCCGTCAGCAATGGGCCATTGGACATTGGCAGTGGCATCAACATGCGCAATAATTCATGCGTCTGTTTTTTTTTTCGTTGTTGCTGTTGTTGCTGTTTCATGCGGTTGGTTTGTTAAACAGACAGTTGATCGATTCGATGGAGAGTATCCAGTTGATTTTGGAAGTTTTTGAACAGTTCTTTAAAATATATAACGTATGTCCAAAAGAGAGAAAAAAAACGGCCCATCCAAAACGACATTATTCTTAAAAATCGGCATGTTTTTGTGTGTTTGCGCAAAAATGTTCAAGCATGCGCGCGGCTACTTCAGTTCGAGTAATTTAAATGAAACACTTTTTTTTTCGTTGGTTGGTTGTTGTTATGTTTTAACACACATTTTTTTTTTGTTCCTCTGCGAGTATCAAGCGCACATTTGAACAATTGGTCAGGCCGATTGACTGCGAAGGATGGCAAAAGACAACAGTAGCCGCCGGAAGAAGTGATTTTTGTCTGTTTTGTTTCAGTTTTTTTTTCGGTTATTTAAACACCACTTTTCGAATGCAAACATTTATAACAACAACAGCAAATTGTACTCTTTTAAATGTTGAAACGATATAAAATCAGATCGATGGATGAAAGCGGCAGACGGCGAACATCTTTTCAAAGAAATAAACACACACCAAACGGAAAACATTGAACGGCCTTATGAAGATCGCACACGTTCGATGAACTAAATTGAAAAAAATGCATGTTCTTAAGCCAAATGTGTAAATTGATTTCTTTTTGTTGTTGTTGCTGTTTGTTGCTGTTGAAAAAATAAATATGTTTGACTCTTCAAGTGTCGGTACACAATGAAACGAAAACGAAAAAAAAAAACCTTCCGCCGAGAACCAAATAAAGATCACACACGTTTTGATGATACAAATATCATAGGGAAATACACACACACTGCTGGAAATGTGCTAAAACACTTCGGACCATCTTGTTACACAACACATTTGATTTTGTTTTTCTTTTACTCTCATTCACTTTTCAGGTCTTTTCCTTTTTTGTTGTTGTTGTGTTTTTTGGTTCAATATCTGATTTAAGTAGTTATGCGATAAGCATGTCTTCATAATGCGATAATTACAATATTGGCCTATAAACGCATCGGTTGCGGTTGGCAGCATTCGAATCCATTTACAGCTCGAAAATCTAGACATTTTTGCCCCTTTTTTTTGTTTTGTGTAAAATTTTATTAGTTTGAAACATTTCGGTCAAGATTGTTGTCGGTTTTCAACTGATAGAGAGAATCTTGGACAAAAGAGGTTCGCTCTTTCACATCTTCCGTCTTGATCGACTTTTTGACGTCTTGTGTGTGTGTGCATTGTTCAGCACACTCTGTGCTTAGTATCATATGCAGCTCAAATATTTCTGATTGTTTTTCGTTGTTGTTGTTGTTGTTGTTCGTTGTTTTCTTTCTTTTTTGAAATTCCTTTTGTTTATTTGTTGCTTATATGCATTTTGTTGGTCTGTCTCCAGTCCGCATCAACAAACAATCGATTCATAAAAATTTTGTGTCTAGTCAGCAAGCAATAAAAGTGAACCGCAATCACAATATATTTCGGCTACTCGGTTGTTTAACTGATCAAAAACAGAATTTGGTATGTGTTTTTTTGTGTGCCAATATCGTTTTTTTTTTTGTTTCTTCTGTCGAATATTGTTGACGAACTACCTTTAAGACATGGTCCGTTTTACTGACACAATAAGTTCGTAAATGGATGACGAATTGATGCGAATTCCTGGCAAATCAATGCACTTTTCCGCTTGCATCGTGAGACTCATTGCACTAAAATCGTTCCCGTGCACTTCAAGTGCAACTACAATTCACAAACAATTGCAACATTTTATTTGAGCTTTTGATAAAATGCTGAATCTAAATCTAATCGAAGAATATTGGCTATGGTGCAAAGCAATTTCGATATTAGAATCCCCGAAATGGGCATTATGGAGCGCGCGCTCCGAGTTTCGGTTATTCGGTTGACAATACCGAAACCGTATTTGTAGATGGTGAGATTGAGCAATGCATCGAAAATACGAAAGAAGATTTGCAACATCAACGAGACGTATGAAAAAAAAACACGCCGTGAATTATGTGTGTGATTTCCTTCTCCTGTTTGTTTGTGGCTTCAAATTTTTTTTTTCCGGGCAATGTGTTTTTTTCTGCTGTTTTCTTCCTTTTTTTTCACTCACTGAGAAATGAATTTCTCTCCTGGAAAAAAAAATACAAACCAAATACAAATACAAATAAATAAAATGTACAAAAATGCGCACACATAAAATACAAATGTCTTTTTTGGTATATATGCTAAAAACGTTGAGTCTTTCGCTCTCTCTCTCTCTTTCGGTCGTTGTTTTTCTCCCTCTCGCCGGCTCTTTTTCTCCATTGGCAATGCATAATTCTTCTTCCAACTTTATCGTAGTCAATGTTTGTTTGGATTTGTGTGCACCCATAAACTGAAGCCCGACGAGTATGTTTTACTGTGTTTCGCTTGCGTTTCTCCACATTTCAATTCTTTCCAGTTTCAATTGTTATGTGAATGTGCTTAACGCGCTCGTTCCAGAAAGAATGACAACAACAACAACAACAACAACAACAAAATCGGCAGCAACACAACAAACGGAACGAATCCGTTGTGAATGCCCATTCGGTAGAGCTGTGGTGGTGTTTTGGCATGGTGCTGATGCTCCTGTTTAAAAAAAAAAATGGAAACACAAAGTCTATTCAATGCAAATTCTACAGCAGCAAATTTAACAATAAAACGCATCAATAACGCAACACAACTCAACACATAACGTTTTGCACCGAATCACTTTACGAATCGCTCTTTTCTCCCCTTCTCTCTCTCTCTCTCTCTCTCTCGTTCTCGCTCTCGCTTCGAATCACTATTATTATTATTTTACAAAATACTTTGTACTTGCATGTTGCACATCACGCGATTTTCAGCATTATTCAAAAAATAATAAAACGCTACCGATAAATAAAAATGCAACAAATTTTCAATTCGCGTATCGAGCGTATCGTTTTGGTTTCGCCTAAATTCTAATCGGCCAGTCATCCATTCAGCCCAAAGATGTTACATCGCGGCATTGCTCGCTTCGATGGCATTCCATTGCACGATTCAATGGATGAATGGTTTGCACGACGGAAAGACATACCGATGGATTCGTATACAACAAAAACTACAGCCATACCATCGTCTTAAGAGCGAAAAACATCATCAACAACAACAATTACTCCATACACTTGGAAAATTGGTGTTTCATTGAAATTGCCAAATGGTTGCAAGTAATGGCATAAATCGCATAGTAATCACAAACATTCACAATTCAATGGGTTGAGAACAAAATTGGCTAATACACAATTTTGTTTGTGTTAGATTGCCTGCTCTCTTGTGTGTGTATGTGTTTTTTTTTTCATTGCTCAACCCCGAACATGGAAATTTTTTCGTTGGTAGTATTTAATTTTTTTTTTTGTCTCTTCAATCTGATGAATGGCGTTCCAAATTCGCTTTTGGTGTAGAATTTTTGTTCTAAAATCGCCAATGCAGCTATTTATCAAGCCAAACACCAAGCTGTCACTAGTTCTTCAAATCGATTGCATTGTATCCGTTTGGTAACCACATCGATGGGAATTGATGGACTTTTTGATCTTGACATTGGCGTAACGACATTATAAATTTATTGGTGAATGTCTGTCGTTGGATCGTTTCCATTGCGTTGCAATTTCGAATGAATCGAGAATCGGCATTGATTTCAATCGACCTGTTACTGAATTTTCAGTTCCAACAAAATATAAAAAAGAAAAAAAAAAAAACAAAACAAAAAATTTGAATATAATCAATTGAAAATGCAACGGATAAGCAAATCACTACATCAAAAATCGATGTTTTGTAATGTCAATGTGTCTCAACATTCGTCAATCGTGCAACAAAAGGTGTTCGTATGGAAATCGAAATGGATTCTTGGGAAATCACTTTTTCAATGCTTGAAATGGAATCGTCGTTGAAACGTTGATCTTGGGTTTTACATTAAGACAGATGCGAATGAAATCGTTTCAACGAAAGGAAAATGAGTATCAAGAGAATTCATCGATGTCCGAAATCAAATCGAATCATTTACATATGCCATGTAGCCCATGAATTCGGTGAAATCGAAAATTTGCATGTACACAAAATGGTAAAAAAAAAACACAACAATTCTTTTTGCTTGCTACAAAATCCCTTCTACATTTTACGCATGCTTCTATGTGGAGATAATGCTTTGGAAAGAAAAAATCAAAATGGCGTCACAATCACAATTTCATTCGTAAAATTTAATCAATGTGCTAATTTTGCCGCCCCTAAAAAAAGCAGCACTTTGGTGTTGACTGGAGAGTCTCATGATAATGTCTTACATAACACAAAAACAACGTGTTGACAACTATTTTTTTTTTTTTTTTTAAATGCATTCCACATATTTTTGCTTCATTCCTCAGTTTGATCGTTCATTCGATCAGCGGTCAATTAGATGTGTTGAGGCGCACCAGGGAGCTCAATCACACATAAGTTCTAATTATAACAGCGATTAATATCGCTTAGCAACAACAACCACAACAACAAAAACCAGATTGATTTTTGCACCATTTGAACCGTATCCAAATGCAACATAACACTTGGCCATTTAAATGATTATCGGCATACTCGTCGTATATTGTCCGTGTGTGATATTCGACATTGTATATTTTATTTTCCTTCACACACGGATTTTGCTAGTAAATTATTAATCAAGCGGCCGATTTATCGAGTAAGTTTACTACTTAGTAGTTGTGAGCAGTAGCAAAATGCTGATCGGTTATAATAATGAGCATCAAGTAATATCATTCGATCAACAGCGTTGGTTGTCATTTAGATCAATTTACACTTGATCGTGTGCAATGTCTCTCTATCTCCCTGTTTCTCCGTCTCTCTCAGCATCATCGTCTCACATCGTTGTTGTTTTTTTTTTTTTTGGTTTGTTTGTCTCTTCGTTTTAGTGGTTCGCACTCATATATTTTATGGGCAATACACAGTTGAAATAAAGTGTTTGAGCGTAGCGAAAACGAACATATCCAAGTAATAGCGTAGTGTAAGCGTGATAAGAATGTGCCTACTATAATTGTATGTGTGTATCATTGCAAAAGAGGAGCTAACACGCGTTTGTCATATTGGATATCGATAGTCGATATAATCGATAACAAAGCATGGGCTTATTAACGTTTTAAACGAACCAAACGTATATTGCGATAAATGACTTAAATAAATAAAATTAATACGAATAAAATTTTATTGCAAACGATGAAACAAAAAAAAAACACACGCCATCGTGCAACAGCAAATAGGTAATGGCAAATGGCAACAGCATCACACTGCATCCTAAACAGCAAGAGAAAAACAAAACGAGAATCGTATTCGAATCATATGAACGAAACGAACTGAGCTCAGCTTACGGCAATGTTAAACAGATCAAACGAAAAAAGAAGAAGAAAATATGACACTACGATTCGGATCATGTTCTCACTCTACTGTTGAATATACTGAATGGCATGGGAACACTGGCATTTTATTGGCATTGCACGAGACGAGGAAAACATTGCGCGAGATCCAGTAGCAAACAGAACTTGGCTGTTAAATTGAGACATGTTATGATCATTAATGTTCATTTCGGTTTATTTATTTATCTTATCGGCATGTGTTTTGTTTTTTTTTTTCTTTCTTCTGGATCGTTTGTTTTGTCCGCGCTCGCCCTCTCACAGTTTGATTGTCATTTCGTCATAAGTAAATAACACAACTGCATGTGCAATAAGATCGAACTCAATATTCAACAGGATGATGCTTGGCTTGGTAATGAAGGTCGCGATTGTTCTTTTCATTTTTACAATAACTTGATTTTCGTTTATCGTTTTGCGTACGAGAATTCAATAAGTTTGAAAATGGTCAACACGAAAATTCTCTTTCTCTGCACCAATTTTCTCTCTCGCTCTCTATCACTTTTTCTCTCTCTTTCACTTTGAACAAAACAACAACAACAACAAATCATACAATGATTTGTGATGACATGACAGAAGGCCCTAAAAGTAGCGAGCCACTTCAAAAACGGATAAATATATTTATAAACAAAAAAAGAAGAAGAAGATTGAAATGGCTTGGAAAAATGAACACAGCGCACAAATGGATTTTGAAATGTGTAGTACGATGATGATGATGATGATGATGATGTGAATGTGCGCGTGCAATTGCCGCCGATTGTATTGATACTGCGCTGAATGTCCATTTGGTTCATGAATTAATACACTTGATCAATGTTTTGTTGAGTTCTTATCTTTATTTTCGTTGGCAATCGATTGTGTAGCGCTGTATACGGACGAACAGAGAGATCGCTTGTCCATAGGCGATAGAAAGGTAACGGCAAACGACAATCGACAAAGCAATCGTCTTCTTGTCAATAGCCCATCATACAGCCGGCTTTCGTTTACTCTTTGGCTGTTATGTTGTTGCTGCTGCTCGTTTTTTTTTTAACTTTATTCCGAATGTGCTGATGATTAGCGAAGCAAACCAAATAAATGCATAGCAAATCATGCGCTGCGATGACAAAAGACTGTGGTGCAATGAAATAAGTTTGAAAAATGGGAAAAGCCGAAAGAAGGAGTAAGCTAGCGACAAAAAAAAACAACAAACAAACAACGATTTGGAAAAAGAGAAGCGCGCGGCACACAAATCAACTGTCATCATCGAAACAACAACAACAACACACACACAACAAAAATATCAAAATGAAAAACTTGATCTCGGCTCAAAACAGACATAGCACATAATAACGCATGAAAATTCACGAGTGTTAGCGTTGAACTTGAATAAATGCATAAGTGAGAGGGAGGACGTTTGGTATGTCGTATTGTGCAAAACATGAATAAATGATATTATAAAATAAGATGCGAAAAACGCTTTGGACAACCGGACAACAACGACCAATGCAAACAAAACAAAAAAAAGTCGACTTCAAGAGTTGGAAATGCAAGAAGGAACCACTGTAAATGCTAATGCCATACCATGCGCGGAAACACAACATATTCCAAAACGATGATACGAGACTAAACAAAAGCAGATCCAAAAACCATCAAGCAAAACTCACAAAATAATACGCTCGACTATAGTCTGTGTATACACAGACACAGAAAAAACTTGCTACTGGGTTTTTTGTTTCGTTGGTTTTGAATTTGGAAGATCTGTTTTTTTTTTTTTATTTATTCGATCGTCTTGAAATCGGTGTGCGAGAGATTTTGTGTGAGTGAGTCTCTTTTTTTTTGAGAGCAAATTTTTGAAATCATTTTCGATGCATTTCGCACTATGTCTACGGGTCACTTCACTTCACCACGGTCGACATTCTTGATCAGTGTGTAATGATGTGTGACGATTGGAAATGGTTACAACATTCGCAACATTACAAACATGTGCTCTGAAGTGATACAAATAACCCGCCGAAAATTGTCGAACTTTCTTTGTTTTGATTACTTTTAAACTCTATCAACATTAAACATAGCTTCTCGTATTGGTTTTTTTGTTCGGTTGCACTTTTGTCTCTTCAGCTCTTGAATGACAATCTCATGCACTATACAGTGTGCAACGGATTGGTTATATTGATTTATAGCTTGATGTTTGCATCAACAAAAATCGAAATAATAAACGATAAAATGTGCATTTTGTATTGTTTGTGCTTGAAACCAACAACAGCAACCGAAGAAAAAAAATCTGTCCGAAAAAAAAACGATGCAGTGCAACTGATTGTAGCATAAACAACAGAAGCATATTTGAAATCGTATCAATTTTATCGATGCAAAGAAAATGTGAAGAGAGGCAACAGCAACAACAACAACAACAACAAAAAACAGAGCACGGCAAAACGATTGACAAAATCCAAAGAAAAAGCGGCGAATAAAAATATGTTTCATTTTTGATCAGTTCGACTGATGTGTGTTATTGTTGCCGCGACAAAAATCTGTAATATTCAGTTGCTGGGCTTTTTTTTGTCATTCTCTCGTTTGATTCACGGTTTTGTTTGTAGCATTGCTTCTGTTTCGTCAATTTTTTTTTTTTTTTTTTGAAACTTCGACGATTTTTCGATGTCTATATTTATAAATCTTGTTGAAGAGCGGCAATCGATTGAATCGAATGTCAAACCAAAATACCCCGAAAACTCTCTTCGAAATGAAAACAAATTATGAAAAGTGAGAGATAAAACGGCCGAAAATGGTATCACTGAATGTGAGAAGGTGAGCACAAAGAAAATCCATGAAAAAGCAACCAAAGAAAAAATTACACAAGCAGAAGTTCAACTTGCAAAAATCTAAAAAAAAAAAAAAAACATATTACAATTGCGCCCAGAATGTCCAGAAATACGAAATGCCTTTGATGCCAAAGTCAAAAATGGCAACAATCATCAAGCCATCTCTTGCATGCAGGCGATCCGACATCGCTTCAAACGCTTATGTTTGTTTTTTTTTTTTTTTTTTTTTGGTGTAGTTGTTGTAATTTTTCCGCTTCTCTCATTCGATCACCTTTTGAGCGATGGTTCCAGAATGCAGTTGATGTCAGTAACGCAAGAAAAAAAAAATTACAAATATTTTCTCAAGTATTTTCGAGTGTAAATTAACGTGTCAATGGTGTGTATTAAATTAATTCATCTTTTTTTTCGGCGGTTCACTTGACCACATTGGCAATCCATCTCTGTGGATGAGACTTCAATCAAACCAATCAATATGTGTTTTTTTTTTTGGTGAGTATGTGCGACAAGAAATGCGCACCACAAATGAAAATACGTGCCAAAAATTGCATATGAAATTTAGAGCAACAACACCAACAAAATGTTGAGATGTCGATGCGATGCACATTAACCATCGCAACCACATTCAACCGGATGCCACGCATCATGCATTTGAAGATTGCGGCTGCAAAATGCCTGGCATTCGAAAATTGTATCACATTTATTATAAGAATGTGTTACTCTTATCGCGCGAGGTGTTTGTATTTCTAATGATCAAACATTGCTTGATTGGTTTTTTGCTGCTGCTGCTGCGATCGAATTCCGTTTGGTTTATTGGTATTTTTGACCGATTCGATTTCTCGCATTCATGCGCAATTTGTTTGTCTTAATTTGGAAATATCAAAAATGATAACGTGCAAAAATCAATTTCGAATGCAATTCGTGACTGCACATTGCAATCATAATTTTAAATAAACCACCGCATGTTCAGTTCAGTTGTGGTGATTTTCGTTTGTGTCGCATTTTATTTTTCACACACGCATCTCTTTCATGCCAGTTGTGAATGTGTTGTGATGTTACTCATCAAGACAAGCTCCACAATTCAACTCATTTTTCCCGTTTCGTTTGGTTTTTGTTTTTCTGTGATTTCTTTTGCCATCGCATTTTTTTGTTTTTGTTTTTTGTTATTTGCCTTTCATTCCACGGATAAAACACAATATTCTTCTTTATTTTTTATTTTATCTATTTTTATAATTACAGCTCCGAAAACAAATGGAGCAGAGCCGATAAATCTTCACATGGACACATCTGGTCATTCGTTATATCGTTTTCCATTTTACAATTCTTTTAAAAATTTCCATCAACATCAATCAGGTTAGTTTGTGACATTTCCATTTTTTATTTTATTTTTTTATTTTTATATCAGTGTGTGTACGTTGTGATTTGATTTGTGTGTTGACTTCAGTCAATTATTGATCCATAGCGCGTAGACTTTATTGTCGTTGTTTTATTTTTTTTTTTTTTTTGTTGTTGAAATTTTAAATGCAATTATGTGAAAGAGTTTTGTTCATTTTAGGTGAAAAAGAGGCGGAACGCCTAAAAACCTAATTAATTCAATGTGAATCATTATAATTTGTTGATACCAAAAAAGGTGTTACCCAGCATTGCTGGCTAGAAATAGGTAACATATTTTCGTGCAGCCATTTCGAGAAAGTTTATATTGATTGAGTGAAGAGAAAAACAAAAACGTGAAAAACAAATCACTGATGAGATGAAACCATTTAGTAAAACGTTTTAAAAGCTAAACGTTTTAAAAAAAAGAAATTTGATGAAATTACAGCACGTAATTCAACACCATTGAGATGACACTAAGCGATTGATTTTCAATGAAAAATACATTTCAATTCCCTTCTAAACGGAGTCACCAGTAGCGATGCCATTACTGCCTGTCAGAGAACTGTACAAATGCATGCAACACATGCGACACACTTTTCCGTTGCATCCCGACGCTCATTCGTATCTCTTTATTTGCTTTGCTTTGGTATTATAGCATTGAATTGGGCTCAATAGAAGTAGAGAGTAATTTTATAATCCTAAATTATTGCCAGTTGTTTGTTCGTTGCTATTTTTTGTGTGTATTCGTGTGTGTGTGTGTGTATGAATGTAAGAATGTAGGGTTTAGAGACTAGACCTTATTTTTAAATTCGAAAAATTATTCCATACACTTTTCCAAAAGTGGTGCATTTAATCGCATTCTATTGACATTTTCGATTAAAAAACGTTGAAAAAGTCTACGGCACATATTGCACATGATGATTCAAGGATACTGGCCTTATTTTTGTAGTCGTTGTACATAAATAATTTTTTTTTGTTTTTTTGTTAGCACATTTTCTTAATTTTTTCTCATTTAATAATCCGCAAGCCAAATCACAAATCATTGCATTCTATGGCACAATTGTACAAGTTACAAAATGTATAAGAAGACAAAGAGAATTTTTTTTTTCTTCCACATAATCGCCAATGACCTTCCCGCTTCGACATAAATCGACTGCACGTAATTGGACGCAATCACTTATTTGCAGTCAATCATGGATGTATGCTAAAGGATGAAACATGCAATTCCCAATGCATATTTTTTGTGTATTTATCTCTCTCTCTCGCACTCGCAATCGCAATCGCTCTTGCTCTCTGTGAACTGCTTTAACCATAGTATTCCAAACTAATGGCTTTAAATATTAACATTAAACCCCGAAAATGAGTCGACAGGCATAAAATGCATTGGAATCATCCATAAAACCACAAACCACAATTAGTTTTCCATTAAAACATTTTATGGTCGCGCCAACTGGATGACGGATTGCAAACGCATTTTACCAGCCACACTCACTCGCCGCACAACACGGTGGCACTACATTTTATTTTTAAACATTCTGCTTTTCTTTTTTTTTTGTAATTTGTGCATGTAAAAATAGAAGAATTATGTGGCTGCCGAATGAGATTGGAATGAGCCGCATGTACGGCAAACAACAACAGAAACAACAAAAACACTGGCCACAGAAAGTGATTCATGGTCCATTTCGATAAGTTGCACGTCAACTACAAAACACTCAATTCATTTTATGTGTATGAACATCGATTAGATATTTAACTACGTTAATTTTTGAATGAACTTTTGAAACGGCTTAGTGTTCACTCACTTTATTGAAACTGTGTTGTCTCTCATTGAGTTGGAATTTCATCATCAGCATCATTCAAGCTATGTATAAAGGTTTGATTGAACAAAAACATTATAAGCATTGACACCTTCTAAACAAAGACAAAAATCGAATGGCCATCATTTTGCTCCATTCAGGCGTCTTCAATTTTCCATTTGATTTGACAAATAAATTGAGATTTTATTTAAACACTTCATGAATGCGTATGTGACCAAAAACCTCAAATGAGGTAAATAAGTTACAGAGGGTTATAAAGTATTTCGAAGTTCCGTTCATATTTTCACTAGATCTGGTCTAAATTTCATGGTAGCGCATGAACAGATGACGAAAGTGTCGACGGATGCATACAATTGGTTATGCCACAACTGTATTGCTATGTTGTTCACTTTTAAATCCATACTTTCGACCAAAGTCATTTGGTTGGTCTGGCTGCATCCCCTTTAACAGCAAATGAATCGGTAATAGGTATCGTCACAGCTAACTTACACTTTTCCAAACAAAGACCGAGTTAATACGAGTTCGTGACTTTAATTTATGGGCCGTTCAACGGCAAATGGAATTAACCGCATCTGACGACATCCCTGAGCCAAATTCATAGCCAAATGAATGGATAATGGTAATGCAAAGGGATTTTTGTGTGAGAAATAACACTCACTTAACTATTACTATCAATATGATTACGTCTGAAAAAAAAAGAATATATTTTCCATGTATGCTCCGAATCGATTCACTATGCCTATTTAAAAATGTGAGAACGCACACACTTTATTCCAAACAAAAATCCACCACACAAAATCTTAATTGTAGAGAAATAAAAATGAATGAACATGCTTAACCTTAGAGGCTATCGAATGCATGTACATCGAGATAGAGACGTGCACGATTAATGTACTGGACTAGTAGCCATTATGTGAATATCCTTAGCCGGGATCGTTGTCAGTAAACAATTGAAGGCACGTGCGATAAGTAGGTGCATTTTATCAGTGACACAAAATATGAGGTGCAGCAAAAAGAAATGTGGTGTATGCTGGTGTATCAGTAGGTATTAAATGGCTTGAGTACCAGCATGACTCAACGTCGACCAAGAGAAAATAAATTGGTGGCTTAGGTGTTGATTATATACTAAGATTTTGCATACTCCTTCGGGGCAATAAAACCTAAACGAGAGAAAAATGAAAAAAAAAATACGTTGCGATGGCCAACCAAAAAGAAAAACCACTTTGATGATAAGCGAAAATGATAAAAGAATCGCTTGCATATTGAATTGGATTGGTAGAGGTTACAATCGCTAAGATTTGTTTTTTTTTTTATTTCACTCACTGACGAATATGATGAAATGCATCGTTTGGCCCTTTCATTAAGATCTTTATAAGCCAACACCAGCAAAGAACAAAAAACAAAAAAACAAAAAACCAGAAGAATAGAAAATGAAGCGGCAAACGAGCGAGGGAAATACGAAAAATCCATTGTGGTCTGGTGTTTTTGTTAATGCTTGGCATTTTATTGCCCGACAAAAAGAAAATGCGCTTAATTTTTATTTGGCGCGGCAGGCAATTGCGAGCTCATCACATCGTTTTATAATACTTAGCGGTAGATTACACAAATGCTATTAATAATATTATAGAAGAAAAGAAAGGAACAGAAAAAAAAAACACACGATGTACGTCCGGCTACTGCACTGAAGAAAAACCCACCAGCATCAGGAGAAAACGAATCTATTTCCATTTGTGTTGGCAAAACATAGCATTAAAAAGATGAGAGCGTAAAGAGAGAGAGAATTTAAATTAAAGCATTATTTGAATTCAGGCTGCTGAATATTTGGAATTTTCAGCCAAACACCGCACCGCATGCATTACACTGCAAATCATATCCACATTTTCAAATGAATGAATGAAATAACCAGAAAAGCGCTCACAAACCAGATAATGAAAAGATTAGAAAGCTGTTTTCAATGCAATTTAATTTTATCTGCTTACCAAAAAAAAAAAAAAAAATTCGCCCGGGTGATGAAACCACGAAATAAGTAGCGATGAATGTGAACGAAGAGGGATAAGCAATGGTAGAGATCGCATACAACAGATACAAAAACCAAAACCAAACCGAAAAAAATATGCAAAATGATTAACACTATGAAATGTGGTGCTGCTGAGTGACGATGAAAATTGGAAGTGGAAATATCAGAAGCGATGACAACGAACTCAATCCAAATCGTTGAGATGATAAAAGCAACACAAACACAGTCACACGCACATTCCGAAACCGTTACACCTCTTAACTTAGCTATACCAATGTTCCGAACCGACACAAAAGAGACTGTACAGTTGATGTTTTTTTTTTCTCTTTCTCTCTCTTTCGGCGCCCTTTTCTTTGACTTACAGTTCAGCATGTTTTACATCTGCATCGGACGGATTAACATCGAGTGGCAGATATTTATACTTTGTATTTTAATCCTCGAAAATCTCATTGAATGTTTTATTCAAGCGCATTTTATACGATATTCGATGCAAAACGTTATACAATTGAAAGTTGAATCCGTGTAATCCTCGACTATTTTGCATCTATCGCAACACCAGGAAGTTCGGTATGAATCTATATATTTTTCGATGGCCTGACGTTCGTTATATCGTAAACCGTCAATACATATAGCGCTCCAATAAAATCAAACAAACCATTGATTAGGCTTAGCATTGAGAGTCTCAATTTGAAACTAACTCAAAAGGAACGGTAGGCCATAATTGCTTGTTTTTCCAAATTTTAACACACAGTCACACAATAGCTTTGAAAAAGAATTTTGTTCAAAATGAGAAACTTGTTGACATTCAAAATTTAAAAAAAAAAAATATTGTCCACAAATTTAATTGACTTGATTTGGAATAAAATTAATTTTCAACCTCGGCTCAAATGTTTGATGGGTTTCAATTTAATGGTAAAAATCAAACAAGTGGATTCGATTGGAATCGAATTAGCCTTTTTTATTGGTCTTGTGATTTGGAACGCTCAGCAGCTTCAATAAATAATGTCTCAATCTCTGCTCTGGATTTGTTGTTGTTGTTGGATTTTTAATTGGGAAAAAAATAAAACCATTGTAGTTTGTCATCAAGTGTGTTGAAATCTCAAATACTCAATCCAACATTCCGATCGTTTATTGGCCTGTTAGTCGAACTATTTCAAGTATATTGACATCGTTACACATCGTTCAAAGATCATACATTGTATGAATAACACGATTGGCCAATGGAACAGCACGCAGCTCCTTTTGTTCCAGTCCTGTTCGCTGTCTTTTGCTCTGCTGCTGCTGCTGCTGCTGCTGCTGTCTTTGTATAGCATTTTATTGCGCTGTTTGAGAAATGAGAATAGTTAATATGCAATAAAAAATCAAATATTTTGTAGTTTCGTTATGTTTTTTTTTTGTTTTCTCTCTCGCTCAAACTGTGTTTTCTGTTGTGCGCTGTAAAAACGGAACAATTTGAATTTTATGAAATGGAAAATAAAATAAACTCTCTAAAATGATCGTCTTAACATTGTGATTGTGTTTGCCGCGGTGAACTCGACTTGTCTTCTTGATAATTTTTTTTTTCTGTTGGCTTCAGTAAAACGATAAACGATAAAAACAGTCAACGTAAATTCATCAACTCAAAACACCAAATTGTTTGAAAAGAACTGAATATTTAATGTTGAAAACACCGCTTGTTAAATGCGACCGAACAGAAACATATAAATTTATTTTATTTTATTTTGATTCATAATCACATTCAGTGTAATAATTCACTTCTGGTTTGATGTTTTCGCGATCACATGAAAGAGTTGTGTTTTCATAACTGGACCATATGGGCACACGATGGTACCAGATTAAGCAAAACCAATGTGTGTGTGTGTGTGTGTGTTTGCGTGTGCGCGAGAGAGAATTTGTAAAGTTGCCACGAGAACATTCGTTTCGGTTAACGTTTTCGCAAATAATTGCTTAAAAATTAATTTTAATGACTCAAAAAGTAACAAAGTTAAAAGTTTTTCAACTTGAAATCGGCATCTTTGCAACAAACAGTGGTCTCTTGTCTTACAAATCCAGAAAATATATAAATCGTATACCGATTTCCATATGAAATGTGGCCAATTTCCCATATTCTTAACCATTTCTCTTAACATTGCTTCGCTGTTGTTTATCTCTTTCCGCAATTTCCATTTGGATGCTTACATAGACGCATTAAAAACTATCGCCGACCATATTATTCAGCCACAAAATTACAGCCGAACGTCATCGCATACGATCAACAAATACGGTCCCGGCCAATTCCAGTTAAGCCCGGCCTAATGTATTTTTAATAAGTTTTTACTTGTTCCTTTGCGTATATCGACACGCTTTGACAAAATGATTTATAATTCACAATTTTCTAGCTCTCTCTCTCTCTCTCGTCTTTGTGAACACATCAGGGGCTTAATTAAACCATTTGTTTGGGCTAGCATGCATACGGCAACATGTCTTTAACTATTCCACACTTTTAACTCTTTAGCATTACCTAAAGTGGTTGGATTTTCTCCTTTTTCTACATTTAAGTTAAGTCCATGTACCGCATGGTAAACGCATGACGACTCTATTAATCATCATGTCGTCGCAAAGATAGAATTTAACCAATTCATATCGATACCGTTCCGTTTGGAAATGGATTCAATGGTGACGATTTTTAATCATTGTCAAGAAAATGATTGACTTTTATTATTTGATTTACAAACAAAAATCATTTACGATTGATCTAATCAAATCGTTTTAAGACCGTTCATATTTTGAATTAATATTTTATTCTAAATCCTGCCCCCCAAAAACAGTTAAAATGGTCAAAAATGATATTATCACGTTATGGCATGAGTGATGTGTCGTGCACTTAATGAGCTGTTGTGCATTGTGTATTTTCTATTGAAAGTGTCGTAAGGATTTTGTTTTTAATCATGAAAAAGAGCGTTCACATTAATCAACCATAATTACTTGTAATGCATGTAATAAAGTTCTTGACACAAATCTTTATAAGCTGTGTGCGCTTGCATACACACACACACACACACAAACATATTTTGCGTCATTTCGGCGGTGTACCCAAACTGTAAGTGTGTGTCACGTGTTTTAGTTACTGTATAGTAGCTTGGATTTTTGTGTGAAATGTGTGGTGCTTTGCACGCGTGTTCACATATATCTATTTAGTGCAATGTCATATACATTAGGCCCAAGATTTAAACGGCAGTACCGTGTTGTTGGCCTAACAACATCGAATGAGTGTGAGATGTTCAGTGATACGGTACATAAATATCACATCATTTTGTCAATTCGTTCTTTTGTCTCAGTCTCCCATACTTTATCGCCACTTCTCCTCCAATATTGAATTGGGTGAACATCGAAATAACCATCAACTTAAGTGTCATGTTCCCTGTTCGACTGTTTGCAATTGTGGAATGAGTGGTGTTTACTGTTTACATTTCATATTTACTCCACACACATTTTCCAACCCTCGCATCATTTGATCGGCAATACGCCAATGCGCGCCTCTCATTCATGCCGATTTATTCTACGATAAATTTCCTTACTTTGCCCGAGCTGTTTAAATAAAGTTTCTCTTGCACGCGCGCGCTACTCTCACTCTTTCACTCTCCAACTCTTTCTCAAAACACTCGCACACACTCATTAAACAAGCAAAAGACAAATGTTAACAATGCTCAAGTCATCGCATTTCATTTTCGGGTTTCTCTCTAGTGTTGTTTTCCAAACAACATTCTCTTACAAAACAAATGAATTTTGTTTGGGTTTTTGTTGTTGCGGGCATCAAATTGAAAAATTTCATTCGGAAAAATCCATTTAGAATTAAATGATTCTAATTTTGACGCCAATTTAAATGCTTTAAAACACAGTAATTAGAAAATTGCTGTTGTTTTTCTCCGGGTAAAAATCATTAACATTTACGAATGGAAAATGCCTGAAGAAAAATGATACCATTTGTAGTCATAAATTCAAGACACTAACGCAATGATCGCAAAGATGCCACATTCTTCTTTGTGTTACTTGCGACCGATGTCACTTTTCCTTTGGTTTTTTTTTTTTTTTTGGTTTTTTCAGTTCACGATTGAGGTTTACTGAGTGGATTGTTCACCGTCATGTCATTTAAATTCCGGGAGACACACAAAAAAACATGGTTTAAATAAATTGGTGACACATTTGAATTTGTTTGCTCCCAATTAATATTTGTGAAAGTGCTGAACAGAGCATTTCAGTGTTACAAATTGCTGCACCCGAATGGATATTGCTCACCGCGCTGCTCACCGAGTCCGGAGTGCTATGCCAATTGAATGAAAAATTGAAAACAAAAACACACTTACTGTAATGTCACAGTGCTACCGCCACCGTCATCATACTAAATGGTCCTCCCGAAACGAAAAAGAATACAACACAATCAAATAGTAATAGAACGCAACTGTCACACAATTTCATTCAACGTATGCAAGTCAGTCGGATTAATAATCATAACATAATATCATAGTGGCACTTTACGAATTGAATTTGATGCGATTTGATTCCCAAAGCCCAGTTGGCCAAGTTTATGTGTGTTTTTCTAATGCAAAAAGTGCATGGGCATCGAATATCACGGTGTTTTCAGTTTGCTGTGTGATTTTTGGTGTACAATTTTTAATGAAACCAATGTGTCTCTTTGGGTGTGTGTGATCACAATGTATGAACATTTCACAATTTTGTTCATTTTCAATCGAAAGCCGAAAACCATTCATTAGATCTGACGGTAGCATTTCAATTTTTACCATGTCATAGAAAACAAGGCGAAAAACAATGTGAATAACGCACGTGTACATTTGACGGGCAATTACGCGAGATACGTAACAATTCAAATGACACACAGCAGAAACACTCGCGAATGCCATCCAGTGGGAATCAATGGTGATGTTTTGGCCAATGCTACAGAACCGACCAGAGATAGAGAGAGAGAGAGAGAGAGAGAGAGAGAGAGAGAGAGAGAGAGAGAGAGAGAGAGAGAATGAGCATACGCACGCACACGATGCCGCTACTCACCCAAAATGACCAAACAAATATTTATTATTGTTAAATTGCCTGATGCATTCTAAATTGAATGTACCGATTTCCATTGGCGGATTTTAATTTAAATGTTTTCACTTGAACGCGTGCTGATGGCACATCACCGCAAACCAATTCGACATATACGATGGCATCGGGCGACCAACACAGGACACATACTGGACAAATACCATACATACGTATTTTGCCACACGATCCGCCACCAATTTTTCGGTATCAACTCTGTTCGCCGCTTGATATATCGAGAATATGTGGAACGCAATTTATCCCGAATTGCTCTTGTTGAATAGCAGCCACCCGAATAGCCCGAGAATGAGCATCAAGCGTCCAAGCCAAAACCATTAAATATCATTCGGTGGCACGATGTTTGCATTGTTTTGACTCATTTCATTGATTTGCGTGTTGGGGCATTTTTTGCGTTATTTTGTTGTTGTTTCTGTTTTTGTGTGTGTGTGTGTTGGTTTTATTTTCGTACATTTTCAACGGTAATCACTGTAATGACCAATCTTTCAGTACATAAATTGTAATTTTAACAACCGGATACATACATTTGAACTTCGACAGACGTTGATTACATTTTTCTCAACACGAATGTTTATTTGATTGTTTGTTTCTATGGCATTTGACGCGATTCTGCCTACATAGAAAACTTAATGTATTTCAATATTGAGCTGTTACTAAATCATTACAATCGCATTTAAAACCGTAACGAATGACAAATCAAGTAAATAGTCTTGCAACATCTGAACCACTCTGAATGCCAACTGACAAAATACAATTTTACGGAAAAATTTGTCTAGGAAATAGAACGGCAATTAAAATAATGAACGAATCCAATTGAAATAAAGGATGCTGAGCGATTCTTTTACCATTTTCTCAATTGAATATGATGGGTAGATATTTATTTATTGAGAGTATTCGGCCCCAAAATATACGTTATCATTGTTAATGCTTTCGACAGACCCTCTGCCAAATTTTCAAACACCACATTGTCTACCCATTCCATTGGTTGCCATCCAAATGATTTTCTCACAATCACACGGGATTTTCACTTGATGCCGTTAAATATTGCCGTCAACATTTTCGTGTGTCGCTACCGCGCGCATTTTCATACCGATGTGACATGCTGTACAAACTTGCTGCAATTTATCCCTTGATGCTATTTTACATTGTGGTATGAGAGCAAGCATCGTTTACAAAGTCAATGTAAATGTATCAAAACGCCCCCCTCGCTTACAATGAATTGAATCAATGTGAAACATCGTCACATCGTAATCTCTTTCTGATTTTGATACCATATTTCTCCATATATTTTGTATTGATCCAGGTTTTCCGCCGCGTTCTAAAATGATAAGACAATCATTGGCGCTTTTGTGCAAATTAGAAATGGTACCGTCGCTCCAAATTGCTATGCGTATTGGTGCATTATTTGGCGTTTGGGAAAAAAGCGTTCCTTTTCTATCGTTTTAAAACTGAACTCTGTAAATTGATTGAAACGCATTTTAAATTCTCACTGTTAATTCAACAGAAATGTTTGCTATGATTAATTTTAAATTCATATTATAACAGATACACATATTAACCAATGATAACTTTTTTCTACATTTCTTATTTGAACAGCAATAAAAAAGGCAACGAGTATTGGTACGCCTCCATCCAACTCATGTCCAGTTTGTGGCGTTCATTTATTAGCAAATGAATTGGAAACACATTTTTTGGCCGAATTGGATCGATTGTACAAGCTGAGCTCAGGCCCAGAGCGTCAACGTATCCGTGCCAGTTTTAATATGAATAGTGGAATGCATATGAATAATGGGCTAATACAAGGGCCAGATAGCCGTTGGGAGGTAAACATTTTGAACATTTTGAACAAATATGTCTATAATTTGAGGATTTAAACAACAACAAAATTGTAGTGCATTGACTGAAAATGAATGGAAATCAATTTCCACAAAAAAAACAGTTATTTGCTTGCACGAATAGCAAGTGGAAGAGATAGTTCCACAAGATTATGTTTTGAAACTTACAATGAATTATTTTTCAATTGCTAGACATTTCAACGGATTCGAACAAATCGACAAGGACGTTTGCGTGCAAAAACTCGTAAGCGTAAAGGAGATTCGGAATCTGATTTCACTGAGCACATTCGTAATTCGCAGTGTCAATCGTGTCCGGTGTGCCATGGCCGATTACAACGTACACCTGAAGAAATTGCTCAACATGTTGAGGATTGTTTACGAAAGGTAAGAGCATTCGCTTCACTTCTATACACTGTGCAGCCGAAACCAACCCTTATAAACGTAAGCCGAAAATAAATAGTGGTGACGTCTGGTGATGGTGACAGCAAAGCATCTCAAACCATTCTATCAAGCCTTCATATCAAACTTTATTTTAATCAGTCTGTAAGTACTGAAAGTATTAAGCATACTTACAGGATGATTTAATAGAATCAGCTTGATAGAATGGTCTCAGATGGTTTGCTGTCACCGTCACTAGACAACGCCACCCTTTTAGATTTTAATTTTTTTTTTTTTTTTCTAATACATTTTCACCTGACGTTTATGGATACATGGCCGTAACCACAAAACACTCGATAAATTATGTAATATATTTCCATGTAAAATTTAATAAATTAAACATTTTCTTTGTCTGTGTAGAGTGGACAATCACGATCTGAAGAGGAAGATGAAACGGTTGATGTTGAAAGTTATGGTGATGAAACAGCAAGTAGCGCAATGAATTTGGCTGCCTCGCAGAACAACAACAATATCACAAAAATCGATTCAATTCGACCGACCATGCGAATTCCATTCACTAGTAGCAGCAATAGCATGCCAAGTGAAGACCATTTAATAACATCACGCAACAGTATTTGGCAACAGCATACAAAGCATGGTCATCGGCTTGGTCCAAGTCCACCAAACATGGGCCCAACAAATATGAGCCTAATGAATTCAATCCCATCGATCGGCTGTGGCCCACCGACCATGTTTCCAACGGAATCGGGAGCAACACCAACCAGCAGCGACCAAATCAATGAATACGATCGAAGTGCCGAATCACCAAATCGACATGCAACCGAACGTAATATGAATACCCGAATCGGTGAGATACCAAAAACATGTGGCCGAGATTTAAAAAATGGTGCGGAAACAACACACAACAATTGCGACAATGACAACGATGAAGAAGTCATTGTGACGAATGATGACGATGAATCGATGAAAAAAATCCCATCCACAAAAGATCTCAAGCGCAACGACAAAAATAGGTATCAATTAATTATCCCAGAATTCTGAATAGAATGAAAAAAAAAAAATCAAATATGTGGCTGCTCTAAAAAACAAAAAAATAAAATACGGTGCTAATGACCCCTAAAAACCAAACAATTTTCAGTGCGGAAGAAGCCGTATCATCGATGGAAATCGACTCGTCGGCAAATGATTTAACAAATCACAAGGCTCTGATCACATCACCCAACGATTCGTACGTTAGCACAACCAACGAACCAACTGAACCAGCATCACGTGCCCAAGTGTTGGAAGAATTACGCGCCCGAATACGAGAACTAGAAGGATCACCGCTCAAACTGCGCGGACACGAAGAGGAGCACTACAAATGCTACATATGTAAGGTTAGTTTTTATTACTCAATTTTTGTTGGCCCAATTTTGAAAGTTCGATGCAACACAATTCGAATGTTTTGTATGATTTTTCGGCCATATTTTTCCATATTTTGTACCTATTGATGGGTTTACATTTTTTATTAAAAACGCCAAAATATTGTCTCCTCCTTCTCACGTATTTGAAATATAGGATTCTAAAAAACCATGCCCCCAATGTAAGATTGTTACATCATCAAACGAGCTTCGAAAAATTCATGTTCAAAACTAAACTAAACGACGGATTCATGTAACCCAACGCAAAAATCTATTGCATCATATAAATAAGTTGTTGTTGTTGTAAGCAGGGGTAGATGAGTGAGCAACAGCGGTATTGATATCAGTTTAGCATCAAGGAATTATATGTGTACGTAAAATGTTTTAATTTAAGCATAGCAAATCTAGTTTACGAAGCAAAATAATGACAGAAAAAGATGAAAAACCACACAAACACAACAACAACAAAAAACACATTTTAAATCTAAACAAACAAACAAAAAACAAATTATACCCAAACAGTACTTTAGAATAATCAAAACGGAGAGAAACTGTTTAGCAAGCAATTATTCTTCGAAAATAAAATTGGATTTTCCAAAACTGAATAAGAAATCAGTAATAACATTTTAAATAACTTTGATTTATTGACCAATATCTGCAACCATTCGATCTTTTGCCAGAATTAAATCAAATTTCAAGTCTTTTACGAAATAGTAAAAGAATCGTGAAATTCAATACGAATAAGGCTTTTTGTTAATTAGGTTTAACATCTATCGTTAAATTACCAGTTTTTTTCTGTCTCTTTTTCTCAAGTCATTTAAAAACTAATCTACCAGTGAACGAGGTGCTTTTCAGACTCTCGCACCATGAATGCCATACAATTTTAGATGTCAACGTTTCAAAGGAAACAAAATGGTTCGAGTGTCTGAAAAATTTGACCGTGACCACTACTTTAAAAAAAAAACACTCTAAAGTATAACTACAAAATTCAAAATTCGGTTTTGTTTACTCATGGAGCTTTTCGATGATTCAATTTGAAATGGAAAGATAACCAAAAAGTCTATCCTATTTGTTACGATGTACAAAAAAAAGCACACATTTTGTTTGAAGAAAAAGCTAAAATTGTGCTAAATGTCTTAAATTTAAAGGCAAACAAGACAGGACAAGAGAAACAAAAACAACACACACAAAAATATGACAAAAATGTGCAATATACTAATCTAATTGAACTAGAAATAGATGTAAATGACAGAAAATGGTGGTGAGATTGTCATGCAGAAGAAGTGTGTGTAAGTCCATATCATTGGATTCGGTTCGTATAGACTTTTTGTTTTATTTTTTGATTGTCCACATCAAAATGTTGTGTCAAATTCACAGTACTTCTCTGAATACAAGACTAGAAAACCCATCATCGAGTAAGACCAAAGTGAATTGCTTTTGGGGAATTTTAATCGATTTTCATTTTAATTTAGCTTGTACAAAACTTTCGTAAAACGAAGCAATACTCATTTTTCATGGCATTGTTAACAATCTCACTGCCACTACCACACTTCACCAGTAAACATTGTTACGAACTGCTTCACATCGAAAATGCCCATTTTCCATGTAATTTTCCTTCAGTCGTATTTATTTGCTGCTGCTGTGTACTATACACTCACAACTCGTTTCCTTTTTGTTGTTTTCTTTTTTATTTCTTCTTTCCATTTAATTTGCGCGCATGGTTCAGTCTCTCTAGCACACGAATAATAAAACTAAATTATTAAAATATAACTGAATTGGGCGGCGCTCGGTGCCTTTTCTTCAGTACCGCCTCCACACACAAAAACAAATAAAATACGAAAAAGAGGAAAATACAACAACAACAAAAAAACACACACAAATATATATAATAAAGACAACAGCAACCAAACTTCGTTGTACCGAAATTTACACGAAAATTTCGGTTTGAAAGAAAGCACGAGGCATGTTCGAAAATAGAGAGAGAGAGAAAGATGGAGAAAAAAAAAGTGGGCGCTTTGAAAGCAAAACACCAGACTGAATATATTATTAACTGATAAAAAAAAAAACAACAATTTATTCATCACTGTGAGCGGTGGTTCGGAGCGTTTACACGGAATTTGGAGAGTGTGCAGTGAAAATTGCCAATAATGCGTTAGGTTTTTGGTAGAAATCGTATGCGTCATGTAATTTCAACTTTTGGAATTTTGGTTTTTGTATTCTTTCTTTTTTTCACCTCTTTTTATTTTTATTATTATTATTTTTAAGTTTATTAGCCATTTAAGAGTAAATAAAATGCAAGCGGTACGGTAAAATGTTGCTAGTAATGGCGAAATTGCGTTCATTTGAATGCGTAAAAAAAATTGGAATTAGTTCTTTAGAAGAGATGAGATGATGCCAACGACATCACAATCTTCACAACAACAAAAAAACACACACATACACACACAAAATAACTGTTAAATCCATACGATTTATCATTTTTCCTTATTTCTTTGTTTTAAAAATTTTTAAGTTTTTTTTTCAAGAATGAGCAAGAGCATGAGCCACATAATTTAACATGTAGTTGACCGAAAGAGACACTTTTGTTCGAGAGGTAAGACCCAAGCCATAATTTTTATGAGAGATTCGTTTTTTTTTTTTAAAGAACTTTGACATTAAGATGGTGTATACTAGTTTTTGGATTCAAAACATAAAGCATAAAGATTGGTTTTTCTTTTCAAATGCAAAAGAAAAATGTAAACCAATTCCATAAATGGCGAGAGATTAAGAAATGGAAAGGGAATAGTTTGTGGATTAGTTAGGTTAATGTGAAATATGTAGCTAAATTCAACGTTTATTGTTCAATTTATATCATTTCTCCGATCAAAGAAATACAAACTCTAAATGAAAATCATGAACACACACACACACACACATCACAAACACACATACAGACAAAACACAATTTTAGTAACTCCTTAATTTATATTAATATAAATAATTATATAGAGAGAAAACAAACAGTTCCGAATAAAGAAATCATATTCAAATTAACATTAAATTGAGTATTTTGTTGAGTTATTTTAAGTTAATTTTTCATCATCTTAAACATTATGCGATTTCATCATTCGCATGCTGTATAGCTTGCCTCTTTTTTAGAAATGACAAAATGACAAAACAGGCCAACAATGGATCAACAGTGGAAATGAAAGAAATAAAATAAACAAAAGAAAAGAAAAAAATTATTTGTCAAGGGTTACATAATTCAACGTTTACCAGACGATTTTTCATATAGCAGCGTAAAACTCACTCGCAAAATGTCACCATCTTGCCGAATAAGCACAGACAAGAGCACACACACGATACAAATACAACTATTGCATTGCTACATTGTAAGTATAAAGAAGTGTGTTGCAAAATCAAAGCATTCGCATGATGTTTATCCGTTTGGTTGGTCAAGTGAAATGGGATTGAGGACAAAAACGTATGCGCGCAAAACGATTGACAACACACTGCAGTGTTGAAGAACCGAAGCAAAGCTAGCAAACCAAGTGTATAGAACAGTGTCATCAAATAAAGCGTTTTATCTTGTAGTTCAATCGCCACAATCAAGATGGTAGAATATTGTTTTTTCTCTTCCGTCCTTTCCATCGTCCCAAGCCTTTTAAAGTTAATTTTAACACCGACATTGCTTTTCGTGTCCGAAGAGGTAAACGAGCATCGTTTTCAATCATTTTGCCATGTGTCATTTGGCCGTGACTGGCTTTGCTGAATTCATTGATTGCTTTTTGGTTTGTTTGTGATCACTGGTTTTTTTTTTTTGTTGTTGCTGTTGTTGTTTCGATCGACACTGTGATACGTACATTCTTTATTCGTTTGTTGTCCATACTTTGCAATCGATTGCATTGTAACATTGGAACAAGTTGACGGAAGACTTCATCGTCTGCACTTTTTCACTTGTTAGTTTTCCACCACAAAGTGTGTCGAAAGTATTTTTTTTTTCTTTTGAGCCCAAGAACTCGATACTCCGAAGACTACTTTTCATCTGTATACGCTTTGACATTGGCGTTGCTCGTTCTCCCAAATTGTTGGAACGTATCAAGACATTGAAACGGTAATGGAAAGTATACTTTTGGAAGATTGTTTACAAATATTTGTTATATTTACAAATATCAGAAGAATTAGAACATTATATTGGGACAAGAGATCGTTTCCTGTCTTTAGCCCCTCACCTGAGCGATGACTCCATATGGCCTGGCGTGCATAGCACCTGAGTCTGGATAATTAAGATTCGGCGACATTAAACCATAAATATGGAAAATCTTTGTGATAAGGCCTAGAATTTTAACTATATTTACAAAACAAACAATTTATTCAGATCCAGATTAGTTTTCGTTCGTCCAAAACTGTCGATTTTCAAATCGATTCATGTATATGAAAATCTTGAATTCCATAGTTGTGTTACGGCATGCGGATAGTGGAAAAGTTCGTCTTACGTCTTACATTCTAGATGTTGACCATGGAGCTTCAACCGGCTTCAACTGATATCATCTTCTGTGAATGTAAAATTGGTACAATAAAACAGATTTTTGATTGAGAAAAACGTGTAAATCTCAAAACACGAATTTCAATCGATACAAATATTGATAAGATATGTGGCAACGAAGATCGCTGTATTTTTAACAAAAATTGATAAAATCATTGTTATAAAACACTGAATCTTAATTACAAAGTGCCGAAGTGCTTATCTGAACACCAAAATCATTTTTTCAGGAAAAAATGAAATTTGATACAATTTTGGACATTTGACCATTTTTTTTTGTTCAAACATGTAAAAAAAATCCGACGAAGAAGTCACATCTTTTGTTCAGTATTCAGATGTGTGATGGTAAAACACCGTCAACTATATTTTATAAATGAAAGCCATGAGGATTGAACATCTAAACGCTTATAAATAATTCAGTAGCTGAGTAAAATAAACGCAAAGCACAAACACACATTTTAACATGTATCAAGTGGCAGTAGAACGTGCGCATCATTTAAGTTTGTCGACTTTTGTGTTCAGTTTATCGTTAAGCTACCGGTTGTTTTTTTTCTTGTCACTATTGCATTTTTAACGCCCATGTATTTTGATTTAATCCCGTGCAAAATGCAAATCATTTTTGTTTTCCAAAACACATGCAAACGCATCAGTTTTCATGAGAATCCCCTTTGAAACACGAACAAAAGAAAAAACTGATCAAAACTCAAAACTGGTCAAAAATCGCAAATCTTCAAACTAATTGTGCGATAACTTCGGGTTCCTAATTGTTGAATGAAACAATTGTTTTTTGCAAGCGAAAAATGATTTTCACAATGATGGCATGCAAAATATAAAGTTGAATTGAAAATTCCATATTAAACACTTCGAATATGTTAATCGAGTAGGACTCTGGAGTTGTTGGTAGCAAAAGAGCATGCAGCAATCCACTCATTCATTCTTTGATGAATTTTTTACGCTTTTATTGTTCTTTTATTTGCAAGCAATTTTATATTTCAGCGCAAACTTGAATTGTTCCGTTGTTGTTGTTGTTCTTATTGTTATTGTTGTTGCTGTGGCCGTTGGTCCGTTTTCAACGTAAGCCCGTGGTCATCAAACTTTTTTCCATGCCGAATGACAGAATGAATGCAACAAAAGGCACATAAAAACCAACTATCGAATACAATGGACCTTAATTTTCTCATGTAGTAAATAAAAACGCGACTACTATTTCGATCTGCGCGCAGGTATTGCCATTCGCACAAATTTAAAAAAGAAGAAAAAAGAACATGCACAAACACACACACACACACAAATGGAAAATACAAATTTTATTGATTTACATTTGTTGCACAGCTGCTTTCCAGCAACTTCAACTCGTTGAGTTATTACACTTGGCTTTTTGGAACACTGTTTGATTCGTGTGTTATTTTTCTTCTCTTCTTTCGGTGCGCAAATTTATTCCAATTCAGAGTGGAGTTGTGAGCTTCAGATGGACCGGCCAAAACAGCAATATACCAAACAATTGGTTTTGCGTTTGCGTTGCAGCATCACTGTGTGTTGCACATTTGGAATTTCGAGTTTGTCGATATACACAGAATCGCAAAATACAAACTTGCCGAATCGAAATACAGAATTTATTAACATATTCCAAAGACAAATAATGGTCAATATCGTGCGATTGGATACAAGTAAAGCAGTTAATTCTACTATAAATGGATAAATTGGACAAATACTTGGGCTTTTGTTTATGCATCGCACCCGTTTCAATGTGTTCATTGGCACGCCGAAGAAAACCAGCTTTCTATCGCTTTAGGTCATCATTTTTCACGAATATGAAACGAGATTTTTTTGTCGCTCCTTCTGAAAACCGACCGAAATGTCAAATGTTTGTGGATTTTTCAAACGTGTCGTTTGATGTGTGTATCTCTATTTTTACGTTATCTTTTGTGTAAACAAATAAAATTTAATTTTAAATTGAATGATTCATTGAAGATTCAATCTGTTGAAAAAGAAAACTCTTTTGGATCGCTCCATAGAGATTTCAAACGAGAAAATTGGAAATCATGAGCATTGAACATAAACAAAAGGATTTCGGACAGTTGACATGACAAAATTGCAGCACTGTTTGATAATTTTGCATCAGTCAAGAGCTTGTAGAAGAATAATCGTCGGAGTTTCAATGTGACATATTTGTCACATGCTCACAGTACGATCTAAATAATTGGAAAGAGAGAGAGAGAGAGAGAAAGAGAGATGGAGGACGGGGTCAACAAGAGCCATGTGGTCTGTGCTTGACCGGTAACGGCTTTCAATTGACGTACAGATAATTTATCATATTTATTCAATATGATGCAGCATAAATAATAATTTACACATTAGAGCATTAGAGCATATGCAGTGTTTGTGTTCACACCTTCCTTGAAAACTTCCTTCTGGCCGTCGTGTTCATATTCAATCTCATTTGTTCCTGGTGTCGATGTTCTGATTGGTAAATGTTTGCGTTGTGAATATTTTTATCGATATCTATGTATTATATGGTAGAGTATATATTATATACGTGCATTTGCTAGCTCATCCACATTTAAGATGCATATCAATTAAATTATTCGCAATTTACACAATATTACATTGCTTATGTAAAATTCAAGTTTGATTGTTTGATTGAACATTTGGTCTGGCATTTCACAAAAGCCGTAATATTCGTAATTGTTGGTTTGTCGAAGGCAATCACAATGCCATCGAATCGATACACCGTACATTTTGCTCGAGTGGTATCACTGGAGTAACTGTGTTGATTTAAAAAATTTCCATTTTGCTGATTTGCTGAATGGTATTGTTGCAGTTGATAATCTGATTAGCTGGGCGGAATTGTGTACAATGCTTGGAGATTATTTCATGCCAATAAATATCATTGGGTCACACACACACACACACACACACACACACACACAAACAATGCTATTCATCGAACCGATACAGCATTGAAGAGAGTTTGTGACCGCATCGAATTTTATGAGCCAATTGAATGTACAACAATACATATCAACGCAAACCAAACAACAAGTGCAACCGCCACACTCGCTCGGTAAACACGCAGGGAAAATAAAAAACCGACCAACAATATAAATCAAATTAATGAATTAATACAATTTTTGTTGTTGTTGTTGTTTGTATCAATCGGCTCAATTTTTGCGGTTAAGCACTTAATCAACGCCATTCACGATTGTTTTTTTTTTTTAACAATTTTGTGTATACCGTAAAATTGGTCGCTAGCGTTATGCTGGAAAATTAGAAAATCGAATTCAATTTCGTATACAGCGCGAAAAAATAAAGCTGCGTGGTGATTTTTTTTTTGCGCGCCCCAAAAATATCATATCAAGTTAGCGATATCCCTCTTCATTGCTGATTGCACTGTTCAGCCAATGTTTGTTGATTTGTCGTCTGTCGTGTATTTCGATTTCAGCATTAAATATTTGTTCATCATTTTCTCATCAAATATTCAAATGGTTAAACTGTTTCAATTGCACTCAAATTAAAATGTACAAACGCAAATTAAAAGATTTTCAACACCACCGACTACAAATAAAACGACCATCACGGTTAAAATTGAACGTTGAATGTGAGTTGGTGGATGGGTGAGTGGGTGGGGAAGGCGTACCGAAACACAACCGAACAAAAAAAAAAACACTGTACATGAAAAATAATTCTCCACTAAACCACAAAAAATACTCAACATAAACACGCGAATATGGTTGAACATAATTTAATTATAGTTAACGCCCTCACAGTTCCGGTTGGATGAAAAGTTTATCCGCGCTGACGGAGTTTTGAGTGTTTTGTATGTGCGGCAAGTTAGCGAATTTTCACTCCAACTTTTTTGCATTTATTTTAGCGATGAACAAGAAGCAAAAAAAAAATGGGAATCCGTTGATTATTTGAAAATACAAATGTTCTTGGCCAGCGGCAGGCTATTTTCTTCGATTTGCCCGTTGGACGTTTTCGCATGGAAATCGGCACCAGAGATATTTCTGTTGACATCATAAATTTGTGTGCAACTTCCAACGCCTGATTATGGCAAACGGTTTTTGTTTGATATGCAGAATACTATTAAATGTTAGGGAGTCTGGTTGATGGAATCGGCTGGGTGCGATTCACTCTCTGTCTATGGTTCGTTAATTTTTATCCATTTCGTTTCGCTGACTGAACTGTTGCGATTCTTAATCTGATTGTCATTTGAAGTGCAGAGTAGCGATGACGTGTCGTGTATTTTTTATTTATTTTTTTTTTGATTCCCTATTTCGGTTTGTCAAAATCATGATTGTCTGTATGTTTTGCCGTGATATTGATTTTGTGTCATCGCCATGCCCCGTGAGCTGCTCCCAGTTAAACGTTTGAACCAAAAACCTAGCAAGAAAAAAACCGTCCACATCGTCATTGACTTGGAAATAGACACAAATCACACTTCGAATCGTTTGGTGTGAAGCAGATTTTTTTTTACTTAGTTTAGTTAGTTCGCAAAGAATCGTCCAAAATACTGAACTATCGCAAAACGAACTATATCGCCAATATCATTGTTTGTTCTGTCCAACTGTAAATTGCATCACCGAAGCCGTTAATGTGTTGATTTCCTTTGTTCCCAATCCACATTTATAGAATATAACAATCATGTAACACGAAGTATTGGAATTTTCTGCGACCGATTTTTTGTTGCTGTTGTTGTTGTTGTTGTTGTCATCATCATCATCCGTTGTCATTGTCGTTGTCGTCATCATCACTCCAGTCCACTCCAAATACTTATCATTTTTGCGCAAATGCAAACATAAATTGGCTCCAGTGTGTTAAACGAAGTGTTAAATTGGACATAATATGCATATCGCATAAATGAGGTAACGTTGATGCATTCAAAAACTAATGCACAGGCAATGTGCGCCATCAGCCATTTATGAGGCCAAGTAAATTGTATGTGCCATGTACAAACGAGCGGTTGGTGTGCGCAAAAGATCATATCAAAATAACAGTTATACAACTACCATCCATATAAATGTTCCTTGCAACCTTACATAACCATTTACAAATGCATACGGATGCAACCGCACAGAATATTCTCTGCCATTTTGAAAATGCATAATTCAGCTCATTGAACATTTCATTTAAATTTTGTGCTCGGTCTCTCTCTCTCTCTCTTCCTCTCTCCCGTTTCTTTTTATCATTACCATCAGTTTTTCGATATTCTGAAAATGATACTTGGTTTTTGTTGCACACAAAATTTCGATAGTTTTGGAAATGAACGTCGAGAATTGTAGCATTTGAAATGGCTCAGTGCTCATTCTTAACCGTAGAATGGTCCCAAAAAACGACCAATGTAATAGGTTATTCCCTATAGGTTTCACTAGTTTATTACACTGACTCACATTTTAGGTGCTATTTAATAAATAGTATTTATTAATAATAAATGTTGAAGGAGGTGAGCTTTACTTTTAACAATGAAATCCACCGAACAAATAATGACGATGTAAGTCAATCGAATGATTGTTTTTTTCTTTTCTTTTGGAGTTGTTTTTGCGTCATCGCAAATCACTTGAGACGCGTCGTTGACGACAGAATTCTGCAGACCAAAATGATTATCAACCAAGCACCTAGATTCACGTTTATCATGCGATTTATCAATACTAGAGTTAGCACAGTAAAATGAATCATCTTCCAGCTTTTGGCTCTGCTTAGTCTCTTTGACGTTCATATTTTTATTCCTAATTGAAAAATTTCATTCTTCCTACTTACAACATTAACACTTGAGAGATCAAAACAATTTTCATGTGTACTTTTTTTCCCCCGTGAGTTAGTGTATCGTAAGCAGCAGATTATGTGGAATATTTTAATTAAGTAGAAGGAAGATGATGTTCTTATTTTTTCTTTTATTTCGAATTTTGGTCAAAGGTTGATGTTTTTCAGCCGGAAAGAAATCTCAGAAATCCGGAATTTTTCATTTCCCCATTTTTATTTGTCTTCGCATTTAGCTAACGACAGAAAATTATCTGGATCGTGATACTGACGCAACCAAAATTCGTATAGATCGTGTAGGTGTGTGTGTGTGTGTGGTTGAACCAATGCTAGAGCATCGAAGTGACTCTTCTTGAGTCATCAAGCGTTTGCTAAACCCAGAGGAAGGAGAAGTCATCAAATATCGTCGGCAACCCATTACAAATGTAGCGTTTATCTATTTGATTTAGTGTTGCATGCTAATTTTTTTTTTTTTCAATTTTCGTTTGAAGATGCGTATATTTTTTAAGAGAGTATGCAAAATGAACATGAAGTGCCAACAGAAGGAGGAAAAAAAAACTGAATATGAAACATTTTCTCGTGCAAGAGCGAACAGAACAAAAAAAAAAACGGTTCCTGTACAATTAACATCAACGATGAGGAGAGAATAAATTTACTTTCCTGATTCTGTACATGCGTAGTGAAATTTAATGAATACTGTTTTGCGTTTGAAAAAAAAAATATTCCCGTATTTACCATCATGTAATCGTGTCTATTAGCTTAATTGATGATTCTGTTGCTCACATAAAAAACTATCCATTCATTTTTCGATCTTTTTCATGGTTGAAACAAAAAAAACCACCAACAACATTGTAGTGAACTTCGGCCAAGAATGAAATTGAGCTTCAAAAGAATGTTGCCCCATAAATTAAATGATTGCAATACACAATCATGATTTCACCCGATTTCGAAATGGGAAATTCCAAATGTGTGTTAAATCTTTGAATTTAGTGTGAACATGTAGAATGTCTACGTTCGACTGAAACCGAAACGTGTAAATTCAAAATTGAATGTGAAATTATTTGCATTTGTAAAGCAATTTCAATTGAAAAAAAAAACAACAACAACCAGAGAACCTTCGACTGAACTCGAAATTCATTAGAAAATACCAATGAGAAAAAAAGGGCAACGAAACGATGGAATGAGCGATTGACAAATGTTGCCAATACTTGTTTATATAACTTGGTGTTGGATGCGTATCATCATAGTTCATTCAATTGGATATGGCATAAAGCGAATGGTCCCCCCTCAATGCATTGAATCAACCGACCGACCGATCGACTGAACACACTTATTCCTGTAAATTTAGCAAATTAGTTTCCGATTTATTTGGTATTTGTATTAGTGACACACAGCTATCCATGGCATCGTTTAAATATTATCGCATCTCGATCCGCTTTTATCCCGATTTTGAATCCAATCACCGCAACTCGTTAAAAAGGTATTTCTTTTTCTTTTCCGTTTTTCGCTTTATGCTGTATCTCTCTCTCACACACACACACGCACACTCACAATTGGATAGATTTGATTATAATCCCCGTCATTTGTGAGCTCAAGTGATGCAAAGAGGTCATCCGAACAACAACAAAAAACACATGTAACAAGGCATTAGCCAATCGACTGTGTAAACTGTGTGCGTGCGTGCATATGTGTGACTGTGTGTGTGTGTGTGTGTGTGTATACAATCAAAATCGGTAAATCTGAAAAGGATACGTCAACTCATACGGTAGTTAAGTGGGTAAAAAGAATTAAATTCTTTATGGGCGGACGATACCAAAGCGAATTCAAGCGGATGAACGAAATAGAAAGGGACACACACACACACACAGTGACGGAGAAAGACATAGCCCAAACGCCAATTCATATTAATCAAAATGTTTGTCACTAAAAAAGATAAATGTCCAAAGCATGATATATTGACCATATCATAAGTTGGTCCCGTTATATTTTGTAGGAGCACATTCACACAGACGCGGACGCGCACACACACAAACACACACATGAATTGACGAGCATGCATCCAAAATCGCATATGAATAATGGGCTCAGCATCTACATCTGATATGTTTATAAATGCGTGAACAAGATCCCAATTCGCAAAATATTAACAAAACACACACACACACACACCCACAGTGTTTTCACGATGAGACCGCTTCCACTAAAGCGCTTCCATCATTCGGCTGTTGTTTCGAATTCGCAATTTTCGGTCATCGGAATATGTATGATAAAAGGCAACAAACAGAGATTATGGAGCCAAATGCAAATAAACATGTGAAGTTTAACAGAGGATAAGTCAAAAGTGTGTGCGGCATGAGGGAGAGAGTGGGACAGAGAGAGAGAGAGAGAGAGAGCAAGAGTGAGAGAAATCCGAAGGTTTCCATGCATTTGAAAGCCATTTAATATGCAACCGAATTACACCATATTACGTGCTACGGTTGAAAAAGAACACCGTTCACTAGATGAAAATGGACAACATAAATCCCCTAATTTAATGTCCATTAGTCCGCAAATTTCACGCGTTAAGCTATTTTATAGTGGAAAAACGCATTCATCTCATTTCATATAGATCATCAATAGAACTTCGAAGCGATAACATGAAATCTGTCAACATGCTTTTAAAAAGAATTAGTGTTAACGATGAGAGCTCACTTCCATGACCAATAAATCTACATTTTGGAATTCCAATGAATACAACCATGTGAACGAACGACAGAAAAAAAACAATATTACATTTGCATTGGCACCCTTTGTGGTGCTTGGTTTTTTATAGTGTAAAAGTGAAGTAAAACAAGACAAAAACACACCATGGTGCACTTCACTTGAATGTCAAGGAATCCTTTTAAATTGTGCCCTATTTGTGAAAAGAATTTCCAAATGTCTTCTTTTGATTACATTTTATAATGTGAGTTGTGGAGTGATGATATAGAGATACTTGATTTTTGATTTCAGTGTGTATGATACAACTCTCATTATCGACGAGTGCACTTGAACTTGCATCGTTATGTATTTATTATCTCTTGTATGTCTTTATTTCTTGTCGATATTAAAATACACTGACGATGCACACACGGTGTGTTTGATTTGTGTCTCGTCAAAATGATTTTTTACCTTTGCTACTAAAAAAAAAAAAAAAAAAGAGAAAATGAGTATCAAAGACTTTTTTCTGTTTACCAAAAATTAGCTATACGCACTCATGGTAAACAATAAATGAATGTTGAACAAAAAATAATGTCACATTATACACCTACATCGGTGCACCTTTACATTTAGAGACGCTATCTGAAGGATTTTCATGAAAGTGAAAGTATGACATGAATTAGAGTCGAACAAATATGTCCTAATCGTTGATGAAAATCGCGTGTTTTTCGAATTCATCACGAGATTGACTCAGCTCAGAGATGGAACATCTGGCGTTATACTTTGAGATGAGTATGCCCAATACTAAGTTCATTGAGTTTGAATAAACTTTTTTGCCCTTCTTCAAAGAGCACCAAAGTGGAAACAAAAGATGTATGATAATCAAGGTTCTGAACTATAGTTTGAATTTTTCTCGAATTCATTCGAATCGCATCTTTAGAACATTTTTCATTAAATTGTGTCCTTAAATTTGAAATTCCAAGTAAAATGTTGGAGCTCAATTTACAGCGATTTTCGGCATGTTTTTTTTTTCAACCTTCAAAAATGGGCAGTTCAATCGTAAAAAAAAAAAATGTAATTTCCCCACCATTGGCAACCACATTTTCTCAAGATGGTATCATTACGAAATACAGTTATAATCGTCTTCTTTGTGCATTATCATCGAAGTTTCAAATGAGAAAAGTTGAATATAGCATTGAAGTGGACGCGAATCACGGGACACAATGAATCGTTTCGCATAACTTATTACCATTTTTAATTATGTAAAGGGCAATAATCACCCTTTTTTTCATAAATTTGAGCCTTTTTTGGTTTTCATCTTGTATCTTAAGTGTGCGCATTTTATTAGATTTTATTTAATTAAATTGTCTGAATTTTTGTTGGTTGGTGTGTTAGTTGTGCCCGCCAAAGCGAGGCATCACAAGCATAAGAATCCGTAAGATTGTTAAGATATATATTATTGTATTTGATTCGATGCGCGCCTTTTGTTGGATTGATGATACTGTGTCGGCGGAATCGGGTGAGTTGTGCTCATTTTATGTCAGAATACGTTGTGTGCTTTTTTTTTATTGTGCGGCACACAAAAAAAAAATATTGTTAAACAGTTAGCACTCCTGTGCCGAAACGAATCGTGGTTTGAGCGTGCACAAAGTGAAAGAGCAAACATTCTTAAGCGCAATGCATTGTAACACCCTCGTCGTTTATTAGCCAGGCGAAGTTTACACATTTTTATCGAAGTACATTTCTTTGTTTAGTTGAAGTAAGAACGAAAAATCTTTTTTTTTCTATCTATTATTGTTATGCAGTGGGGTTGTTCATTTTCGCGTGGTGCTGTGAACACAAGTAAGAACGAGCGTGAGAGAGAGAGAGAGAGAGAGAGAGAGAGAGAGAGAGAGAAAAAAAAACCGCAGCTAAACGACCACATTCTTTTTTTTCATAGTTGATAATTTCCGTTTTTTCTTTGGTCGGCTTTTTAAATGGCCAAAATATGAAACGAAAAAAAAAGAAACAGATGATGAAATGGCATTTTCTTTTGTATTTTTATTGCTAACAACGAAAATTTATCAAATATGAAAAGAAAAAAAAAATGTTAATAAATATTCTATTTTTCATTTTCTTTTGATTACATTTGTTGTCGAGTGGTAGGTAGATGATACGCAAACTACCAAATAACATACTGTAAATGATATTTTAACAATGAGTTTTTATTGCTAGACGAAGGGTAGGCCAGACAAGAGTCCAGCGCTTTTGAACACGCTCACAGATAACAATGATACAGCTAAAATAACTGTCATAAAAAGTCAAGAGCAAAGACTCACTGAAATCATTTAGATGATATGATTACACGTCATGGCGCTGTCGTATTGTTATATGCACACGCGTGGTGTGTGTTGGTCTTAATGCTTTGATTAACTTTACGTAGATTTGTAGTACTGGTTTGGTCTTCGTTCAGATGACACATTTTTTTCATCTATTATCTTTTATAACTCAATTCGGGTTTTTTTTTTCGTCGACTCGTATAAAAATGCAATATATTTGTTCGTTTAATTAATGGGAAAAAATGCAAATAATTTTTTCGTTGAAAACATATTTGATGAGATATAGAGATAGAGCAATAAACATTAACATTTATACTTGGGTAAAACTCTTTAAATTATGATTACGTGATATAAATGTGTGTTTTATTTCCAACACACAAAAAATGCAATAATTAAGATGGACCATTTCATCATTAGAGCTTAGATTTCAATTTGAATAAGATTCGCCAAAAATTGAATAGAATGCATTGAAAAATAGAAACTAAATGACGTCATGTCAAAGGTCAACATCTAAAAACGAGCACGGTTTAGATGTGTTGAGCGCAAAGATGACAGAATATTGATATTTTTCGAGTATAGAAATTACAATGCACAAATGGGTGCAAAAACCTATTCATATTTCTGAGCCAAGTATAAAATTGTAATTTGTAAACGGGTGGGAGAGCAGTGAAACTGTGAAATCAAAATATCGTTTTGAGCGCCGAGCTGTTGCTTTAACGGTGTAGCTCACTCTCTTGATCTGAGTTCACAGCGCATTAAAAGTATATTTTGAATTCAAAATTTGCATATAAACGCATAAGTGCATTTTGGCATAGCATGTTTGACTATGTAGTCTTGTCTTCATCATATGTTTGAATAATATTGCCGTTGTGTGCATATGAAGCGGTCGCTCATCATATTCTGAACCCTCATCGACGCATTTCACTGCCAACCCAAGTTGGTATTTTGTTCATTTTCATCGTTTGCGATGGGATGTTGCGTGAGTACGGGTGGAGGAGGAGAGGGTGGGAGGGAGATGCAGTGTGCAGAAAGAGAGAAGTCAAGTAAGTGGCAACAGCAACAACAATAAATCAACAATTTAATATTCTGAATAATCGTAAAATTTTATCACTCTGATTTAAAAAAAAAGAGAGAGAGAGAAGTATCAACAAACGCCATATGGATTGCAACCAAGTGCGTTCTCTCTATCGTCGCTGTCTTTCAAAAATTCGATCGAAAGAATAAGCATGTTAGCATATAGACGAACAAGAGCAATAATCATCGTCAAAGAGAAACGATTTGCGCAGACAACACTGCACAAGCCTTCAAGCGGTAATGACAACCAAACGAATTTGACTACCGACGCTGAGCTAGTGGTAATGCTGATGCTCATGCCGATGCTGATGTTGTATCATCCACTTGCCACACACACATACACACGGCAAATACAAGATTTATGCTCACACCAGGATCCACCGTATTGACGACAAGATGATTATTACAATGAATCTCAAGCATTTGAAACATTTTAAATATTGGTTCGCTGTTCGCGTTTTGTTGGTTTTTTTGCGTGCCTACCAACAACAACGATAAATGTTTGATACTTCAAGGTGCTCACCGCCACCGTCAGACAATGCCAAAGCAACAGTGAACAAAAAAAAAAAAAACAAGATTAAATGCTCACTTTCATTTAGCCACCCAAAAGTCTATTTTACACACTTCATATGGATTGGCGTGGATTTTATGGCAGAACCGTTGCCAAAACGGCATGCAAGGCCCCGAAGAAAATCACGTAACGAAAAAGCAACAGGAACATTGAGAGCATGGAAACGAAAATGACGCTGTACAACTTTCAAACCAAACCAGAAAATTTATGTCAGACGATGCGAGGAAAATGTTAGTAGGTTATAGCAGCAAATGAGAAAATGATACAACTTCCACATGTGTGCTTAAACCATCGGATATTATCGAAGCCGCACACCATCGAATCGAAATCTGCACTTATTTTTCATTTTTTTTTTTTTTTTTGAAATCTCTATAATTTAACGGTATTAGATGACAATGAATATTATCTCAATTTTTTTTTAATATCACGTTGTTCAAGACATCAGAACCGATTTGTCTGTTTTTCAATTCATCACACGTCATTTTTCATTAAAATGATACAAATCCATCCAGAATGAAGATTCTTTTGCTTGAAATGTACGAAACACACATTTGATATTAAGCTTGTGAAAGACAATCTCACTGTGAGAATAGACAGAGACACCCTTGTGTAACATGGACTACGTTATAAGAGGTATTAACATATTTCTCATGGTATGGTAACATATATGGCAATGCATGGAACAATGCATGGAACAACACAAAAACACCATAACAATCTGAATTTGTACATAAGGAACCTCTTATCCCAACAAATTCTCAAAACAGTAGATTAAAATCCATATTTTTCAAAAATCAAACAATTTTTTATGCCAATTCCTTTGGCATGTGATTGTGTTCGATGTTCACCACATTCGATGGTATTTTTTTTTCTCTCCCCTAATTGGCAAATGACAATAGACGTTTAACTGTACTAATCACCAAGTGCCAAAGCTTTGTGGCTAATTGGCCGTGTTTTTTTTTTTGTTGTGAACACGCGATGTGAACAAATTTATCGGTGGCCAACAATGAACAGAGACGTGCTTCCGTTGTTATAGCTTTCACATGATTTCAGTGACTTTAAAATTGTTGAAGCGTGTACACTTGTGTGGCAATGACAGTACTCTTCATTAGTTCGACGACCATTTTTGTTGTTGTTCTTCTTCGGCTTCATGTTTTTTTTTTCATTCATTATGATTGAAATACACATGGCTAACAAATAATTGTACTGTCGTTTGCTCACTGGATGCATTCGAACTTTATTTTATTTCTCGTGCTATGAATGCAGAATATTTAGTGTCATTTTTTTCTGTGAAGCTTAAAAATTAAATTTTCAATATTTAAATTGAATTAAATCAATTTTCTATTTGAAAATTGTATGGATTTTTCAATGGTTGGAAAAAGAATTGATGGGAATGGCAATGGCGGAATGAGATTTAATCATTTTTTGTTTTTGTTGTTGTTGGATGAAATGAAAACAAATTTTTCACTGGAAATGCATAATAAAAGTCCAAAAATTAGTAATTTACCAATTAAACGAACACAGCGTGCTTCAGTTGCATAAAAAATCAATTGTATTCATTCAGTTACCAGGTGCTTGTTGGTGCAACCAACCACACCGAACCAAACAGTTCAGGCCAGCAATTACAAGAGCATTTTAATATTCTAACGAAACGGAACGGAGGTCGAGTAAGCGTGTGTGTGTGTGTGTGTGTGTGTGTATTTTTGCACGTTAAATGGTGCTATGTAGTATGCTCACGTAACCAAAGTATGACATAAAATGAATCCAAATTAAAATCGTATTTAAAAATCAAAAGTATGCAATAGCGGTTATTTTATTACGCGCTCGGAATATTTAAAAAATTTCAAACATTCATTTTTTAGCCGAATATTTGGTCGCTGTTTCCCTTTCTCTTTCGAAACATTCGCCGAGCATTGCATACGTGTACACACACATTACACAGCCAACCCATTCCATCGTTGATGCCAACAGTCAGCCCCAATTGCATTGGTGACTTTACCTACATCATTCACATCAAATAGCCGGCATTGTTCCAATCTAGCCGCTTATTAGTACTGTTTATGCCCATATGGTCAACTACAGACAATTTCAACAAATGCATTTCAAATACAACAAAAAAATACCACTTTAAGTTGGAAAAAAAAAAGTCTCAACAAAACTCCACTTTAATAAACACCTATTTCTATTACCAAATCACACATTGAGCATTGTGATGACGATTCATCCGTGTGTTTTTTTTCTGATCGTCAGTTTTTCCATGTCCATAACAAATTATTCTCCATATTTTTCATGCAGTGCCAGCAAATTGTGCTCGATCTCTCTCTCTCTCTCTCTCTCCCTCTCTCCCCGTCAATTTTTCGGCAATTTTGTTGGCTGTTGCTGGCCGATTACGTGTATTTTTACTTTGTTCATTTACGTGACGATATTTTTGTGCAATTTGCTGTTGTGTATGACATTTTTTGCACTCTTTTCATTATCTTCATTGAAATGATTGCATACGTAGAGCGTTGAATCCGAGCGTAAATTTATTTAACTTAGTTATGATTCTGTGAGCATCGTAATTCATTCATTCCTAGCAGTGACCAGCATTTTGAATATGAAACAAACGAAACACATATACAGAAAAAAAAACTGGTTCACTCAAATAAAATCATCCGAAATAACAATATTTGCCATGCTATGTGTTGAGTGTGTGTGTGTGTTTTAAAAACACTGCTTTTTTGATGCAGAGTTCAAAGCATCTCAGTTTAATGTAATTATGACACCACCACGATTTCGGCCAATTAAAAATATGCTACGAGTAAAACGATTTCGAGTGAGAGCCAATCGGTGTTTTTTTTTTCTCGTTGTCTCTCAAATCAAAGCATTTTATTTAATTTCATCATGAATTTGCACCAAAGCATACCGACGAAAATTAATTAAAACATTCAAATGACATCTTTTTTTGCCTCTTTCTCTTGAAAATAGTAAAATGGAAATGTAAAATTGGACACAAACAATTACACATGAAGACATGTGACAGAAAAATTATGATTTCTGGTTTCGAATGAACGAATTTAAAAAATTTAATTAGAGGTTTTTTTTTTTTTAAATAAATACTTTTTTTAAAAGCAAGAATTGAAAACTATCGAAAATGTTTTAAAAAAATGATTGGTTTATGAAATGTTTCGATTATGATTCATGTTTGAATTTGTAAAGGTAAGCTCCTGATATTTTGAAACTCCATTCCGATAAATCATAATGCCGGCAAAGATGTGTTCAAGTTTTGTGGGCATATTAATATCATTGACTTCGATTTATTTGGATTGAAACAGTTCTGTCCATGATATCAGCATCATCGATGTTCAGCAACTCAATGTTTACTATTTTACCGATGACATTTGACGTGCAATGTACTGTTGTACACAAAATGCGCACGATCGACGTATTTATTCACATTTGATTAATATTAAATCACCCTTGCAACTGTGACAGCGTATTGCTTGCTGACCGCATAAAAATGACCGAGTGTGTGAAAGCGAGACGGATAGAAAGGGAGAGAGAGAGAGAAAGAGCAAAAAATCGAGAGAATTAAATCAGTTTGGGTACACTAATCACCTAACTCAACTCACTCAACTCACATCAACCGCTTGAATTGTGCAAAATTTTATTAAAACAAGTTTTTCGCCGCGCCAACAAAAACACCATTCACACATATGGAACGGGCCATTAAAAATACTCCAAAAGCACAAGCTGTTTTCGCCCATCAAAACAATCCGTCAGAGAGTGTGTGACTCTCTGACTCCGGCTCCATTGTGTTAGAATGTGTGTGTGTGTGTGTGTGTTTAGCAGAAAACTTGTCCGTTAAACAGTTTGTGATAATATTGTGGCATTGTCGGTATATATCTGTATAAATATTGTCATCAACTGGGAACACTGTTGTTTTTTGGCATTTGTTGTGCAATAAATTCAGCGGTGATGCGCCGCTCACATACAGTTGCTAATGCTGATGATGCTGTTGCTGTTGCGGTGTACAGCGTTTCAATGTGACACACATGTGAAAACAAATAAAGTTTGTGCTAAGCCAATGTATGAATACGGCTTTCAACCATGATTATGGGGCCGGTACTTGATGTATGCAATAGCATGTCTGTATGGGGGCCAATGCATGTGATTCGGAGCCTCGGCAAGTCTCTGAACATGAGAAATTGACGGTGTTTGTTGTCAACGAAATTATGTCATACATACAGCATTACAGTCGGCTGAAGTTTATTAAAAAAGTTCCGTTTGATAAATATAATTTGTCGGTTCGTGATGCATTTTTTCGACTGTTGTTGTTTTTGTTGTTGCTTACTTGGCCATTGTAACTTACTTGCTGGTGAAGTTGAGAAACACTTTTTCTTAGTCATTTACAGTATCGTTACCACCATTCGCCATTGGAATGAGGTGCTGTAACGTGCTTAGAAATTTAACCGCAACATAGAAATTTGCCATAAAGACAGTTATTCATCAAGGGCAGCTGTTACCCTGATTCGTCATCGATCAACCACCTTTTTTTTATGACGACGACGACATACAAAAAGCCGAGAATATGACGACAACGAAATGTCCGTGTTGGTGGTAGAAGTCACTGTATGCCAAAGTCTGGAACAGCAGACAATATTTTGAACATTTTCATACATTTTCAGTTTACAATTGTAAATCACCGGAATTACTTACTAGGTTTAAAATCTATGTACTACGATTGTTGTCCGCATTCAATGTACTAAATATTACAAGAGTCTAACTTGTCTACCAAATGTTTTTGGTTGTTGATGCAATTGTTTTATATAATCAGTGTGAAAAAAAACTCACTCTTTTGATGTTTGCTTTTCCAGCGTTTGGCAAATCAATGAATTTTAGTGCGATCACCAATTTTTTTTTCTGGTTTGATTTTCTATGGACCACCTAATTGAGCTCAGTTTGTTAACTGATGTCATTTAAAATAAACGCATTTATATCCGGTTTGATGCTATGGCCAAAAAAAACGGCCATCAATTAGATTTTGTATGCCCAAAATATTCGGCCACCACACATAATTTAATGGAATTTATTTAGTTTTTATATTCAAACTGTTTTTCCGAGTCAGTAAATGTTATCATTTGGCCATTCATTGTACCGGTTTCATTTTGTATTTACATACCAATCAGTTTTATTTGGGGGCAACTCACAAAAATACCATGATATATGCAATTATGTGCACTGTGCGATGTCCCATGGAAAAAAGCTTAGGTTTTTAGTTCGCCGAGTACAAAATGTCATTTGCTATTTATTCCACCATGCCAAAAACGCCGCCGCTAACAAAGTAAATATGTGTGCCTCTCTCTCTCTTTCTCTCTCTCTCTCTCTCTCTCTCTCTCTCTCTCTCTCTCTCTCTCTCTCTCTCTCTCTCTCTCTCTCTTTCTCTGTGTGTGTGTGTGTGTGTATTTGAATGAGCGCGTGCAACTATGTGCATTTAAGAGTGTGTAAAAGTTGTGTTGGTGGTGGCATGTAAATCTCAACTGAAATGTCCGCATGTGAATGCAAAAGCAGTTGTACACCGATAAATTAGATTGCGTTGACATTCTGGGGATAAAGTGGAATTAAAGCATGTTTCAACATTCAAAATAAAATCGTCGAACATCGAACAAAACTGAGCCCACAGCAATTTGGGCTGTAAAACAATGTGACACAGACTAAAAGAAAAAAAAACATCGAGTTAACAAACATCGAATCTCGAAAATAAAATAAAATAACACAAACATAACATTGTGTAACAATAACAAAAATTGTTATCAGCATTGTCATTAAGCTCTACTTTCTCGCTACAATTTGAAACATTTCGCACGAAATGGTGTTTCGGTTTCGATTTGGGTAAAACTTTATTTTCTGCATCAATCGAAAACCATTTTTACGTTTGCACACACACAAAAAAACATAAGCTGACCGGAATATTTATGCAGTCGAAACTTAAAAGACAGCCGAAAAATTGCAAATCACCGCCAAATCCATATGGTTTCAGTGTCCCTTCAATTGGTCCAGTGTACCGCACACTAAATTCTACCAAAATATCTAATGTTTGTCAGAATCGGCCATAGCCCATCCGAAGTGCTGTGTAGCTTAAAATGTCGAAGCTCAAAGTCAATCAAAGATCGTATTTAAAACCATTTGCATGGTTTAACATTACTTCATTGCACAATTTTTCCGTGAAAATGAAGTGAATTTTTTTCGTTGCTGTTGTTCGTGGTTTGCTTATCTAAATTTCAATTTGTTATTGGTTTTTGCGTAAAAGAGTGTCTCTTTTTTGTTTCGTCCATCGTGAGTATAGTATTCACGTATGTCGTTTTGACCACATCAAGTAACACAAATATGTTCGACCACAACAGTCATCCACAATAATGGACTCTGGATACATGGGCTCGACGTTATGAACATTCGATGAAAGCTTATCTTACTTGTGTGTTACTCTTCAGTTGAAAAACTAATCCGAGCAGTCTATTCATTTCACAAGAAACTGAACTGTTTATTCGAAATTCACATTTTGTTTGTTTTTTTTTTTTTTTTTTTTTAACCCCAAAAATCATTCTCAATTTTTATTGTGATATTTCTATTTTTCGCGAACGGTTTTGGAGAGAGGAGGGGGACTCTCAATAAAAGAAGTGTTAAGGAAACGAATTGAAAAGAATAAATAGATATTTTAAATTTCCTGCATCAGTATTTATTTGGACACATTTGCACCCTTTCATATTCACGTTATGGTTGTTTCGTTTCCAGTTGACTTCCTTCTCACAAGTGAACAAATAAAATTCAAATAAAAGGCGAAAAAAAAAACATGTGAAACAGCGTATTCATTGTGTGTTTTGTGTGCATGCGGTATGGTACATCGCAACGAATTCAAAGCAACGAAACCGATCCGAATCACATCAGCCACCACATTGAGCAGATAAACGAAAGTGAGATGAATTCAAGACCGTCGGATATCATAATAATTCATATGAATGATAAGCGAGCACACATAATACGAAGTTCCTTCAATGTCGTGATGATGTTTTACGCGGATAACGGCTTGTAATTTTCTTCCGAATGACTAACTATTTTGTCAATAAAAGAAAATCTGAATGAAGGAAGACACAGTGCCACGATGTGGTTTTTGAAAAAAAAAAAGAACAAAAAAACAAACCGCCTTTCAACATGAATTTGCATACTGAAAGCCGAAGGAATAGAACCCAGCCAATATAGACGTATGTATATATTTTGAACGAGAACAAAAGAGAAACAATTTTTCAAAAATATGAAAAAGGGGATGACAGATTTGAATCTTTACTTCAAATTTGCACAAATACGTGCCTCAATTTCAGTCAGACAAAAATAAATATAACAAACAATTTTGTTATATATTGTAAGTACGAAGAAAAAAGTATTCATACAGATTTCAAGTATTGATTAAAGGATGCCCATAAAGATTCTCAAACTGATTAATCGCATTTAACAGTTTTAACAATTTGGCATGAAATTTGGCCAAAAAAAAAAATGTTCAAAATCTTAAATTTCAAACAATTTTCTATCATCAATATTCTAGTACAAAAAAAAAATTGACCAATTCATACTTTGTGTACAAGTTATCGGTGTTGCAAGGAAAAAGAAAGAAAAATTTACAAACATCATATGTGAAACTGCCTTTCAATATAAATACTTAGCAGGAGACAGAATTATAGGAAATGGCATTGGTCCTGGCTTAAAATGAGAGCATGTTGCACAGACATAGGAATAGTTTCGCTTAGGTGGTTGTTCTACTCTGTTGCAATGGAAACCATTTTTCGGCCGCATCGGAGAGCACACCATTAGATTTATTAAGCAAATAAATTTTCAAGCGTTATGCTGGTTTTTACTTAACTGCTGTGTGTTTTTTGTCTTCCGTGTATGTGTGTGTGTGTGTGCTGTCATTATATGGCTTCCGCATCATATCCTCCACTTTATGGAGCATATATGAGAAATTGGTGGGTTTTGGTGTTAGATAGTTTTTTTTTTTTTTGGTTTGGCATGGTTGCTTCCTTCATCACCACCTCTAAATGGTTAGAAACCCCCCTTGCAAATAAATTACATGTTAGTCCGATAACTTTTTATGTTCATGCATGTTTGAGATGTGTGAAATGATTTAGGTGTGTGTGATATGGTCATTAAATGTAGTGTTCGCAAATTATGAGAAAATTGTCGGGGGCAAAAAAAAGCACCCAGAATGCATTGGGCTTGGAAATTTATTAATGTTTTTTTTTTGATATTTCATTTTATATTTATTTTTTTTTTTCAACAATATCGTTCAAGAGTTGAACTCAACCAAGATATAAAATAGAAGAGAAGAGATTTTATTTCGACAAGAAAAAAGAAATTGCAAGACAATATAGATTCAATTCACAGGAAAAGGAAAATGGGATTTGTTTAACTCCTTAAATTCAGAAATTCTGATGTCTTTTTGTGATGACTCTGATCACACCACCGCTTGTACATTGTAAAATTGTCAAACAAATGTTATCAACTTGACTGAACTAAACCGTTTTTTTTTTGTTTTTTTTTCGTTGATAATTACAGTAGATTAGATGATGCCGTTGCTCTTGATAGCATTCTCATTCTATTGTGAAAGTATCTTTGAAACAAAACACGTCCAAATCAATGTGATATATTATTCTGTATTATTAAGCAATTGTTTTTATTTTCTCGCTTTGTTTTCTTCATCTAATCAAGAAACGCATCGTGTAACAGTGAACGAGCCACACACACAAAAAAAGAGCGGTGCCCTGTTTTATTGAAAACAACGAAACTTAACAACAGTTGCAATGATAATAATAATGACAAAGAGATAACGGAACAAGAAAAGCCAAACACCAGAGGTGAAGAGACGAAGGCCACCAAACAAAACAAAAAAACAAAAATGTGTACACAACGAGTGCAGGAAGAAGAAGAAGAAAAAAAAAATCCCCATTAAAATCTCTGTCAAATGATAAAAATGCAATTAAAACACAAGTGACGTAATTTCACTTAATTAAATTCCATTCTTGGGTTTTTTCCATCGCTTTTTTTTTCTTCTTCTTCTGGCAGCGCTCGCGTTCATTTATCCAATAAACATTCACATTTGTATCGAATGTCGCCCGTTTGTTTTTTTTTTTTTTTTGGTTCACTGTATCCTTCTATTTGATGCTCCCTTGAAGAAATTGAGCCCGAGCATAAGAAATCACAGGAAAAAACCTACAAATAAGTCGTGCACATTTTTTCCATTTTCTTCTACTCATTTAAATTGCACAGATTCACTTAAAAATCACCAACTGGAAAAAATGCCCCCGCATCGTTAAACAACATATTTGCAGCCAGGGGAAATTTGAAAAAAAAAATTATATTAAATTAAAAGATGCAAAACAGAAGTGGAGATGAAAAAAAATTGTGGATGTGTTGAATTTTATCCGTCGTTGGCTTTGCAGAAAATGTGCAATAAGTCGCGAATTCACTTAACTGGCCTGGAAAACTGGCAACTGCATATCATGGCAAAACGGTAAAAACACGTCAGATAAAAAGTTAGCAGTCAATCCCAGTTTGAAATATGCATATATTTTTATGTCATTGATATGCTTAGACGTGGAGTGGACGTACAAGTTGAGCTAAGCAAATGATGCACTCGGTTTATTCAGAAGTGATGGCTTAAACCGGGCTTCGAAAAAAAAAATCACATCAATGCCTGTTTGAGATCGGTAAGCCTCTACGAGGGCACATAGTAAAATATAGTATCGGTGTCTTGCACCCATTCCAATGTCAATTTTAAAGCATGCTAATCTCTTTCACATTTACACGATATAACGAGTTCACTTTAGCGTGTACAATATGTCTCCGTATCAAACAGCAACACGAACGTCGTTGTTGCTTTAAAATGAGGGGTGGACAACAACACCCAACAGACAGTATCCCATGCATAAGCCGCACTCTGTACTGAAACAATATCACTTGAAAATGATTCGGTGCGTTTCGTAGAATGTTTACATGCGTTTCATGTTACATCGACAAAGAAAGAAGACACGGCTCGTTTGTACTGTCTTCTCTCCATCCCTTCGTCTTTTTATGGTGTCACTCTTTGGCAATTGCCCGAATAATCCACTGTTTAAAATAAAAAAAATATACACCAAACGGATCAAACCCGAATTTTGAAAAAAAAAAAAAAAAAAAAAAAAATCCAAATAAAAGTCAGCTCCGTATAATCGACTGACAAAATCGCTGGACCGTTTAAAAATGTGTGAATGGGTGACATCGACGAAATACAGGAGGAAATCTGGGCTGGTTGTTTTTGTTGGTTCGTGTCGTGTTAAAATTCTTTTTGTGCGTCAGATTTGTGTTCATATCTTCAGTCGTTTGTACGCTTTATGTGCGCTTTATGAGCCTCAATACAACGTGTTAATTTCGCTTGATGGAAAAATCCAATTTTTAATTTCCGACTTCGTTACTGTTGCTTTGTCACATTGTCACTGATGTTGGCATTTCAACCTGCACCTTTTCGATATCTCTTTCTCTCTCTCTCTCTCTCGTATTTTATTCTTCTTTTCCTCTTTTTTTTCTGTCCGTTACTTGAATGTATCTCAAGGAACTGGTGAATCGTTCAATGTTTCATTTTATTCTTACACTGCTACTTCTTCTGTTAATAAGATTTTGTTTTTCGCTTTCGAACCACCGACAGTCGTGCAAGCAATCAAGACATTATTTGAAAATCAATTATTCTCTCTTTTTTTTTATTGGATTTAATTTAGAACAAGTAATCTTTAGAATGGTTGGGCAATTCACTACAATAATACCTTTTGAGTACATCATTGCTCATTTAATTGGCAACACTTCTTATTTGCTAGAATGAACAATTGTTTTTTTTTGAATTTTGGATTTTGGATTAAATGAATTACATACGAAATGCTTAGCATTTTAAAACCAACCTTCTGTACAGAGCTATTCATTTAAATAAGAAAAAACCTGGTGAATATTCACTAAATAACAAATTAATATTTGGGTATTGGCTCGTGTGAGAATTACGCTATTAAAATGATTCGCAAATGAGATTCATGAAGATGATTTGGAACGTTTTCGTTGTTTGACAATCGGTTCCGCATTAAGTGGTTCTTCAGCCAAACGTGGACTTTCATTCATATATGGTTGGTCTCGTGCTCTAAGTCCCGGTGGAGTTGCTTCGATGAATTTCTTATTTATCACTTCCACCAGATCCAAAATATCAAGCACTGATTCGAGTAATCTCTCTTTGACAAAGTGCATGTTTTGCTTCTGCAAATTTTCAAATTTATTTGACTATAAAATTTGCGCATCTTATGAATTTTATAATTCATTTTAAAATGTATACTTACTGTTCGACGAATACTTTCCGCTTCAGTGATGATTTCGTTAACATTCGGAACATTTTCCGCTAATCGTTTCTTCAATCGTTCGCTTGAGGCCTTTCGACGTAATTCATAGAATTTCTGTGAGAAAAATAACACCAAAATCACATTTTAGACGCCGACTTTATTTGTCTAATTGTGAATATTTTAAATTGTATTGAATGTGACACTTACAATGTCATCTGGCTTCAATTGAAACGGGAAATTGGGAATGTCCAAAGCTAACTGTCGCATCATTTCCTGATGTTCGGCCATTATTCGTGAATGACTATGCACCGAAGAAATCTAACCAAATGAATACATTTCATTCAAGAATATTGGTTTGAGATAAAAAAAAAAAAAAAAAAAAAAATCAGATTCTTTAAGCTGTGCAATGGTTTTTTGTACATACACGCGACTGTCTGGTTGATGGACCAGCAGTACTTGAACTTGTACTTGTACTTGTCGATGGCCTTTCTTCATCACTTTCATGCACCAACATATCACGATGACGCTTCAAAATCTCCTCGAATGCAACCATTTTCGCTTTTAAATTATGATACTTTTATTTTAAAAACAAAAAAAAAAGATAAATATTTGAATATTAATGGATTTATTTCAAAATACTCATCAAGCGCCTACAACTGCATAACCAAAGTGATTATGACCAATTTTATTCCAACAATCATACCGTTCCCATGTTTCCGAGATGATTTTTTTTTTGCAATAAATAACTGCCAGAGCACTTCTGATTAAAATCTATTCTTTATAAAAAAAAAAAACTCCCACTATAATAGGCAACACGTGTTAATATTTCAAAATGCAACAAAGTGAATTTTCTCAAATATTTAATCGATGTGATTCATATTACCAAACAGTCTAATATGGCGTTGATACAAACCTTTTCCCCATTTTAATCATGATTTTTTAGTATTTAAACAAATTGACTTGAGTGTATTGTCTGATAAGTCAATGTATTGGTATTGTAATGATACTGAATCGTATGATTGTGACAATAGACATTATTTATCTATTGACACTATAAGAGTTAATCATGCATATCAAAGTGGTTCAGAAAATAATAGGGTCATAAAATGTTGAGAAAAAAAAAAACAAATTTCACCTCCTTCGAGGAAAGTAGCAAAAAATACGGACAATATGAAATAAAATCAAAAATGTCCATGCAGCAGATGCCGTTGTTGTTTTAGAACTAAAATAGCTGAAATTCCCAAAAATAAATGTCTCCAAAAAAAAACCTAAACATAATCCGTTGGCCCTTTTGACAACTCATTTGACAACACACGAATGGAATGTGTCTCATTGCAAAAAAGCAATGCTTTCAAAAATTTGCTGTGCCATTTTAAAATGGTTCTAAATGGTGCAATTACATTTATATCCAACGGTGGCGTGAAACATGTGTGTTATGTCCCTGTGTCGATTTCCATAATTTCATTTAAAATACCTCATTGAGTTTAATTGGTGCCCAATTTACTGGGAGGGAGGTGAAATTTCAGACAGCATTGCCAACGACAGCGCATCAAAAAATTACAAACCAAGTTTACCATGGATGAGATAGAGAGCGGCAGAAAGAGAGAGAGAGAAAGCGAGAGCGAGAGAGGGAGAGAGAGAGAGAGAGAACAAAAAAACAAATGGAAATAAACCGTAAAATTAATATTGCGCAACGCAATCATTGTAAAATTATGTTTCATGGCGCCTTTTATTTGAAAACGCCACCATCCTACCACGGCTAACGAAACGTAGCCGTAAAATGTAAAATAATCACTCTCGGTGCTCTCGGTGTGAGTGTGAGCGAGAAAGAGAGAGAGAGAGAGCGAGCGAAATGTGCCGCTGTTTTACGTGTTCATAATTTCTATTGGATATGAAACGGATTGTTAAAGTTCATCGAGTTAAAATAGCGGCCCAACGGTAGAAGCAAGCGGTAATCGGTTGCCTTTGTTGATGGCATAATATTCAGTTTGGCATTATGCTTATGTGGAATATATATATATTTGTCGGGGTTTTGGAAAATGTGATTAAATTAAATTGGCTATGTTATTGGCTTAATTGCAGTTATACAAGCTCGAGTCTTTCTCATCCCCCCCAACCCGCGTGCAATAGCTCGTTTATCAGTTGAGAGTATGCGATTTAGCTTAAAATGGTATTCATCTTACGTGTTTTAGTTGAGTCACATTGAAATCACATAGATTTATGTATGTTGGTTTTTCGAGTTTACTCCTTGCTAGTAGTACTTATGCAATTGGTGTGTTGATTTAATAAGCTAATTAGTCGAAACAACACACTGATGTCGGGGAGGAACATTTTCACTTAACAAACAATACTCTTTTTATTTTGGTTTCTTTCTGCTAATTATTTACTGTACAAATGCATAGCATAGTTTTATAAATGGTATTCTTGAATTACATAGTAAAAAGAGTTATTGTTTTCAGATTAAACATTTTATCACACGTTTATTGTGGTTCTGGCGATGGATTATTCTCATTGCGTAGCGGCTCCATTTTTTCAACGATCATGTTCACTAGACGTTCTAACATCATAGTTGACAAATACACACGACTTCCATTCGATGTAACCGCTTCAAACTGTTAGAAGAAGAAAAAAATTGTAATCTAATGGTAAAACGTGCCAAAATATTCTAATGTTTTTCTTCTAATGTTCGAAATTTGATTCGAAAGTTGGAATTATTTGTCACTGTTAAATTAAAGTAGTTGCAATTCGAATTTCATCAACCGCTTCGCAATAAAATCTGTCAAAGATTCGGCCAATCCGAATGATTGAGCACTCACCGCATGATTAACCCGTTGTGTTTCAGTGGCAGATTCATCAACTTCAAGATAGGAGCGTCTGGAGTGTGCTGTTACATAATCCAATTCTTCACGAAGTATAGCCTGGACATTCAAGTGGTATGGAAATTGTATTGGCATAAACGAAACAAAGAGCATTAGATTCATAAAAATTGTATACATTCAAAAGTAAAGTTGATTGTTAAAACTTACTACAGTGGCACGAGGTAAGTGATTTGGTATGAGAACCATGTCTGATGTCACCGACATCAGAATACCAGCCTGAGTGTTTGCAACGCAGACTTGAAGCTCAAGAGCTCGAGACTATAAGCAAACATTTTAAAATCCATTTATTTATTGTTGATCATTCAAATGTCAAATAGAATAACTAAATTCGATCGAAAATATACCAAACTAGACATTGCACGTTCAACATCACTGAGGCGAAAAAATTCGGCCACTTCCATAAAACGATCAGCACCAACCATCGTTGCACGCAAATCATTTAAATATTCTTGATACGCTTTTGCCTTACGAAGAAGAACACGAAACTGCAATCTTAACTGCAAAAAAGAGAACATAAGCATATTAACAATGATATGGGATTCTCGATGCGGAAGTGTTATTAAAAAAAAAAAAAAAAAAAATCCATCAATAATTTTATTATTTTCATTTTAAAAACTTACTTCACTTGGACGAGAGCTCACTCTTCGAGCACAGCATTGTAACATTTTGCCACAATTTATTTGTATACTTCTAATAAATTACGGTAAATATAGTTTGTTTGAAAATGTTTGATAAAATGAAACAAAAAAACCAATAAAACTAAAAAGTGATTATGCGACCAAATATCGAACTAAAGTGGATCACTGCACAAATTCAAATGTTTTAATTTGAAGAAATTAAACTCAAAACTATATTCGTTTACGGTTTTTGAATGTGTGAATGTGCTAAAATCAAACCATGGACAAGTCATGCCTTACACCATTTCGATGTCACAAACGCAATTTTTGTGGTGGAGACTTTTTTTTGTGATAGGTAATCGCTTGGCGCATATTTGCCTGTGTCTGTGATTAGTGTACTGACATTTCATTTCATTTTCTCTCTCTTTTATTTTCAACCATATTTTGTGGTAATAGCTGAGCTGTGGAAAGTTGAAAATGTCGACATGTTTATACTCGGATTTGCATCGAATATTGACTTTGATTGTGATACTGTTCACACTAATACAGCTAAGGACAATCATTAAACGTTTACAAATGTTCATCTGTTCATGCTAATGGAGTTTGCAACAATTCAACAGCAGAATTAACTGTCAAAATTTCTTATGAACATATTGGAATGTTTTCGAATTTACTAAATTGTTTCGACATTTCGTTTATGGCTGTAATATCGCAGCAGAGTGAACATTTTGAAGATCCTAGCAACAAAATGATTGAATATTTAACTGATGTTTATTTTGCCAGCGCACAAAATAATGTTGTCAGCTAAAGACCAATTTTCGGGATATCATTTTTTTTTTGAACCTAAGAAACTTCAAATACTAAAATTGAAGACGGAAAGAAGTTTACACTATGAAGAACAGCAGGATTTACCAAAATTTTAAAAAATTGTCTTGAATAGAAAAACAACGTAAATATGAAAATGCACTCTGACATATTCGATACTGTTGTTTTTGTTTCACACGCCGTTTATTGGCACAGTTGAAACACATTTTTCAGCCGCTTCATTTTTGATACATATTTCCAAATATTTATTTTCCGTGATTTTTTTGTGAATTTTGATGGTTGTTGGCGATTTATGTAATCTTATACAGTTGACAATTTGAGAAAGAAGTACATTGAACGTTCGACCAGGTAGAAAGAGGTGGTCGCTTCTACGTCAGATAGCCAATTACAGCAACTGAGCTAACTACCATACTTTTTTAGCTCGTTTAAAATTTTAAATGTTATTCATTTTTTATTCACATCTCATGCTCAGAACATCATGTAGAATGTGGTGAATGGATCCGTTTGAAATGCCAAGTTCACGAGAGCAATCGCTCTTTCAGTTACGCTACTGTCTTCCAGGATTTTTTTTTTTTTTTTTTTGGTTTTAGCCACGTTTTCTTCAGTACTTGATGTCGATGGACGTCCACAACGAGGCAAATCTTCGACCAACTCGAGACCCTCTTTGAATGTTTTATATCATTCGAATTCCTGAGTTCTTGACAAATCAGAGTTCCTATAAGTTTTCTGCAGCATTTTTAACGCATCAATACATAAAATTTCGTTCAAAACACAACATTTCAAACAAAATTCGTTGTTCAACTATTTTTTTCCATATTAAAAATGCGCCAAATGCACTTCGGGTGGTCTTACATTAACAGCTGCCGTAAACAAATTGACAGATCGCGCTCAAATTGATAGAAAAAAAAACGGATATATTGATTCTAATTCGATATGACAGAGGTGGCGTTCAGATATATCTACAATTGTCCAAAAAAAAAAAAAAAAAAAATATTCGAAAAAATTCGAATATTGTTGATTGATATTGCGTTGACATTCCCCTTGCTGTGTGTCCCATTGCTGTGTGAAAAGTACGTTAACCTTAATTTAACACACAAGACAGATTTAACACAAATGAAAAAGACGAGGTTGCAATTTATATTAGAATTTTTCTCTTTATTTACAGTATGTTTGTTTCATTTTTGCATTGATGCATCGTATTTTTCTGTGTAAAATTCTAAAAACTAAGCTAACTAAACTTGTAATCATAAATTTATAATCAATTTATTCTCTCTCTTTCTCTGTTTTTCTTTCTTTCTTACTCTCTCTCTTTCAGTTGCGCAACTAATTTCGAATATGCAATTAAATGATTGTGTATACTTCGGTTGTTGTTGTTGTTTTTTTTTTCTTCTCTGTTTTAAATATAGATTTGTATTCGGGTGTTCATCGTACATTATCGTTTTACATTTGTTTTATCTCTCTTTTTATTTCACCGTTTGCAAAATGATATTGATAATAAAACTAAAATCTAAAAATGAATTAACTATTTATCATCATTTATTTGTGTTTTTTGTGTATCAATCCATTTGTTGTTTTTTTTTTTGTCTGTACTGTCAACTAAAATTAACTTAATCATTATAATATAATACGCGTGTGGGTGCCCTTTTCACTTGTTTTTTTTTTTCAAATTTAATCAGCGTGTGTGTGTGTATGTGTGTTGTGTCTATGTATCGAATAAAATAAATGATATTTCAACCAAAAAAGCCTGCAATTGTTGCTGCTTGTTTGGCAGATTGAGTGGAAAACAATTTACAAACAAAAAAATTTGCGATTATTTTGTTTCAATTGAATTCATGTCGGTTGTTTAACATGTTTATCTTCATTTGATGAAATTAATTTTTTATGTCTCAATAAATTTGTGTTGTGCACAAACAAAACCATGGTAGATGTGCATCTCTCTTCCTATCTGATTTCTACAAACAAAAAATTCGAATGTGTGTCACACTTTGTTCTATTCAATACGATTAAACACCGAATCCAACGTTCCTAACGAACTCAGGAGAAAACAAAATCATCTTCAATTTTAATCGATTTGTTACTCTTTTTTTTTTCTTTGTCATTTTATTTAATTCTATGAATTAAACAGTGGCTTTCATCCATTTCTTTGTGTAATGTGATTTTTGTTTCGCTTTCTTTTTTTTTTAGTTATAATTTCTCAAACGAAATGTATCTCGACTCTCCAAAACTAAAAAAAGAAAAATTTTATGATTTTAATTATTTATTTTTTGTTTTTTTTTTTTCAAAAAAAAGATGATGAATTAACCTAAATTCAATTCGTTAAATATATGATTTTAAAATAAAAAAAAAAAAATCTTCTACTCTTTGAGATTGATTTTGTCTTAATTTTTAACTACGTTTGGGCTTGCATTTGTTTGTTTGTTTGTTTTTGTTTTTGTTTGTTATAATGTATAAATGAATCCATGTGTCAGTTGGAATCACCGAAAATAATTCGAAATCAAAATGAAATGTACGTTTTTTAAACGATTCACAAATCCACAAAGTGCTTTTCTTTCCTTCCATTTTTTTTTCTTCATTTGATTCTTTTTTTTCTCTTTATTTTGAAATGAAAAAGCACACGAAATTTAAATCAACAAATTATTCCATGCAGCAAAACAAAAAATGCGAATATAAATCGAAATGGCCATTTGTTTTTGATAAATTTAGTGTTAGTGTACCGTCGTCAAGATCGAGATCGTAGGCAAATCAAATAGCAAAATATAATAAAATTGTCAAGAATTAAAAAAAAAAAAAAAAAACTAATTAATTTATGATCATTGTTTTTCTCTTGTTTTCATTATCATTGGTTTTTGTTTTTTGGTGCTTTGAATTTGAAATATACAATGAAGAATTCAAAAGAAAACAAAAACGATTCAAAATGTCCGGGTGTAATGTAACGCGAGATTTGCAATATTCACTCGTGCATTCAAATCGTGAAGTTTTAATGGCCAAGTGCAATATTGGTTGCGCAGTATAACTTGCGCTAACATGCATTCTAATCGCTTTATCTCCCTCCTCTCATCCGATTTACGATGCATGTGTTGATGTTTGACAAATATTATCAAAAATATAGAATTGCTTTTGTGAATTTTTTTGTGTCGTTTCATTTTTTTTTTCTTCTTTACTTTTTAAATCCACTTTCTATGTGTGTTTTTTTCCTCTCTCTCGCTCTCTCTCTCTCTCTCTCTCTCTCTTCTTTTCTTTCACTCTCTCAATATCAAATTGAATTAAAGTAAATAACATATTTACAGGTCTAAATTCTATATGTGTATGCATTTCTCTTTCATATTGGTACTCATTAGAAAAACCATATAATATATCATTTGTTTTCTATCTGTTTTATCATTTGTTGATTTTTGTTGTTGTTGCTGTTGTTGTGTAAATTGTAAATTTAACAATGGATCAAAGCGTTCATATATTTATTTTGTTGTTGTTGTTATTATTTTTGTTTTGTTTTGTTATTAATTTTAATTTTTTGTTTGTCATTCAGTATACGAGAAAGCATTTGTTTTTTTTTTCTTGGGAATTTTGGATTTTCAATTTTGTTTTCAATGTTTTTGGTTTTAAAATGTTTTAACACACATTTCAACCACTTATTTTTTTGTTTTTTTTTTTGGTTTTTGGAAAAAATGATTCAAGATTTATCGAACCGAAAAAAAACGTGTCCATAACAATTAAAACAACAACAAAATGAAATGTGAATATATATAATCAAAAATTGAAATGGTCGGTAAAAAAAAATGTAGACGTGAAATGGAAAAAGGTGTGTTAAATAAGAATATGAATACAATCTATAAATAGGTGTAATGACTTTAGAAATGCTTTGTTGTTGTTGTTGTTGTTGTTGTTGTTGTTGTTGTTGCTGATGTTTCAACAGGTAAACATGCTGATGAGAGAAATCAATTCAATAGAATACAATTGAGTGTTATTGTGTTATTCCTTATTTCCGCTTATATTCGTGCATCGTCTGAACTGTGTATCCGCACAGACCCCGATTTCATTCTAATTAGTTTTCTGTTTTTTAAATTATTATCACAAAGTGTCTAAATGGGTTTATTTTTAACACCGTCACTCTCTCGCCGCTGCTCAACAATACAATCCATAATACTATATCATGTTGCAGCTTCATTAGTATCTCTTTAATTCATCCATTTGCGGCAATTTGGTGCTCCACACATACACGAAATCTTATGTGAATCATCTTCGATGTCGAATTTATAGTCATATGACAGCTGTAAATTTAGAGAATTTTTTTTTGTTTGTTTTACATTATTTTCCATTTTGTTTACAAAGCCGTTTTTTCAAATAGTTTAAATGTTAGGGGTAATTCATACCTCTTCGCCTCGATTGATACGGCGTTTCGCAAAAATGATAATCCGAAACTCTCTGTCAACTTCAACAATTTCGGTCACACAATTTGGATTGCATGAATGATTGATGTAACGAGCCAATCCACCAGATAGTGTTGCATCGACGACACGATCTTCATCCAATCGGAACATGTAAATTCCGCGATTCTATACGCATGGACACAATCAATATGAATAAAATTTGTCGTTTTTATGCCGTTAGGAAAAATGTGTGTGTGTCAAAAATGATTTGCGGTATTTGAACTTACCTTTGCTTCATATTGCTTTTCACGTAGCTCGGATAGTTCGGAACGAATTACTTCACCGATATACTCAATGACCATGGTGTGTTTCTCTAAGTCTCGAGCTGCATACAAACCAAGTCCTTGGATTTTCGATCTGTGAATAAAATGTGGATTCGATTTTTAGCATTTCAATTCCATCGATCCATTGAAATTGAGCATTAAAATGGCAACTTACCTCGCTAGAAATACATTGTTTCGCCATTCTTGCTTCATTTTCTTGTATTGTGAGCTTTTCGAATGGACAAATTGTTTGCTGTATGGACAGGCCACTTCACCAACAACGGATGTTGAGGCGACAAATGTTGGTCGTTGACTCGCACTACCGGATCGTTGCGTATGTGGTTTTTTCCAGCTGAGATTTTGTTGTGGCTTTGGTTCGGTGCGCGCTGCTCCCGATGGATTGATGGCCAATGGCAATTCAAGCAATGGATTTCGTCCATATTTGAAGCGATAATCGGTAAGTGTTTCGATTCCTGGTAAACTTTCCAAAATACGAACAACAGCCGGTTCGGTTAGGCCAAACAAATCCTCACCAATGATGTACTTTGGAAAGATTTGTACTAAATTGTGATCTTTTCTTAGTTGTGCCAAACGCTCGAGAATCCGTTGCCAGATGGCTTTTGGCGTTGAATCACGTAGTTCAATGTCCTCTTCGTATGGTTCTTGTACGAGTACACGGAATTCGGGGCGCCCAGACACATCAGCAATCGAACAAATGTAACGACAACGTTTGTTGGGCCGTCGCATTGACCAATAGAATCGCAATATTTTATAACCAATCGGATAGATAAAGTTTGGTGTATGGAAATTGACCAATTGATGTGGTAACAATTGACCAACATTTAGGAATATCAAACTGCCAACACGCAATAAATTGCTCAATTCCGAATGATGCATCACCGATGCCACTTGGCGTGCTTCATCACGTTCAACATAAACGCGACGCTGTACGCTCAGTGTTGTCAATTCATTATCTTTTTCGGTTTTTGGTGCATGTGATATGCAATGGGTGGTCTTGCTCTTGTAGAAAACGCATTTATCTTTGATTGCACAGCTTAAATGGTATATATTGACACAACGATTTTTAAAGCATTTGATCGTTGCACCAAATTGATTGCAGAGTGTACATTGTTGAACAAAACTCTGTTGCAATGCATTTTCCAAGTTCATCAATGCACCATTTACCGTTTCATAGACACCATCCGACCAGAGGGCACAGTTCAAATGGACCCATTTGTCGACATCGAAGTTCAGTAAACGTGATGGCCCATCGGCAACACCGTCACCAATTTGATGGCAAAATATACATTTGCGTGTGTCTTCAGGCAATTTTGGTGATGGAGTTACGGTGATGTTCATGCGGAACAGCATTTCCGTGGTCTCTTTTTCCGTCATTTTCTTGAATTTATTTTGCAATTTAAAGCATCCAGCTGAATATTTCATGTATTGCATTCCTTTTTGCTTTTTAGCTGGTGGTGTTCGGTCTTCTGGTGTATCTTCCGGCAATTTTCTTACATTTGTTTTAATTCCATCGATCATTTTCGAATCATTCTTTACATCCAATTCGGTGGCTGAACTGAAGCTATCCTTTGTATCGTCCTTATTTTCTGTGGTGATACTTGAATTGTCTTTACTATTCTCATCATCAGCATTGACATCGTTCTGTTCGGTTATCGATGAAGTCAACAAAATATTTGGATATTTATTGTATTTCACCGTGTCATCATATGTACTTTGTTCCGTATTCGATGTTTCGGGTATTTTATCGTCCAAAATATTGGTTGGCACACACTTGAACTGTCGATAGCATGTTTTGCTACAGAAATACAGATCATCGCATTCATTCATCAGTTCATTTTTTGTTTTTTGCGTGAGCAATGGAAATTCATAGGCTTTGGCTCGTATCACCGTATTTAAAATCACCACATCACAGTGACGACAGAATTTAGCATTTCCATTCAAAATGGTTTGAATATCAATCGGTGCACCTTCTTTTCCATCTTTGCCACGCGTTCGATACAATCCAAGCTTTTGGCTGGGCGGTGTTGTTGTTCGTTCAACAATTTGATACGATGTTGGCGGATGAATGTGTAATATGTTTGCCAAATCTTGTAGCACGGTTAAAATGTCATCAGCAGCCGATGATGTTAGTGTTAACGTAATCGTTACGTTATTTTTATCTTTTAATGCTGGCATCGGCGGTCCGAATTTCGATTTCGTACCGAATATATCTTTCACGCTATTTTTGTCAATGAGTGTGTTACTATTTTTGTCGGTGGTGAGTGACATGCCCTTTTTCAAGCGAATCGGAATTGGTGCAATGATCGGAATTTGTGGTGACATGCGTTTATTTATTTGTAAATCGTTTGCAATTTCTTCGTCATCTTCCTGAATAAGTCGCAACCCTGGGAAATGTGATGGTGAATCTTGAATCACACACTCCGGACTCGATGAACTGATTATGGTGTCCGGTGTTTCGATATCACGTTCTTTTAGGAAATCGTATTTACTGCGATTTTCATCATCACTTGAGAATTTAATCGGTGAAAATTCTTGATCATAGAATCCATAATGTGTTGACGAACTTTGTTGCTCCGATAGCGGTGATTTACAGCCAAACGGCTTCGTATTGTAATGATCGGATGTATTTTCCAATTCGGCTCGGCCATATTCATTTTTCAAATCACCACAAATGATATTGTACTCCCGATCCGATCCAAATTTATTCAAATCACCCGATCCAAATGCCGAACAAATCGAATAGTTTCGATTGAGTGTCGGCTCAAGTATTTGCATTGGTGGCATACATTTCAATTGGACCATCAAATTATCGATGAATGTATCATAATCTTCGTCAACTTTAACGGTTGAGGTCATTTTTCGGGCCTTCTTTTTCGCCGCACCCGTTCCACCTGCCGCAATATTTGCATTTTCTTTGCTCTGATTTTGCATTTGGCGTCGATTTTTCTGATATTCACGACGCTTTCGTCGTTTTATTTCCAATGCCGTTTCAGCAGCAAGCTTTGCAGCCGCCTCTGGATCAGTCACTGCTTCATTTGACACTTCCTCTTTGATCGATTCTTGTTTTACACTACTGTGATCCGATGCGGCACTCATTTGCGAGTTATCATCGAGCAGTTCACGTTTCACATCAGCATTTGAGAGAATCGATGGTGGTCGTGATGTTGAAGCTGGACTTGGTAACGATTGTATGGAATCTTCACGCTTTATTACGATTGCTGACACACTTCCGCTGCTCACTTCAGTCGCATTCTTCGAAAATGCTGTCATATTTTGTGACGCCTCTTTCGGTACAATGGGCTCTGTTTTAATCACTTCGGGAGTCGATGGTACTGATGCTAGCGCTGATTCTGAAACTCTTTCCGATGATGACATTTGCTGCATTCCAACACAATACTTTTGTGTCATTGTAGCTAGAATGAAAAATTTAAATAAATATTCAATGACTGTGCAACTTAATTTAAATCATAGAAATACTGTTCGGTTTTTTTTCTAGGAGAATTCGAAATTTGTTTGTTTGTTATGTGAATATTTGTTTCGTGCTAAATTTGTGTTCAGCTGGAAATCTAAACTAGGCTTAAAAGCGACATATAAATGTAGAAATGAATATACTAAATTACCTGAATTGAATGATTGTGCATTTGCTGATGCAACAGTTGCAATTGATGGTGCTGTTGTTGTAACTATCTCACTCATCGTAGCTACAATTTCGGTTGTTGCCACTGGCGTTGGGATTGGTTCCGGCTGCGTTGATAATTTGCTTGTAATGGTTACATTCGAAGCAGTGGTTCCTGTTGTGGAAACGTTGGGTGCTGTAATTTGAGGTGCTGCTGTCACTTGAACTGTTGTCACAGTCGGTGGAGCAACGCTTGTTCCATCATCTTTCTCTTCAGTGCTAACCGGTTTCGAAATGAATGATGTTTCACGTGAAAGTACTTGATGTGGACGAGTGGCCATTTTTGTGGAATCAACTGCGTTAGCTGCAACCTGGCCAGTAGATACTTTGCTAGTATTATTCATTTGTGTTGTGATTTGTGTACTGAATGATTGTGGTGTAGTTGTTGCGGCTGCTGCAAACGAATTTGGTTTCGTTTGATTGGGATTTGATGATGGAACCGGTAAAATGACCGGTCTAGCGAGCTGCGCTTCCAATGAACTAACCACCCCCAGGCTTGGCGCACGCATCGATGTGACGGATCGTGAAACGATGGTTGGCAACGCCGATGGAGCTGGTGTTGTATTGCTGGCTTGTTGCAACAATTGTTTGAGCAAAACATTTTGTGATTCGTCGGATTTATGAATGGTGACTGTTGTAAATTTGCAATTTTCCGTTGCATTCTCAGCGATCTTCTGGCCAGCAGTTGTCGATGGGATTGTGTCATCTTTTTCCTCTTTAATTGTATTCGATGCTTCCATGCTGCTGTGCCGTTTGCTTATAATTTGTGCAGGTGTTTCTTTAAGAAAGCCAGGAACTTCATCGGTTGATTTCGATCGACGGAATGGATTATTTGCCATTTGTGTTTGGAGTAATTTTGCATTCGATTTTTGAACTGGTTGGCTTAGTGTTGCACCTAAAATACTTCCACCATGATGCGTGTAGAGACCGGATTGCAAAATATTTTGAATAGCTGCCGTTGAACTGGCCGATGTTACGGATGCATTTGTTACGACCGTTGCATTTTCGATTTTCGTTAAAATGGGCACTTTAATGGTTGGCTTCTTTGAAATGGTAATGTGTTGTCCCTCAGCATACGGAACGATACGAGATTGTTGTGGCTGTGACAATGTACTGCTCAAAATACTCATCGTCTGTGCGTTACTTCTGGCGACTGATGTTGAAACGCTTATTGGATTTGTTGAAACAGCTATGGAACTGGATGCGGTTGCGATCGATGTGGGTGTTGCCACTTTTGTTAAAATCGGCAATTTATTCTGTGTTATAATCACTGAATTGCCTTGCTGTGCCGCTTGTCCTGAGATTATAACCGCTGGACCACCGCCCATTGATGGTTTTACAATAGAAAATGTTTGAGTTTTGGCACCAGACGAATTAACGGTCACTGGCGATCGGCTGCGGCTCGTCATTGGTGAAACCGTACGAAGTTGTTTCACAACAAGAATACTTCCAGCCGATGTTGTCGTTATCGAACCAATATTATTTTGGCTGAATGCTTGAGCTGATGTTAGAATTTTGCCAGTGGTTATTGTTGTTGGAACCGTTTCGGTTACAATCTTTGGTAGTGTTTCGTTTTTGGCATTTAGCTCATTACATCGATTAACGGCAAGAACATTTTCGAAACTTGTTGGAACGGCATTTGTTGCAACGCTGTCTGGTTTGCTGGTTGTTGTTATGGTTGCACCTGATAAACTGTTTGCAACCGATACTTGACATTCGTATGTCTTAATTTCGACGGTTGTTGTGGCTGGTTTACTTTGATTGACCGTTGTTAATTGGCCGGTGTTTGTATTCGAATTGGCTGTTTGATTAATTGATGACATAATCGATCGTAGCTGTTGTGAGGCATTCGCCATATTTGAAGTTATCTCGTTTGGTTGTGAAAGCGGCGATAATTGTGGTAAATTCGATGATAAACGTGCGTTTGGCTGAAGATTCGCATTTGATGATTCGCATGATTTAATGATAACATGCACGGGTATTTGGACAGTTGGTTTTTGTTTTTCGGGCACATCTTGTGATTTGTCAGCACTTTGTGGACTTTGCACCGTATTCGGTTGACTATCCGATTTGATAATGGGCGATGATGATGACGATTTACGCTTCCAATCATCATTCAGCATTTCATCAACTTCAATGATACGATCCTGATTTGATAGGGAAATGGGCGAAGAAATAGATTTTTGTGAATTCTCCTGTAAATGTTTCAATATGGAAATGGAATCAATTTAGTTGAGTTTGAGAGAAGGTTTAAGAAAATCGATCAAATAAACTTACCCCAGTTTCATTGATGTTATTTTGGTTTGAATCTTCTGTCGTATAGATTGTTTCTTCGGTCAGCATTAAATCGCTTTCATCTTGTTCGATGGAACTGTCCGGTGAAATGGATTCATCTTCAAAGAGTTTTGTCGGCAGTGACATATCTTGCGATACCTTCAACGAGGCCAACGACGATCCAATTTTCGAATATGTCAAAGTTGGTGGAATACTTTTTGTAATCTGTGGCTCACCGATTGTCGTCATTTTTCGTTGGTTTTGTTGCGATGGTTGAGCGCGAACAATTTGCGCTTGAACAATTCGACCGCCAGACGAGTGTTGAATGTTTAACGGGGACAATGTGACAAAATTTGATGTGTTGATTTTTTTACCCGAAATATTTGCAAGTGAAGTGCTAATAATTGCCTGTTGACCAATAATTTTCTTATTTGAGCCGTCCGCATTACTTTTGGCCGACATGCGAGCCAATGGAATTGCATTTTTCAATATTGGCACGGAAATGGTTGTATTTCCAAGCATATATTTGGCTGGCGTTGCATCTTTTACCAAATTGTGCGTCGATGATGACGGTGAAACGGTTGAATACACCGCATTTTTCGGTGTAACAATGGTAGTGGCCAATTTTCGTCCATATGGAACAATTTGTGATCGCGTACTCGATGCACTCGATTGAGGTACAACAACAGTAATAACGGTACCTTTATTTAAACCGGTTGATTCTTTTGATATGGTTGGTTTTGTTGGTTTCATTGGCGGTAGCTCTTGTTCAGGTTCAATTTCCATCAGTTCAATTGATGAATTACTCTCTTTGCCATCCTTTGAATTTCCAGAATCGATCATTGCTTCGAAATCTTCAGCCGTATTGTGTAAACGATCTTCGGGTGTTTTCATGCTTGAATCCATAATTATAATTTCTGAATTCATTGACATGATCTCTTCTTCCGTGGTAGCAAAATGCTCTTCGGAATTTGTATCGAGATTGACCATTTCCTCTAAGTAGACTGGTGATTCCGAATGTCCGTGTTTGCCTTCATCATCACTATCTTCAACCGTCATCGACTTGGTGTCATCTTCGTTTGGACTCTCAATTGTGTGTCGTTCACCATCATCAACATAATCGGCAACACATGGAAATAACGGATATTCTTCGCTAATTTCTTCCGATTCTAATGGGCTTGATACAATGTTAAAATCATTGCCAGCCGATGTGTCATAGATCACCGACACCTCATCACCATCGATGGCATTTTGTGCCACCGAACTAAGTGACACCTCCGGCCCAATCACCGATTTATCGTTGTCATCATCGTAATCCATTATTCGTTGCTTCTCATCTGGACTGCTATCGATCACAACAATATCTTCCATGAGCATTGGTGCTGTCATTGGTGATGCTCGCATTGGTGATTTTGTTGTGTAGCAGCTATCGGATGCGGTGCGCTTAAGATTGCGATTGATTGTGTGTGGTTGAACGGTGAATGTGGTTGGTGTTGACATTGTTGATGCGTTTGACGTATCATCGTAATCGTCTTGAGCTGGAATTATATTAGCCACTTTCCCCCGATGAATGATTCGTGAACCACTAGCTGCTTTCAGTGTACCAGTTGCTTTCATAGTGCCGCCAGTCTTCTTTTTCAAAATCGTCACATTATTTATTTCCTTGATAATACCCTCCGAACGAGTTACAATCACAACGGGATTGCTCGTTTGTGGGGCTTGCGATTGGCCAGCCGATGATGTGCTTGCCGTTGGCAAACGCTTCGCACCACGACTAAATCCATGAATTGGCGCACCACCTCTTAAGCCAGGCTTTTGATATACATAGCCAGGCGGTGGCTGTTGCTGAGGCTGCGGCTGCTGTTGTACTTGCTGCGGCGAATTCATTGGTCCACCACTCGGCGGTCTTTGCATGTGTGGCGAACTTATCATCATCGGACTGACAACTTGCTGTTGAATATAATGTTGCTGTTGTTGCGATTGAACTTGTTGCATTTGCATTTGGTTCTGTTGCATTTGATTTTGTTGCATTTGGCTTTGTTGCATCTGATTTTGTTGCATCTGATTTTGTTGCATTTGATTTTGTTGCATTTGCATCATTTGCTGTTGTCTCATCTATAAATAGTGCGGTTTTTGTTTGTTTGTATTTAAAATAAATTCAATTTGTTCACTTGAAAATGCAATGACATTTTCAATGTACATTTAAGACGTAATTAAGTAACAGATTTTTGTTGTCTAGTCAAACGATGTCTAACATCCAAATTACGTTTCAGTTATTCTTACCTGCATCACATTCTGTTGCCTGCGCTGCAACTGTTGCTGTTGCTGTTGTTGTTGCTGCTGCGGTGGTATTTGTTGCATTGGATTTGCATTTGGTGACATTATTGGCTGTGGACTTCCCAATGGTGAAATGTATCCCGACATACTTGCTTGACGATTCACCACAATTTGTTGCTGTTGAACTTGCTACTCGATAAAAATGAAAAAAATATGTTTTGCCATAAATCAAACCTGAACTTGTTAAAATCTATTGGCTCGTATTGAATTTTACCTGTTGCTGCTGTGGCCGAACAAAACGATGTTGATTCACAATCATTTGCGTTTGCACAATGTTTTGCTGGGCATACGCATGACTTGGACTTGTTAAAATTCGACCTTGCATTGGCGGACCTCCAATTCGATGATGTTGCGGTGATGTCATTCGTGGAGCTGGAGATGTTAATCGGCCAGGCAACGATGGTGATGGTGAAGCACTGAAAAAAAAAACTTACGTTAATGTATTGTAACTAATGACGGAATCAGTTAAAGCCTAGTTCACAGTTCGGTGTCAAAGAAAAAAGTTACCGCTTGCGGATGCATTTTGCACAAGAATTTTATATAGTTTATTGCCTTAGAAAGGCTGCAGCAAGAAAAAAAAATTGGCCAGAAAAAAATTATGAGGGAAATTCGTTTGCTCGATACATTCGCATCTTGGATTTTTTTTTCGTGCAACATTTTTGTTCCACCTCAATTTAGTTCTCACCGAAACTGTAAACCAGGCTTAACGGACAATTAAGAATAAAACTCACCTCATCGGTCCACCAGGACTGAACGGGCTCATTTGTGGTGCATTTGATTGTGGTTGCTATGCATTGAACGAAAAACGAATACATTTATGTGATTGAGTATTTAAATTTGGTTAAAGTCATAATTTTATCAATTGGAGCTAAAACTTACATCATCTGGCTGTGAATGTGGCGTTCCGATACGTGGTGACGGTTGACTATTGTATGGTGACATATTTGGATTGCCAGGACTTTGAAGAATAGCATTGTTTGGAATTGGACTTTGTGCCATCAACGGACTTGGTGCTTGCATTGAATTACCAATTGGTGATTGCACTGACATTTGCATCATACTGGTCTGTTGTCCAGGATTTCCGATTGGCGATTGAGCCGACATTTGCATCATTGGTTGTTGTGCGGAATTTCCAAGAGGAGACTGAGCAGACATCACACCCGGCTGATTAATTGGAGACATAATTTGTTGTGGCTGTTGCTGAGCCTGATTTTGATATTTTGAAAGTGATTTTAGTATTTCAAAAAAAAAAAAAAAAAATGGAAACCAAAAACTATACTCATAAAAGAATTGGAATAAATGTTGTAAAACACTTACGGCCATTTGCTGTCGAGCTAGGTTCGATTTCATGGTGGCCGCTTGTTGCTTGTTCTTGTAATCATTGATGACCATCGTATGTTGACGCGATTGTTTGCGTGCATTTTCAAGTTGTTTTTGAACAATTGATTGTTCGGCGGTCACTTTATTCAATTCGATTGAATCCGTTTCGGTAAGATCATTTCCACCTTTTTTCAATGCACGCTGTTTGCTATTCAACGCTTTACGTGATTTACGAAGTTTTGACACTTCATTTTCATAGTATTTACGTTGATTGCTCAATATATTCTCTTGTGTATTGAGCCATTGTTCATAGTTAATTTGAATTTGACGATCCTGTTCGGTGACAATACTATCCGGCGGCATCGATGGTGGTTTTTGCAAATTGGCCACAAACATCGGTACACTGCAGCCCTCTTTCTTAACAACATTTGGTTCCATGACAGCATTCATATTTGGCACTTGACCTTGCATATGCGGCTGAGGTGGCTGATGTTGTTGCGTAACCGTGCGTTGAATGAACTGCGGCCGCGGTGTATTTTGTGCAACAAATGCTTGTCTCTGTTGCGGTTGATTTTGTACCATCGGTTGTTGTTGTTGGATTGGCAACAATCCTTGTGCTGGAATGCCTTGTGTTTGCATTCCTTGTGTTTGCATTCCTTGTGTGGGCATCCCTTGAGTCGGCATTACTTGGGCCGGCATTCCTTGGGTCGGTAACCCCTGTCCACCAAGCACATCAGCACGCAATCGTTCAAAATCGTGATCGCTCAACAAACTTGAACTATTTGGATTGGCCATTTCATTATTAATCGATGCTTGACGTTCACGTTCTTGTTTTTCCCGTTTTTCTTGCTCCAACAAATCTTCAAGCAGCAATGGTTGCTCCTATCGAAAAATATGGGGATATTTTGGTTTGTTGTTGTTGTAGTTTTTTTTTTCAAAATTTAATTTCAAATCGAATAATAAAATTGAATGGATATAATTCAATAATATCGCATCTAATGGAACAAAACATTTGCTAGACATTACAGTGAAGTCTTCATGAGCATATGTACTGGTGTAAGTTTTGATGAAAGAAGCGATTCAATTTAATAGAACCAAAAATGTATAAATTATTTGTTCAAATTCAATTAAAACGAAAAAACAAAAATAAAATGAAGCTGTTTTTAAAATGGAAGCAATCCGGAACAACGGACAAGATCACAATATTTTAAGACATCTGATTTTGTTCAATTGAAAAAATGGTTAATTAACAATCATGTCTGAATTTTTTTTTTTTTTTTTTTGATTATTTCAATTTTCGAAAACTGACTATGTAACTATACAGAGACATTGGACGATATATTCAAATTGCATATTCAGTGAAGTTCTGAATTTCGCTATGAATTTTGAACTTGCAAATGAAAAATTAAAGCTATTGAGCCAACTACTAGAATTTTATTATTATGTATAAATGGATTTTGTATTATAAGTATGCATTTTGTGTGAAGGGAGAGAGCGAAAGAGAGATAGATAGAGAGACTGGATTATGAATAATATTAAGGAGAAAAAAAAAACAATAGAATAGACAAAGAGTTCACTATACAAACAAAAATGTTGTTGCTAAGTCACATTTATTACACTCTCACCTGCAGCAACAGCGGACGACGCTGTGTCATTGCTGGTGGATAATCAGATGTTATTCCGGACGCGCATGTTTGATACGTATCATACTGTACATGTATACATATTCATATGTACTTAAATATTTTGATGTTACAAAATAGAATACGAACAAAATAGAATAGCTTATAAATTAAAAACAAAAAAAAAATTGAAAAAAGAAAAAAAAAACAACGGTCCAGTTTCTTTCTATTAATTTTTCGATTAATTTCGATTTTGTTACGTTTTTGGAGACAAGACATTCACTGTATTACGTAATTTTTAATTTGTTTTTGATTTTTTCTTCGAAATTTTGATATTGTACATCGACCGAGTAATCGAATACAATTTCAATTCAATTGATTTGCATGAGTTTGTTTTGAATTTTGGTTTACATTTGAGTAAAAAAAAAATGTATGCAAATTTGTTGAATTTTTGTGGGGGCAAATTGATCAAAATGCAAGAGGATAGAACAAATACGATTGAAGTTAACTCACCTGAATATTGTTAACAGCACCTGGGTATGGTGGTGGAGGCACAGGATACGGCGGTGGATTCGAACGAATTTGTACACGTGCTTGAGCTCCAATACTTGCTTGCATTTGCCTATGAAATACAAATCAATTTAATTGCCATTGCATTTGAAATTAGCGCAACCAAAATTGTTTTGAACATGTGAATTCATACCTTTGTTGCATCATCATATGCGGTTGTCTGGGATGCTGCTGTGCTATTTGATTCGGAAGTGTTGTTTGTGTTACATTCGAAACAATTGGATTCGTTGTATTTGGTGGCTGTTCATTGTTTTGACTTAGGTTGGTTTTCAATTGATTTATTGCAGCCGCTTTGTTCTCATTGGCTTTATTCATTTTCTCTAATGCAGCTCGTTTTGCTTTGTCTTTTTCTTCAGTTTCGTCAAAATCAATGCTATCCAACAAATTTGATTGATCAGCGTCATCGAGTACACCCAATTCTGGGTCGGCATATTCCAAAAGATTGAAATCAACACCCATGTCAGCCGTAAATGATTTCAAGAATTCATCTTCATCGTCTTCACCCAAATCACCAAGAATATCACCGACTTCTTCCAGTTTTTCTAAATCGGCATGATTCAGTTTTGCCTCAAGATCAATGAAATTGTCATTCATTGGCGGTTGATCAGCTGTCGACTGTGCTGGGGCACACTGTTGATCGTTTGTACTAGTATTCACCACATTTGCTTGTGTTGTTGATGCCACTTGTTGGCCAACTGTCGCCACAATATTTTCAGCTGATGAGCTTGCAATTTGAGCATTTTGAACAGTAACAACCGATTTAACCGTTTGATGCTGCGGTTGCTGTTGCTGTTGCTGTTGTTGTTGTTGCTGCTGCTGTTGCTGCTGTTGCTGTGGTCCCATAAAACGTTGCGGACGCGCTATCATACCCGGCGGTAATGGTTGTCGGAATGTATTGGCCGTATTTTGCTGTGGCTGTTGCTGCAACAAATCACGCAATTGTCGATTGTTCTCTTGGGATTGAGCGCCCGGCGAAGAGTATGGTGATGGGCTATTTCTTGGCTGAAGTTGTCCTTGAATATCCGTTGGTTTGTGCATTGGTGTTCTCATATGCATATGGCTTGCCGGACTTTGACCAGCACTTGCCGTTGGACTCTGATGATCAAATGAGCGTGGCGTTTGTGGTGACTAAAATGATACAATAACAAATCAAATCGTAATACAAATTGCCGTATGAGTGGAATGGTGAATGATTAAACTTACATTCAAATAAGGATCTTGTGAACATTCCGACGATGGACGTGAAAATTGATCATGTGTACTTGTGGCTGGTGAAAGTGGAAATTGATTATGTGGCGATTGAGGTGTTTGCGATTGTGGCGAAAATGGACTTTGTACAATACGCTGTTGAATTTGGCCTTGTCGAGGTATCTGAACCGATACGGTTCGTTGCTGCTATGACAAAAAAAAAAAAAGAAACACGAATGAAATTGGTCGATTGCATGGATTTGTTTGCCATTTGGTACAAACCTGAGGCAACTGGAATTGTTGGTTGCCGGGAGGTAATCCAACCATGCGATGAGTCTTTTGATGAGTAGCCGGAAATTGACCACCAATATTTGTTGGACATCTGATAGAAAGTGGAGTGATTGTGAGTTGGTTTAATGTTTGTTATGTTCGGTTCAACATTTTGAAACTTACCTATTGGAAATCGTTCCATTGGCAGCGTCACTGCTATTTGCATTGACATTGTGATTTGATTGGACTTGCATTTGATTTGTCGTTGGATCCACTGGAGAGAGAAGAAAAACAGTTAGCACAATATTTAGCGATAAGAATGTGATTTTGAAATAATAAAGCGAATAAAACGAAACAAAAATCCATATCAACGAACCATGAATCTTTTCGGGCATTGTTTGCATTTGCTGCATTTGTTGTTCACGTGCACGCATTGCTTGCAATTGTTTCCATTGCCGTTCCTGTTCTTGTTGGCGTACATTTTTCTGATGAATATCCATGCCAATTTTTTCTTGGTCCTACACAAAATCAAATGTATCATCAACAACGATCATTTAATAATTTGCCATTTTGTTTGAGCCAAATAGATTTTTTTTTTATAAAACAAAAACACCTTGTACAACAATTCTAATTAATTTAAATATCGTTATAAATTTTCGACATGTAATAAATTTAAAAAAAAAAAGAGAAGAATAATGGCATATTGTCATCTAAATTCGCTTGAAAAATGAATGTTATTAACGAGTTAGTGTTTACAAAAGAAAAGCATGCAAAATAAGAATAAATGTGATGAATTGTTTGGAGGGGGTGGGGGTTTGGAGGGAAGGATGTGGTTAGAATGGTTTTGATTCTTGATTATCATCTTTGGTTAAGGTTCAAACATAAATTAATGAATGGATTTACATTTATTGAACATATAAATGTAATTGTTTTTTTTTTTAAATGCATGCAAGCGAAAAATTCAAAAGCTTTGGGAGCCCATAAAGCACTTAATACGAATACGAATTCTGAGAATGTTTCGTTCTGAAAATTTGAAATCAGATTCACCAACAACAAACTAAATTTAAATCGTTGATTGTTTTCATTTCAATTTAGTGTGAAATCGAAAAAATCATTCAAAATCACATCAAAACACGGACAGAAAATTTGAAACATATATAGATTGTCTTAAACGATCATAGGCGCAACATAAAATTTAAAAAAAAAAAAAGAATTTACAAACACTCAGCTTACAAAAATTCACAAATCAAATAATAAACATCTCGAATGGCGTCAATTGGAAAATTAAACAATGGACAATTTTTTGATTCAACAGCCGATCCAAAATGCAAAAAAGCGATTTTGAACGCGATGATTTTTTGTTTATTTGTATAGACGAGAAAGACGTATTAAATGTAAATAAAACGTTTTTCAAGCAACAACAACAACAACAACAAAATCACCATGAAACTACACACTCCGTAAAAAATCAACAGAAGAAAACAAATCAAATCACATTTGATAAAATTAAAATATCAACATAAATACTAAAACGATTGTTCAGCGGCATCACAGCCCAAAAATGTCAAATATATTCGAAAAAACGATAAACGAAAATCGAAGAAAATCAAAACGCATCACGAAAAAAAAACAAAATATTATCAAACTATCCCAACGGAAAAAAAAACGGCTAACAAACGCAAATTTTTGTATGTTCTGATCATTCATATGAATGCAAAACTGAAACAATTTGGCATTTTGAGTCAAAAATGTTACGCAAACTGTGTGTGTGTGTTTGTGTGAACTGTCTTGAATTTGGCAAATTGGAAAATTTGTGTAACATTTCAAGACGGGTTTCAATGAGTGTGTGTCACCCCTCACCATTGTTAGTGCGGCGGCATTGGATGTGGTTGATGGTGATGAACAAGCGGACGAATGGGACAATGTAGCAAATGTATTCCGATTCGTTGGGTCCATTGTTGATTTCAACTGTGTTGAGCTAACAATTGGCGATGCAATTTCATCCATTTTGGCAGTCACAATAATGCTATTTGTGTGTGTCATTTCGGTCATTTCTTCATCGCCATCGGTATCAATTTTCTTGTGCGACTGAGCGGCGCTCGTGTCAATTGTCGTACTATCAACGGTGTCTTTGGTATTTTCATGTGAACTTGTGATGGTATTTCGTCGGCTTTTACACAATGCCGTCGAAAAATTACTAGCCGCCGTGGATTCGTTCGATGTCATTTCATGATCGTGTAGCGATGGCAATGTTCGCATAATTTCAACGGGTGTCAATACACGAATATGCTGATCATAGATGGTATTCGTTGGTCCGGTATTCGATTGACTGATCAAATTCACCGATGTGGACGCCCGAGATGGTTGTGAGGGGTTCGTTTTAAGGGGATTCGGATTATCATACGAATGTGTGCCAAAATTGGAATCAGGTACACGCTTTAGGATGCGAATATTTTCGCCATTTTTATCGACAACGGTGACATTGGGTGCTGGTATGCGCGCCGTTAAGCTACTGCCCGTTTGCATTTTATCGGTGGAATGATAAATGTGCTTCGATATAAACGTACTATTACTACTAGATGTTATTAATCCCGCCGATTGTTGAATTTTTCGCAATTCTACGCTTAAATTAATAGGCAATGTACTAGAATTTACAGAACTGGGTTGCAATGTGTTCGTTACAATTGTGCTAGTATTGTTAGTTGTGATAACGGATTTGACCGTTGCCGTGGTGGCCATTGATCCACCGGCAACGGTTTTTGTATCGTTTGTTATTTGATCATTCGATTCTTTGTAACTGTGTTCAATGTCAATGTGATTGGTATGAGTGGAATTTTGTGAGTGTATGGTGTCTTGGGGGATTGGGGTTTGATTTTGAACTGTGTTAGATGCATTAAGTACATTTGTTTCAGTTAATTCATCCAATATGCTAGTTTTTCGTTGCGGCTGTTGCTGTTAGAATTGAACGGAAAACAAAGGGTGTGTGTGTTAAAAAAAAAGAGACCAAATCATTTTCAATGGCAGCGATTCACCTAACTAACGCACCACTAACGCACATGTCTACATGATGCGAGTACCGTCGAATCGCTGCCAGGAAAAAGGACTTCTTTCACCACATAAATTTCTTTCTTTCTTTTTTTTTTTTTGCTTTGGTTTCGTATTTTTGTTAAATGTTTAAACGACATACGTTTAGTACACAACATCAATGGCTCGTGCAGTCATTGCGAATTTGACAAATTAAAATTCTAAATAATATTGAATGCACATCAAAAATGGCGTTGCACATTCAATAAATAATTGTCAAATTCACAATTTTATGTCGATCAAAAGTGACAGAGGATGGGCAACATTACATAAATAAAACAGATTCGTATCACATTTATCTATTGCCCAGCATATCCCATGATTTTTTTTTTATCTACACGAGCAATGGATTGAGTACTGATAACCGCTTCAGATACTGGCTCTTCTTCCATTTTCATTCGCCAAACAAACGGAACATCGCGCAGCACACGGTTTACGTTCGTTTCGTTTGGTGAATCAAAATTGGTAAATTGCGACAATGATGTAAACGGCTACCTGATTTGGCTGTGTCTGCATCGGTAGTTGCTGCGTTGTCGACGTAGTAACTGAAATAATCTTATTGCCGGGAATTTCAGTGGTGGTTATCGAAAGGATTTTATTTTGAGTGACAGGAATTTCAGATTGTTGCATTGGTTGAGGTTGAGGTTGAGGTTGCGATAGCGGCTTAATAGCATCATTGCTGCTGGGTGATGTTTGCGGGGCCTAAATATCAGGAAACACTTAATCCGTTTAGTGGCTGAACACAATACAATTTGTTTTTTTTCTAACAATATGGGGGAGTCTTTTGTTTTCTCTCTTTCTCATTTCGATTGTTCATTTTGTAACACAACATTATCTAAATTTAACGAGCACACCGAACTCGCTCATTGCGTGATGAGTTGTATGTGTGCACCAATGCATTTCGGTGCATGATGAGTAAGTTTTTTTTTTTTTTTTTTTTATTTTCTGTTTAGCAATTTAATATTTGTCGCCCGAATTGAAAGCAGTAACACTCATAGAAAAAGCAATATGAGGGGGGGAGGCGAAAATAACAATTTTGATTTGTTGTTCTAATGACATTTGTTCATGAAATGAAGTGTGAATATGAGTAACACAAAGCGTATGGTTAGTTACAATATCATTTAACGTCATTGAAATTGGATACAAAAAAAAAACAGGCAAAACATAAATGGTGTATACAAAAAGGTAGTTTACAAGCGAGCGGGAAATTGTTTTGGTTTTTTTTTTCTCGTGTAAATTGATAGATAAAATGAACTTTCACGGTATTCTAACGGGGTGGATTTGGAAAATAACGCAATTAAATAAATGTTGTGTTTTGCATTCGGTTATTCACATTACAAAGGTGGATTAAACACACAAAATTATATATTCAAATAATTTGGCTAATCAATAGAGTTTTTTTTGGTCTTAGTGGTGGTTTTCGTCAATGTGTGTTCAATTTATGACGTTATGACTTATGTAATGTTTGCCATTTTCTTTGATAAATTCTCGCTTAATTTAATTTATGGATGCAAAGAGAACTATTTCCTTTGCCTGTGTCATCAATCTCAGCTGTTGCTTGGTATATTGAATTCCATATGCATTTTTATATTGACTCACCTGTTGCGCCTTCTTCATGCAAGACCGGTTTTCACGTGCTCTTTGTAAATAGGGCGCTTTCTTTTCCGTTGATAGAGCGCGCCATTTTTTCAAAATCTGTTTACAACGCTCATTCCAATTCGGAAAATCAACTTTGAGCTCGGGATGATTTGTATTGGCATACAAAACAGCTGATATGGTTGCCAAACCATCGAGCACTGGACAAAAAAAAATAAATAAAATAAACCAAATTAGTTGTTTTTTTATTGCAGGGCAAAGCCGGAGCAGAGAAGAGATTGCTTTGCTGTAGCGTACCTTCATCTTGTCGCATACGTTCATAGGTTTTTTGATTGTAACTGGTCGATTGTGCATTGGATCCAGCATTTGATAAGTTATCATCAACGGCAGCACCCGGTGCCATTTGGTCCATATTTAGATTGACGTTAACATTAACGTTTGCATTGCTTAAGCTTGTATTGACATTGACATTGTTGGGTGGAAGACTTTGAGCAATAAATGGCTGATTCACATTTGGTGGTCGCACCACTTGTATTGTCTGCTTTTGTTGCGTTTGATGCTCGGTTTTAATGTCGATCTGTTGAATCGGGGTCTGTATTTGGTTAAGTTGAATTCCTTGGGTAGATGTTAGTGGTGTACGTTGCTGATCACCATGTATTGGGCTGCAAATTGATGAACAAAGAAAAAAAAACACGACACAAATAAATTGTTAATCGTTAATTGTGTTATTGGACACTTTGCAATATAAATTGGCTAATGAATGACTTACCCGATTTTCTGTGTAACATTATTGTCTCCAGACTGTTGCATTGGCTCGATTTGAGATAGCGATTGCATTTGCATTGTTTGGTTTAGTTGGGGCTGATTGGTTATGGCTCTTTGGTTTAATTGCATCTGAATTGGTGGCTGCTGAACGGGTTTTTCGATAGCTGCTTGCGTTGGAATTACCGTCTGTTGCTGTGACACGGTTATCGTTTGCATATCTAGATTCAGACCTTTGATTTGCTGATTATCGGCGGTCATTGGTGTTTTCTTTTGAATCGAATTAACGACCATTGTTTGCACTGTATTGACGGTTGCGTGCATTGGAAGTTGCTGTTTCAAAATATTTGCCGGCATAGTTGATGGCATTTTATTGATTGCTTGGGCCATTTGAGTATTCGGTAGTGTGGTTCGTTGTTGTTGTTGTTGTTGTTGTTGCTGTTGCTGTTGCTGTTGCTGCTGTTGCTGTTGTTGCTGTTGTTGATGCTGTTGCTGTTGCACTTTTTGTTGCTGCTGCGATTCATTGGCTAAAATGCTATGTACATTGCTTGTATCCATTTTGAAATCAATATGCTCGAGATTGATATCATTTAATTCGGTTTTGTGAATAGTTATGTCGCACGTTGACACAGGCAAATCGGTGACATCTGTCATTTCGGTGTCTTGATGCATCGGATCCGATTTCATTGCTGTTAAACGAATTGAATTCGGTACAACATTTGATAAAATCGGTTTCGGTTGACTAACTATTGTGGTGGCTGTTGTTGTTGATGGCGCTGCTATTGTTGCCGCTGCTGCTACAGTTGTTGCGGTTGTTGTAGCTGAATTTGTGTTTGTATTTGCATTTGTGAGCACAGTCGATGAAACATTCTGTTTGTTCTTCTCTTCAAGCAATTTTTGTTGCTTGAGACGTTGTGCATTGAGAATGTTGATTTCTTCGGTTGATAGTTGGATGGTTTTGTCTTCAGTCACATTACACTTTGCTTCATCTTCACTGCTGCTCGATTCGAATTTGATTTTCGATACATTCAACAGACCTTTACCGAAAAAGGCCTCTTGCAGGTAGCTTGGATATGTGTCTGCCAATTTGGTTTTAACTTTTTTCCGAATTTTTTGTTTCTTCTGATCAGCAATTGTGGTTGTGAAGTGGAGCGCACCATCCGGTGTGTCTTCATTTTCATCTTTATTTGTACCATCTTTTCGAACGGTACGATTTCGCACCACAAAACCGCCGATGCCCAATTTTTGTAAATTCCGTTGGCGCTTCTTACGCAAAACAGCCACACCATGTTCATTTGTGCCGATTGTGAATCCTTCAGGTGGTCCACTGTCCTTATCCCATACCATACCATCTTTGTAAATTTCGGCCTCTTCACGTGGATCGAGCGGTTCCACTTTGATATCTTCTAGTGAATTATCTAGACTACCGCCGGCAACAACCGATTCGATAGCTGCCATAATACCAGCCTCTTGAGCTCTGGCTGGTGGCGGTTCAATTGGCAGTATTTTGGTTTTTCTCTTTTTTCGCACCAATTCCATTTGCAGTGATTTAATATGGTGCATACCAATATCACTGAGTGATACACCGTCCACAATGTGACAACCATCAATTTGAATGGTGGCTGTGATTTCAAGCGATTCATCAATTGACTTTGGTGTTGTTGGTGTGGTTATCGCTTTGGTATTTGTTGGGAGTGGTGTGGCTTTTTTCACCGGTATTAAATGTGGAGGAAGTGCATCTTTTGGACGGCATAGTAGGCATTTATAGCCTTCATCGATACATCGTTCGGCTTCTTCTTCATTACGAATTTCGTCACAGTTGGCGTGCAGCCATCGTTCACAGTATGTACATTGAATCAAAAGCTCACCATCGTTATAGGCGTACGAACAAAAGGCACATTGACTTTGACTAGCACATGGACCGCATTCGGTGAAACTATTTTGCCACGTACAATTCATTCCCGGTGTATTTGAACCGCATTTTTGGCAAATTGCACACCATTTACATTTCCATGTGCCATCCGGCACAATATCGAGCGGTGGATCCATGCAATAAATGTGATATGAAATGTCACAATCATCGCACAGTATGAGCCTTGATTCGTCATGTTTCATACCACAGCCTTCGCACACCGTACAATCCAAGCATCGCCAACCTCTTTGTAGAATCACTTTGGTCACTTTAACAGTTACGCAATACGGATGATAGCATTGGCCGCATTGCAGGCACGATATTAAGCAACCCTCTTGATCGGTTCCAATGGCGCCGCACATCACACATATGTCCTGGGTCAGCACAAATTTATCTTTGGCCGAACACAAAACCAGCCGATTCTCAACGCCCGGCTCTTCGTCCGCTTTATTATTTGCATCCGATGTTGGACGTTGCAATCCAAGGCCAGGTACACCGAAAACACCGCGCATTTTCGCTTTTGGTCCACGTTTTCGGCCAAATTCAGCCGTTCGCTGTTTCTTTTGAAATGAAAATTTACCGCCACCTTTCGGCCGACCAACAACACCCGGCAAACGTTTCTTTGCAATCATTTTATTTGCCGACAATGGTTTACCTTTGCCCAAACCAAAATCACTTGAATGCTTTTCCGACAATTCGGTTGCTGAAATTGATGCCATTGAAACATTGTCCGAGTGATCGTCAGCGTAGAGGCTCTCTTGCGACGCTGACATACTGTCATCGTCAACATTATTGTTTCGTCGTAGCGCATTCATACGGCCATTTTGAACTAAGGTTTTACACGGTGGACATGAATATTCATACTCGGGATTTGCCTCCTTTTTCGCATGATATGTTGGTGGACTTGCTTCCGGATCGCATTCACTATGAACGAATTTATTGCACAGGCTGCATTTGACCATTTCTCGATAAGCAGCGGCTCGATAAGCTCTTTGACAAATTGGACATGAGAATCCTTTGTTTCTTTGCTGATAGCATGAATCGCACACGGTGTAGTGCGCATGCCATCGTGATGAAGTGCCAGCGCCTGGTGTTCGGGATCCACAATCTGAACACACTCGACAGCACTGGGAATGAGCAAGAACACAAATTTAAATAAATAAATTAGAAAAAAAAACATTTTGGGATGCAGAATGTTTAGAATCAGATGCAATTATATTGAATTTATTGAATTGTTGAATTGATTTTTTATACTCACTCGACACTTCCATCCATATTTTGGTATTGAAGTCATAATTGGTCGTAAGCAGTTGGCGTGATACATTTTATCACATTGCTCACAACAAAGCGAACGTCCATCGGCTTGTTTAGCATCAGGTACACGACATATTTGACATCTTCGACACGATTTGCATTGCCAGCCGGCTCTAACACCCGGCAATTGCGCAACACCAATGCATGGCCCATGATAATGATCGCCGCATATCGAGCATATCATTAAATTCGACACATCGCCTAAACCACTGCACACACGACAATTTATATCTTCTATATCATTATATACTAATGGCACTTGTCCTAAATGTTCTTTACAAAATGCCGTGAAATTTTGTATAATTTGAAAACCACCCGATGCAGCCACACACGGCAAGTGAAAATATTTTGGGCATGACATTTTGCACGCCATATGCGCACCGTATCGATTACAAAATGAACATTTGCGTGTCAAACTTTGTGACACCACCTCATCAACATTCTCAAAGACGCCGGTTGTTAGATCTCTGGTGATTGCCATTGACCATAAAGCACATGTGCGATGAATGTAGTAGTAGCCATTTTCAATTAAGCTCGAAAATTCAACAATTTCTTGATAACCAATTTTTTCTAGTTCGTCCACATATTCCGTTGTTAGCACAGGATTTCTACATAAAAGTTGATTGAAATCGAAAATAAAAGTAAACAAATGAAATGCAATTAGCACGAAGCTCAACACATCCGTTTGAATAAATAAATTGAACTTTTCCGCCGCATCAACAATCCTACTTACTTGCATTTGTTAAGACCCTTTTGACGGCGATTACTGATTTGTGTTTGAGCATTTAACGCACTGCGTGGATTTTTCTCTTCTTCCTGATTCATTTGTGACGAATCTAGAATTGGTGCCAATGGTGTAGCTAATTTTGGTTCTGTTTCGGTTACTTCGATTCGTAACATTTCACCTTGTCCCATTTGACTTCGTTCACCTAAACAGCATAATGCACACACTTTACCCGGCCACTTTTCTGGAAAATACGGCAATTCTTCTGGCGGTTGCATCACTTTTTCACCGCTGCCAGCATTGTTCGCGTTTGCCGTTGTGCTGACAGCAACGACTGGTGCTAAACATGTCAAATGTGAACGAAAAGCAGAGCCAATGCATTTTAAATGTTGTTTCGACAAACGTATCAAATCAAAATTTGTATTTTAGTAAAGTGAATTTTGACACTCACCAGTTGGTCGTTGCTGCATGTCTTTATGCAGATCATAAACCGACTGATCTGTTTCCATTGCTACACTTGGCGTCGACGTTAAACTATTACTACCGTCATCGTTGAGAGGTGACAGTAACATAACATTAGACATAAAACTATTATTTTCCTGAGTCGTTACTGATGCTGTAGTTGCGTTTGTATTCGCTATAAATGTCAAAAAATACGCAACAACAACAAAACAAACAAAAAAATCAAATATTTAAATTAGTTTTGATGGATTATTTTGGAATGGGTGTGAATTGATTGTTCGATTTTACTACCTGTTGCTTTCGATCCTCCAGCTGAGTGATTACGTCGCATGGGCTTGGGTACACGGCCGCTGATTTCATCGCATGCACGTTTTACGATACGATTGCCGATGCCACCACCCCGTCGTGGTGCTTTCGCTGTTGGTACGTGCAGTGGGAAATCTTTGCGCGGCCGACCAGGTCCTCGTTTATTTGGCCTACCTCCGTTCTGAAATTTCAACACAAACACATACAATTCATTCGTCAAAATGTCCATTCGCATTCATTGGGACAAATGGCATCATTGACCATTTTTTTTTTTTTTTTTACTTACTGTAGTCGGTTTTGTAGTTGTTAATTGACCGTTACTGTTTGAATTATCGCCTGTGTTGTGACTTGGAATGCCACTGGAATAAAAAACGTTACGTGAACTGGGTGAAATCGACGATTCTTCACCTAAGATCGGCGATGACGATTCAGTTCCTGTTGAACATTGAGGGTCAATGATAGAGAGAGGAAGAGGGAGAGAGAAAAAAAAACCATATATCAAACAATAGAAATCGTACAGAAGGTTTTTTTTGCAATTAGAAATGAAAATGTGTTTAATATGTTGTTTCAAAACGTGTGACTCACACATGTGAGTGTTTTGTCTTGTGTCATTTGTTGTGTCGTGCAGATCATACACACAAGCGCGCACACAATTTGAATAAAAATTCATTACTTTAACTATTAACGAAACAGAAAATAAATGAATATACAAAAAAAAAAAAACAAAATGAAAAAAACTATTGCATGCCTTAAATTCACTTCAAATCGAACTGAGATCGTTCGGACTAAGAAAACAAAAAGACACACACAAGTCAACAGTATCAACACAGTTTATTCCAAACTCTATAAAGTGCCCAAACTTGACATCCAAATTGATTGCATGTGAAATTATTTACTTTCGGATCGGGAATGCACTGTGTCGATTAGCAATAAAAACCATATTCTGAACCATTTCTACAATAAAAAAAATCACACAGAAATTCATCTACTTGAACTGAATAAAAAAAGGCGCGTATTTGTTTCATATGTTTATGTTTTTTGCAAACACACAAGAACACGAGAAATGCGAACAAAAAAAGTGATTTTTAGTCCATTTTGATTACTTGAAATGTCAGTCATATTGCTTGACATACGCGCAAATGTCACATCGAAAGCGTTTTTGTCAGTGCAATAGAATGAGCTGTCATCGACATGTAAATCGTGGTCGATGTAGCTGTTGTTGAATGAATTTTTTTTTTGTTAGTTAGATGAATGAACGATTGAATTGCCTTCTCGAAAGGTGATCTTCGGCGGTAAGACGAAATGAAGAGCGACATACACAAACTTTGTTTTAAATGCGTTTAAATGCAACAATAAATTATTTTAAACTTTCCGTCATGTGGGTTTTAAATGTTTTAGCTTGATTTAATGACTTTTAAATCCGTTTTCTTGTTTCGTTCTTGTATTATTTTTTTTTCTTTACTTTGAATGAAATAGTAAAATGTTATTGATTTGTGATGGTTTTGTTTGTTTTTGTTTTTAAACGTAAATTCGTCACTGCAATTTGATTGTGTTGGGTGTTGATGTTCATCTAAAATCTAATTCTTACGTGAAATTGGCTGAATTGGCGTTGAACTGTTTAAAAAATCAGAAAATTCATTTTCTCCATCATCGGATCCATCGTCATAGTCATCGTCGATACTAACTTCTTGAATATCCATTATTTTTTTTTTAGCTAATTTGATTCTGAATCGTATTAATTATTGTTTACGTATAAAAAATAATACGAATTACGGTTGCTGCGCCCTTAGAACATTTGAAATTCTGATTCTAATCGAAATGTATTTTGGCCATTTTCAAATAGATTTGCTGTTCGAATAGGAAAAGAGCAAAAATATGAATATCAGATTGATCGATATTGATTCGTTGCTTTTTGAATTGTTTTTTTTTTTTAAGTGGTTTGCAATTAATTTAATACGAAAATTAGTAAATGCAAAATGTTTCGGTTTTGTTTTGTTGGGTTACTTCACAATTCGGCAATGAACGAAAGAAAAATCAATTGCGATTATTTAGATAAAATCGGTGTGTGTGTGAATCGAATCACAAAATGCCTCACCGATCGAACGAATTCTTAACGAGATACACACATAATTTATGGGACAAATTCCACATTCGATTTTAATCATTCAAATCGATTTGTATCAATTGGATGCACTTGTTTAGTTTTATTTAACGCACCAGTTTTTGTTTTTCGGTTGAAAACTCAGAACTTTAACAATCTAATAAACATATAAAATACTGCATTACATTTACCACGCAAAACATAACACAAACAATGAGCACAACAGCTCTAATTTACTACGAATCGTTCAAAAATATGAAACATTTGACGATAAAAGGACAAACAATTGGTATAAAAAAAGAAACAAATTACAGGATCAAGACAAGAATTTGAAAAGAAAATCAAGGATTAAAAATGATATTGAAATGACAATGGGATAACTTGTTCTTTTGGAAATTATCCTAACTAGATTAACTACAATAAACGTTGTGCGTACATGACTTTTTAAACTACCGAAAGGAAAAACGAATTTTCAAAGAGGTTATATTAGATTTGACACTCACACATACATTCAAACAAAACAACAAATACACATTTGAATGTCGTAAACAAAAACAACAAATTTTCCATGGATTTTGGTTTTCTGTTTTTTGAAAAATACTCTGTCAAATGCAACAGAACATAAACAATGAAATTGAAAGAAAAAAAAAATAAATAAATGAAAAACAATCGCTTTAAAGACTGTACCGATTGAATTGCCTGAGTTGTTTTCTAGTAAGACAGAAATGTGTTAAACCTCACGGCGACCGCAACAACAACAGTCATTGTCGACAGGCAAAAAAAAAATAAGAAGAATAATGTTAACAACAATCGTAACGTGATGCTAGTCTCCTTTTAACTCTTCGTAATAATTCTTTTTACGATTCTTTTCTCGTGTGTTTTTTTGTTGTTGTTGTTATTATTGGTTCTTTTTATTCCGCGAATTTAATTTACTTTATTTACGCTGAAACTTGGCTGTCACATCGACTTTCTGCAGGAAAGAAAAACACATTAACGAATGGTGTACCTTTAGTATGATCATCGGAAAATGCACAAAACCAACATGATTTATTTTTCGCTCTAATCAATAAGGAACACACACACACACACACACACACACACACATGCTGGATTTTTCCTAAACTACACCAAAATTTCTTCCAATTGAACGTTATTATTGTGCGTGGTTTCTTACAAACCATTTACTATATTTAAGATTTCGTTTGTTTGTTTTGTTTTGTTTTTTGTTTTAACTCTGTTATCCCCATTCATAAATTACCACATTGAATTGCAACAATATTACACTGAACTGTTTCTTTTCTAGTTTGACGATCAAAAACCGAAAACTATAGAATCATTTGTGGTACAACAATTAAATTTCACAATTTTACCCTTGGGTTTTTTTTACGTTTGGTGTTTTTTTTTCTCGCTGTTCTTTTTGATTCTTCTTGTTATTTTTTGTTGCTTTTTTTAAAATAAAACTTTTGGACAAATTCCGAAGAGCTGATATTTCTTCTTTTTTGTTGTGTGTGTGTGTGTGTGTGTGGTGAAAATGCAACGAATTTGATTGGAATTATAATTCGGGGTTTCACTTAAAATTGTCGCGTATGAATTGACGTTGCGATCGACAATAAACAATTTTTATGTAAATATTTGACAGGAATTAATGCATAAAATAAGTTGCATTTTAACCATTTTCCTGTCGTTCGGTTTAAATGAGGATCGTTTTTTTTTTTAATTTGTCATTTGTTGTAATTTCGTGAACGACAGTGTGCTGGTGAGTGTATGTTTCTGTATGTATTGCTGTGTTTGTATAAAATGCTTTTGTGTATCAGCTCAGAAAAAAAATTATTATTGTTATTATTTTCATGTTTATTACTATTATTACGACGGTTCTTTTTCCTTTTTGGTGAAATTTGCGGAAAATTTACCAACCAAATTGAAACGTTTGAAATGCATATTTTCAAGTTTTGGCCGTGTATTTGTTTATTTTTTGATTCATTGAGTTTTATTCATTTGATATACGTTCATTTCATACAGCGTTCACACATCGTATATTCATATTCACTCGTATGTACTCAAATCCATTATTTTTGATTCACGGCGGCCATTGTTGAATTCTGTGATAAAAAAAAAAACCTCTTTTTTTCTGTTGGGTTTGCTCTCACACACTGACACATACACACGTACGCTGCGCTCTATGTGCTTGATATTGCTGTTTTTCCAAACCTAAATCGTTCTGTAATTTCCGAAATCTTGCCTCATTCAAATTTTCAAATCGCACGAAATTTCCAAACGAAATTTTAACACAGCAAACCAATGCAATGCACCATTCAATGTTCAATAAATTGTTTTATCGGATTTTGGTACTTGCAATTTCCATCGCTATGTGTGTATATCGTATATTCAATGAAATTTTTTCTTCTTTCGTATCGCAAACAAATCGATTGTGTGTATTCCTTGTAATTTTTTTTCTGGTGTGAAAAAAAAATTTATAATTTTTTTTTGTGTTTTTTTTTTTTTGTTTTGTTCGGATAATCTTTTATAAACGAGAACGGCAAATTTATTTACTATTTTCACTTTGAATTTATTTGCTAGGGTAAAAAAAAGTGATCACTTTTAATACTTAAATACAAAAAATAATAAGTTTTCTTTCTAATTTGTTAAAAAAAGAAGAGAGAAAAAAACTAACAAATATACATGTTTCAATAGTCGACTAACACACTTTCGCATCACGAACATGGATGTTGTCGTTCTATGCATTTTTAGTACACAACCAGAACTTGTATATGGCGTTCGCAACCAATACATTTACATGCGGAAGCACACGACATACACATACTCGTGCAAACAATACGCACACACATGCAAAACAGCACAACATTCAAACATGCACAGCCATCATTTTGGTATACCGTGAACGCTGTGAACTCACCAATTGCCTCTTTCTTTCAAACTCAAGCGGTCCGATTTCGAAATGGATGCGTTCAATCTCATGAAATGGATCAGATTTTCATGGTGTGCATATACATATATTTGATACACACGCCACAAATGTATGAGTTTGTCTCATCTATTTTCATGTTTCAGTTTTTTTTTTCTTCAGTCTTCTCTCCGTTTAGTTTTGTGGCCAGCCCAAATGTGACTTCCATATTGAATCTTGAATTAATATATCAACTATCTTGAGTAAAAGGTTCGGTTTCAATGAATTCTAGGTTGTTCAATTGGAAATATTTTCATTCATTGAACAATTCACCCAGTTCACATTTGATGTCAACTAAATTTTCAATTCATTCTTCGAAATGATGTCCTTTTTTTTAAAAAAAAAAAAAGAAAAATTCAATAAGAAATTGTTCCAAAGAACATTTTTTGTTTCCAAAATATTGTCAATGCTTTGTCCTCAATTTATTCAGTACAAAAATGTCCAGAATTTTAAGTCCTTCCGAAATCTAAAAAAAAAAACATTTCTAAAATTAAATTCCAAAACGAAATCGTTTTCCGTTACCTTTTTGGAACATTTGTGTTGTTAATTATAAAATTCGAAGAGAATCAAACCAAACTCTCTAATTAACGTTTATGTATTCGTTTTGAGTTCTAAAAATGTTGAACTGTCTTAAAAGAAGGAAAATTGGCGCGCCAACAGTTTATGCGAATGGTGTGTATTGTTCGAATACATGTGTGAATCAAGTGAAAATCAACACATGCCAAAAACTCTGCACACAAAATTCATTCCAAATGTCAAATCATTCTCATTTCGGCACAAAAAAAAAACGTAAAAAAAATAACAATTTCCTCCACTGTATACAATTCGCTCTATCTCTCTTTCTTGCGGTATCGTGTGCTTGCTTCAATCACGGATGCTCAGTGCTATTGGCGAAGGCACACATCGATCGGTGCGTGTATTGCATTTCATTTTTTGAATGTTTGACTTCCCGCAACAGCGTTCTTTCGCATCAAAATTCAATCCAATACAAATGCAATGCAACAATGACAAGACTTTTTGACATATACCATGATGGAAGTGGTCGGGTCGTCACATGCATTTTCTTGTAAACAATTACACAGCAAAATATACAATGCGGAAAAAGGTCGCATTGAACGCCACCATTTGGGTTGCGCGATTGGTTGTGTTCTAAATTCTCAAAACCATACGAAATTCGATTCGAAAAATTAGAACAACACCCGTGATACAGCTCTGAATGAAAACAAACTTTCGGCGGCAAACGGTTCATAGGCATAAGAATTGGTTTTCTCGTGCATTTACAATTCATTCAGTCCACACAAAAAAAAAATCAGAGGAAAAAATGTTTATTTGAAGCGTTAAGATGGAATATTCCAAATATTTTAATAAGAATGCCATCGAGCGGAAAAATTGGACAATTTTTTTTTTTATTTGGACAAATGAGAGAAAAAAAAAACTACAAAAATCCTAATTTCACTAATCAAAATCACTTTGTGCAAGGAATATCGAATGCAATCGATACATTTCAATTGATACATTTCAATTATTATGGAAATGTTGCAATTTCACTGTAAATTATGAAATTGAATGTCAACACAAAATACACGATGTTGCCGCCTCTATCGTCCAAAACATCGGCTCAGTTGAACTGATCCGAGTCTCATTTACGTTTGACATTTGCTTTGCTACGCGTTTTATTTAGCACTGTCCGTTTTTCGACTAATCGTTTCGTTGTGTATATGTCATCGATATTGCCGCAAATTGTACTCAACTTTCGATATTCCGTGTAGCCTGCCACATGTTTATCACTGAAACAAGAGCTCAAACTATTTCATAATTTTAACTATTGTTTGTGGTTTAGAGAAAGGTAAAATCAAATGAAGGCAAACACATTTTTTCGTGTATAATTTGATTGAAATCGTTCGATAAATTTTTTAACAAATGAACCGATTTTTGTTCGTTCGGAATTTTTTGTTTGTGGAAATTCAATGAATCAAAAGTTCATAACCTATAATCTGAATGAATATAATTTTTTTTTTCTTTTTTTTTTTTTTTTGGTTCGTGTTAAACGAAATTTTGTTGTAAATTTATCAACTCATTGATGACGTTACAGTTTGGTATTTGATAGCAAACACTATTGGCTAATTGATAGATAAATGAAACAAAAAATGTTTTCAATTTAATTGGTTGAGTTATTTCAAAAGTTTAATGAAAGAAAAAAAAATTGATTTAATTTTCAGAGCAGTGGGTGAAACATAGCTATACAAAATGGTTGTATTGAGTTGTAGATTTTACAAAGAAAAATATCCAGAGGTGAGTGTCCGAGTAGCCGGTATCGCACCGGTTTATTTACCGGGGGTGAAATAATAACAGATCCTCATGTTTATGTGTAGACGAATTTTTGTGATTGTGTACAATTTCAATGGATGGTTTGCGTTTTTTTTTTGTTTCGTTGTTTGTTATGTGTATAGGTCGACGATGTGGTCATGGTTAATGTGCGTGCAATTGCCGAAATGGGCGCATACGTTTATCTATTGGAATACAATAATATCGAAGGTATGATTCTGCTATCGGAATTATCCAGACGTCGTATTCGTTCGATAAACAAATTGATTCGTGTGGGCAAAACAGAGCCGGTAGTCGTAATCCGTGTTGACAAGGAAAAAGGTAAACCATTTGAATGCTGAACCATGTTCATCATCCAACACAATAATTTGTGGTGATTTCTTCTGTCTCAAATATTTAAAACAAATTTATATCAACAAAAAAAAAAAAAAACAAATGTCCATTCAATTCAATTCATATTTCAGGTTATATTGATCTTTCGAAGCGTCGTGTATCGGCCGAAGATGTAGAAAAATGTACAGAACGTTTTGCCAAAGCGAAAGCTGTTAATTCGATATTGCGTCATGTGGCCGATATTTTAAAATTCGAAACAGATGAACAACTTGAGGAGCTGTATCAGAAAACGGCCTGGCATTTCGAAGAGAAATACAAAAGTAAGGCAGCCGCATATGATGTGTTCAAGCAAGCGGTGGTTGATCCATCCATTTTGGACGAATGCGGATTAGAGGACAATACCCGTGAAGTCCTATTAAATAATATTCGACGAAAATTAACGTCGCAGGCCGTTAAAATTCGGGCTGATATTGAATGCGCCTGTTACGAATACGAGGGTATCGATGCGGTCAAAGAAGCATTGCGCGCTGGTTTGGAAACGTCCACCGAAGAGCTACCAATTAAAATCAATCTCATCGCTCCTCCATTATATGGTAAGTTCAATTCAATTAGCCGATTATTAAAATGTGATGTTCATTGCTAGGTTTATTGTTAACATTTTCGATTGTGTTGTTTTGTTTGTCAACAGTAATGACTACGTCAACGCCCGAAAAAGCCGATGGCCTAAAAGCCCTTGAACATGCTATTGAACGAATCAGAGAAACCATTCAGAAACTTGGTGGTGTATTCACGGTGAATATGGCGGTAAGTGTCTTCTTTACTTGGTTTATTTGGATTTTTTTTTTTTTTTTTTTGGTCCTTCGAAATGGCCAAAATGTCTAATGTTCACTTGTTTTGTTGTTATTTTGTTATGTTATTAGCCAAAAGTGGTTACGGCTACAGATGAAGCTGATTTAGCACGCCGAATGGAACGAGCTGAAGCTGAAAATGCGGAAGTTGATGGCGATGAAGAAGATGAAAATGAAGATGGCATGACATTCAATGATGGCGAAAATGGTAACGATCAAAATGACAAGGACGGCGGCAGCAGTGATGACGACGGCAAAAACTAAATGATTCTGATTGTTAAAGATATATTCTCGCGTAAAAATCGTTTAAAATTCGATTCACTATACTTCGTTACAGCCAGACCAGATTCGGTGTCAAATTCGATTTCATCGAAATCGCGACATTAATGAAAACCAATTTGAAACAAATTAAACAATTCAAAAAAACAACACACACACACACATCCAAAACACCACACAAAATAAGAGATATATTCTTTCCAATATTTGTATTTAATCGAATAAACAGAATAAAAACAATCAAAATATTAGCGTTGTATTGAACGAACTAATTTAAATACAGGAGGAAACGACATCAAGATCATTAAACATTGGGATAGCCAATCCATCTAATTCATTGTTTGTTGATGTGAATTGTTGGCTTTTTATAAGTCTTCATACGCTCCCGCCTCACTTGCTCTCGTTCCTCACCAATTGGCATTTCTGGGAAGATACGTTTCGCTCTACGCTCCATAGCGATAGCTAGCTGTTATTTGTAAAGAGAAATCGTCCAATTTATGAATTTTTGGCTGTTGTTCGGATGAATTGAATTGAGAGGATTTACTCACCCAAAACTCTTTACAAAATTTCCCATTTTTGATGAAACCCTGACATTTATCTTTATCGTATCCATTGTCGTCTAAGCACTTATATGTTTGTTGCCTTTCCTACGGTCAAACAAAAGATAAACGAATCGATTTATTTATGGATTTTCAGAATACGCACCTTCCAACACGGATCATTTTCACTGGCTGGCGATGGTTTTGATGGCATAGTTTAAAAAAAAATTATGCCAATTTTCAATATTCTCCTCACAAAAACCGACAGCTAGCTCTTTTGATTTGTTGAACAGACTATACAAAAACAAAAGAAATACGTAAAAGTCATCGAAACAAGAAGAATGAAGTAATAAGAGGTTATGTCATCGAAATTGACACTTAATATCGATTGGCAAAATGTCAAAACAAATTCCATGAAATAATCAAAATATAGGTTGGTTTTTTTTTTTAGTGAGCGATTTAAGTTGTTGTGGTCTTTTGCAATTTGAACCATAATTTATTGCAAGTGTTTTCAATTCCATTAATTAAAATGAACGTAAACAAGCTGGTGAAACAGCGTTTGCTGTACCAGCAAAATGCCATTATGTTAAATTCAACACGATCTGGTTGGTTTGATCGGGGGAAGAGGAAATTTTTTGAATTATCTGACAAAGAGGAGCCGAAATTTTTCTCTGAAACTGAACCAAATCCATTGTCCGATGTTGAACGTCGCATTGAAGATTCAAAGCAACGATTAAATTGGCGCAAACCGGTCGTACAAAAAACCACTTTTCTAACAGAGGGCTTACGATTTTTGGCACCCGAACGAACGCAACAATTTTTTGAAATTATTCAACGACCATTTGATAAAGACTCTCTATTGCAAACATTGGAGCTTAAAAAATACGAATTCATGGCAACTGAACAACGATTCATTTCTGATCGTCATCGTATCTTGGGTAATGATTTAGCGGCGGCACATTTTCTTGTTGCACGTGGCGGCCAGGTCCGGTGAGTGTTGCGTTTCACTTTAAGACTATTCTCAGCTCAGTATTAATTTGATTGATGTTGGTAATATGTTTTGTTTTTATAGATTCACCAGATCCAAAGAATGGGTTAAAAAGGAAAAAAATGACGACTATGATTTGCCCAGAACCTATGAACCTGAATATCTTATAGATGCCATCAAAGCAGACAAAATGGAACTCTGTTATGAGGGATTAGAGAATATCCGTCGTCTTAATCATTTGAAATATTTTTCATTGCGTGACATCAAAATGTTTGATGATTGGTGTATGGATCGGGTGTGTGGCAATCAATTTGATAATATTGAAATTTTAGATGTGTCTGGCACTGGCATAACAGCAAATGCATTATATGCCGTGCCAAAACTTCGTTCGCTTAAAGCGATTGTTTTAGACAAAACAGATCGTTCAATTGAATTTCAACTAGCCTGTTCATTGTTGGAAGAAGTGATGCCACAACTGCGAATTCTTGATTCAGCTGATGTACACGATGATGTATATGAAAGTAAAAAAAAGCTAAAAGAATCATCAACCTCAAGCCCAAGCCCAGAAAAATAGTCAAAACATCCAATTATCAATACATGTTTTCTCATGAATATCCAATTGATTTTGAAATAAAAGATTATTGATATAGTTGATTCGATGCGTAAATTTACTCAACTCTGAACGTTGTTGTTTTTTTTTTCTTATAAATTTTCGATTATATTCGGTTGTTCAAATTTTTGTTCAAAGAAAAACAATTTTGTTTTGATTTCAATCAACACACAATTTATATCCGAATGAAACATTAATTTGTATAAATTAAATTGTGTACCGAGGAGTGTGGTTTTACAACAAGATAAATATATTTATATATATATTTGTGTATATTTTAATAAATGTCTAATTTAAAAAATAAAAAAAAAATATATAAATTTTTTATTTGATGAAATTAAAACGAGGGGGAAGATTGAACTGGAAATTGTCTATGTTAATTTTTTTTTTTTAATTTTTGTGAGAAAAAAAAATAGTCATGTTCAAATCTATAATATATGTATTGCTTTAATGTGGAAAAGAACTTAAAATTCGGCATAAAAAACCAACCAATGATGAAATAAACCAAAACATAAACGAAATAATAGATGAAAATACTATAACAACGACAAAAATTCTTCATTTTTTTTTTGTTTTTGTTTCGCCGAATCTATTCATAAATAATGAAGTTTGTTTCTTGGTTCGCTATGTCGCTATGATGAAATGCTCTTGGTCGATGTTTATTGATATGGACGTCTTCGGGCTGCACGTTGTTTATCGAATCGAAGTTCCATTTCTTCCAGCACTTTTGGTGTATAGCGTACAACCAGCTTCACCGAGCCGACCGCTTGTTTTAGCAGCTCAACAGCTTTTTCGTGATTTTCACCATCAACCGACTGACATTCGAACGAAAAACCAAAAAAAAAAACAAGAAAAAAAAATCAAAATATTTAGATTTGATTCGTTCAAAGCAACATGAACAACAGAAACAAGTTTAGACAATTTTAAAATACGTACAACTCCATTGACAGAGAGCAATTGATCACCACGTTTTAAGCCACCGTGTCGATCGGCCACACCTCCTGGTATGATGCGTGAAATATAAATGGGTGAATTTTGCTCTTTGCCACCCATCACATTGAAACCGAGTCCTTCGTCCGTTTTTGGCAGTTCAACGACACGCGGATGTGCATGTCCTTCACTAGCTGCAAATGCAGCCACCGTTGCTTTTGCGGTGGCCGATGCACGTACATCTTGTGACCCTTGTATATCAACCGTTTCATAAACATGCTCGTACACTTCACGTACCGCATTCAAAAAGTCACTTTGCAACACTTTTTGTAGGGCGGCCAATTTTGTGGCTGGAACCTCGCCGCTATTTTGTAATTTATCCAACAGTTCAATGCAACGTTGAACATCTGAAAAGTGCATATCAAATAGCGATTAGTCACATTATTGAAAATGACATTTCATGACAATCATTTTGCCATGAGCTAAAAAGATGATTTTTTTTTTTTTTTTGGCAAATCCCATCCAAAACAACACCCAGTTTGTTTTCGATTGTTTGAATGTGATAGAATGTGTTGTAATCGATTTCCTGCTTCATTTGCCACAAATCTTCAACACACACACACACAACAACAACAGAAAAAAAATGGTTTGCAAACATAAACATTCTTCTTCATTCAATGGAATTACAACAATTTTCTCTTACCTTTGGCCAATGTTAGTGGTTCTATTGCTGCCATTGCCTTGATTTTACCCAAAACCCTAATGAGCAGATTTCCAATTGACAAATGCTAAATGTTTCACTTTCAAGGTATTTATTTTGCTGAGGTATTCAATAAATTTTGGTGTGCGCTGGTTTGTTCCTTTTCCCTATTTTTTTTTCTCTCTTTATTTTGACAGTTGAATGCTTTCTCATTACTGGGATTGTTCATCGCGTCGGCGCATCACGCTATCACATATAGTTGTCTCTGTCACTCTCATCGTATACATAGAGCGCATTCAATTGGGTTCAGATTGTTTTTCGTTTTTTTTTTTTTTTTGTACGATGTTTTCTTTGGATATGGCAATGGCGGACTGCATGTGTGTGTGTGTGCGTGTAAGTGTGTATATGTGCATATGTATGTGACAACCATTTGCTTCGTAATGTTTTCTATTCAAGTTGCACATTACATTGCTCAATATGACGATTCATTTGCTCAAGAATTGGGCAAGTTTAAAATTAAATGAGCATTTAACTCTATTTCTGAGCTGTTGATACATGAAACTTACCCATTTTCCATAAACAATTCATGGATTCACATTTATGGATTAAAATCCACATTTGCCGCTTTCTATCTAAAAAGAAGACTTTTCTAGAGTAAAATAATAAATAAAGAAACACATGTTCAAACTCAATTGTTTCATCTTATACATACAATATATTTTATTTCATGTTAAACAAATTAATAATTTTTTTTCCATTTCTGATTTTGAATTTTCTCTCAGTTGTGTGTTTTTTTTTTAGTTTTTCATCTATGTTTTTTCCCACTTGGTTTTTTTTTGTTTGTCTCTCTATTTTTTTTTTTTTAATTTTTACTTAATCATTTCATTTCATTAATTTTCATCTATCTGTCTCTAAAGTAATTAAATCTAATATTTTTTCCTTTTCATTCATTTTCATTTTATATAATTATTATAAAATAACATTAATTTCATATATATATATACTTCTTGTTTTTGTGTGTGTGTGTGTGTGTGTGTGTGTGTGTGTTGTTTTTATTTTTTGCTACTAATTCACGTTCCTTTTCACTTTTTATTTCTTTTCATTTTAAAGTATGTACACATGCCTTTTGCTTAATTTAAATTTCATGTGCAAAAAATGGTAGTTTTGTTTTTATTTGGGTGGTAAAACAATATCTTTTTATACATGTGTGTAAATAGAAGATTTCCAGTACACACAATTTCAATGGTGGTGTGTATGAGTTAAATTGCTTAATTTGTTTTTTTTGTTTTTTTTTTTTATTGAGTTTGTGTGTGCCAAAATGTGCATAGAAACCAGAGCCATAAATGTTAAATTGTATTAACATAGAGGCGTGTGGTGTGTGCGATTTAATTCCATTTTGCATTTTACATAACGAATGAAAGTAAGCAAAAAAAACGGCCGAGAAACCAAATATTAGGCCATTGCGAAGCCAAGGATTCTTATTTTCTTGTTTTTTTTTTTTTTTTTTTTTTTTTTTAAGTGAGATTTTAACCTTAGCTCCAAAATGGTGGCTATTTAATATCTCCGATGCATCAACATGCACACTATCATTGAACTGTGTGCATCAGAAATGTAAGCACCTGTCCGTTTCAGTAGCTATTGATTTTGGAAAAGTGATTTGCATTCATATTGAAATGATGCTCACTTTTCGATACACATTTTGATACTGTGTCGTTTCAGATTGTTGTTGTTGATTTGTTACCGTTGACGCTCTCAAACGAATGATATCGTTTCGGCAACGAATTCAATGATTTTCCGTATATTGTTTTATGATTTTACGAGAATGTCTTATTTTAACCTCGTGATTGTGTGACGAAGCACATTGTTCGGATCCCAAAAGCAAGCTGACCAGATTACAATTCGTCCACTGTGTGCCCTGAATGGAGTTAATGGTTATGTTATGGGCGTTGTCGAGTAGCTGGTTTAACGAGTTCGAACCAGCACCGTATGGATTGAATCGAGAGAGAAACAAAAAAATATGTTCAATAATTGTGTTCAATCAATTAAAACGTTCATTAAATTAGTTCATGTTGGTTTCCATTATTTTGTTTTAAGTGTGAGATTGCGTGTGCTTTGAATGCGAAAAATTGCAAATATTTTGATGTTTGTTTTAATGTCAATGTGGCAACTCGTTCACGAAAATTAAAACATTTCAAATCAAAGAAGAAGAAGAGAAAAAAAAACATCATCCGGGATGTGTGAAGAGCAATTCGAATATTGTGTCACAATAGAACCGGCACCATATTACAAATCGCACCATTCACAAGGGACTGCTTGATTTGTCGTGTTTTGTTGTTGTTGTTGTTAAGCTTGGGTAATAGTTTTCCGTATGTGCTAAATGCATCTGCATGTGTATCTTTGTGTGGAATTGTAGTAATTGTTTATTGCATTCTTAATTGAGGGGTAGAAATAATTGTATTTTCGATGAAATACGATGAAATAAATCAATCAATTTTCTAATTCAATTTTGAAATGCTGGAGCGAGCAGCGTGATAAGTATGATGAGGTGTATATTGCAGCATACTTGTGAATGGGATGGGCAGATAAAAAATATTTCCTTTTTTCTTATCGATCCGCTGTTGAATTTAGGTAAAATGACATATTTACATGAGAGCCGTCATTCACCTGAAGTGAAGATGATTGAAATTGTCCCATTCATTTTGAGCCATTTAATGAGAATCGACCGCTTGAAATGAATTTATACTGACGTCCATATAAAAAGAAATACAAACACTTGTTGTTGTTTTGTTGTTGCTATTTTCTCGAGGGAAATGAAAAGGGTAATAGACAATCAACACAAAAGAAGAAACATTAAAAATCGTCAACTAAATCCAATCTAATTTTGTTTGAAATGTTCATTGTTTTTTTTTTTTTTGCTTTTCGTTCGAAATCGATGCGATTGTAATTCGGTAATGCGTGGTATAAATGTCTCTTTCTGTCATTCATTTTTTTTTTTTTTTTTTACTTTCTTCACAAACGAGTATGAATTTATTGTTGTTTTTTTTTATTATTTTTGTTTGTTTTTGTTCATTTCTATGAAGGCCATAGTAGGATTTAAAGTCTTTCCTTCGCATAAAAATCGTTCAGCGTGCAGATACATATAAATAGTCAAATATCGACAGATAATGAAAGTAACAGATTTGTCGCAATTTTTCAAGTTTGTTATTTTGTTTTGGTTTTTGTTGCATAGTTGTGTTATTTTCGTTGCTGATATCCATTACAAATGCGAAATATTTCATTTTAATGTATTCATCTCGAATGGAAATACAATTTCGACTTTAAATTTGTGAGTTTGCAGCTATTTCTCCATTTTTTTGTTTTGTTATTAATATTTTTTTTTTTTTTTTGCTTTTGGTTGGAAAACGTGTTTATTTTTCGGTTTCATATTTTGTTTTGAGAATGCTTAGGTTTTTTTTTCAAAGAATTTGTTTTCTATATAAATATTCATTTTGAATCATTACACATAATGAACCTTTTTCAGTTAATTCTATAGATCCAGCTGCAAAAAAAAAACCGTTTTTGTTACGTAAAAATTGTTTTCATTTTGTTTAACATTATTCGCAATCGATTGCGTCTTCTACTTGTATTACTTTATTATTTGTTTGCTTTGCTATTTTTGTTGTTGTAATGCTTGTTTTGTTGTTTGGTTTGTTTAAATTTTGTGTAATTTTCTATGTTCACGAATTAATTGTTGATATATCCATATTTTGTTTGGTTGTTAATGTAACAGGATCATAATAAGCACAGTTGAAGCCATAGCAAACCGATATCAATCGAAAATGTCATTTCATTTGGGTTTTTTTCCCCCCAAAAGAATAGCAAAGCCAATTTCAAGCAAGGTCTGTAGTTCGCTGGTGTGTGTGTGTGGAAAATGTATCTCTGTGCATTTATTTTTGGTTCTTTTGACTTTCTTGCTTTGATTGAACGAATGGTCTGCATAAATTCGTTCATTGCATGCAATGGTTGCCTATTATGCGTTTTTTTTTTTTAATTGCCATTTTGAATGTTTGTTAATTTGTTAATTTTAAACAATGCCATTGAATTCCATCAAGTTTTCTCAATAGATTGCGATGATGGTATTTTGTGTCGGTTTATATGTCTGTTACTTGTTAACAGGTACGAAATGTGTCAACCAGTTTAACAGTGGTCTCAGTTGTGTCTTGACATGGTGCCCAGGAAGGAATTTTTTTTGTCATCATTTTCATGAGTCTTTTTGTCCTTTTGAACAAATGACATTTGTCAAATGTCAATTTCAATTTTTGATATCATTATCAAACGAATCGTTCTCATAGAGAGATTTTGTTAAGAAATATACGCCCATGCCTCAACAGCCATATGAAAAATGATCTATTTCGTATTTTTAGCTGCAATGGGACCATTTAAAAAAAAAAAAGGTGTAAGTATCGCTCGATTAAAAAGCGAAAGTAATCAAAAGATCACTCAATAAAATGTCGTTTGACCAATCATTGATTCCAATGATGACTTGATTAATGCATTTTTCAATGCTAGCGATGGCAACCAATCAAAGCACTTGCAGCCAGAGAAAATCATTACGCACGATTTTTATTCACACCCGGATGGATAAATCGAATGACTGTATCGATATAATATGCAAGCATTTCGCGAACTGATGAACGTATGAATTTGAAATTGAGCTATCATACAATCCAATACATGGAAAACCGCAGTACAGTAGTTACCGTCACACATGAACAAACGGAAGCTGAATCGCATGCAAAAGATGTAAAGACGGCATGTAAATGCAACTACTGCAGCAGCAAGTGGATCCAAGAAATGAAAAAAAAATATATTCAAGATTTGTTTGTGTTATCGAAAAAAAACACACACAACAAATGATTCATATGTGAAATAAAGTGTTTTGAATGTGTCCTGGTTTCATTTTGTCAGTTCAACAAAATCACAAATTGATGCAACTGTGTTGCGACACGCGTCTTAAGTACACTTGGAAAGAAACTACCTCCCATGTGGGCGCTCTTCGAAAACTACATTAGTAAGAAAGACAAAAACAAAAAACCGTGCATTACATTTCTCATTTCGCTGTCATTGCATTTTCCATAAATGTTTCATTATGTTTCATTACTTTCATTATAATTGGTTGGTTTTTGTTTCTTCTGTGCTCATTTTCTCTAGGTATAGAGAGTGGGGAATTGAAAATTGACATATGGCTTTAAACGATCTATAGTAAAGTAATAAACAACAGATTTTAAATTTTTTCTGTGGCTAGTAACTGGTTAATAATTCGAACCAGCAAACCAACTGTATTCTATTTAGTCTTTGTAATATAAAATATATGAATATGTCAACAATGAAACAAAATCGATTTTTTTTCCTTTCTCATTTTTTTTTTTTTTTTTGATTTCTTGTCCATGGTTTTTTCCCTTGTCGATAATTTAGAATAATAGAGCCACACACAAAAAAAAAAATCGACAATAAACAATCGAAACGTTCTCGAGATGTTTTTGTTGCGATTTTTTTTAAATTTTTGTTGTTGTTGTTTTGTTTTTATTTTGCTTTTGGTGGCGATACATGTGTGAGATTTCTTGTTTTTGTGTTTATATGTATATATTTTTTTTTTGCTGGGTTCAATTGTTTTAAAGTAGTTTTTTTTTAACTCCATTATTTTCCAGTAAATAACCCACGATAGCGATTTATCGGTTTTAATTTTAATAAGTGATTACACATTTCTTTTTTTGTTATGCATATGGATTTCGAATTCAATAGGTTCGCGTTCAGGACATTTCATTTTTGTTTTTAAATACTGTATTTTATACATTTTAATTGTCTACAGATTTTTATTTCATTTCATGCTTATTTTGTTTCGTTCTCACTTTGTCTTTTTTTTTTAAATTTTAATATCCTTCACATCATCTAGTTCACGTGGTAACAACGTACGTGTTTGTTGTTATAAGTTCTTTTTTTTCATATATCAATTGACACATTGTATTGTTTTATCTTGTGTTATGTTGTGTGAGAGAGTTTATATGGTGGTGATGGTGGTGGTGGATATTTGGATGAGGAACACTCGGTTGAAAATGAAAGAAATGAAATCGACAGCACGTCACTGGTGCATTAACAAATGTCAAAAATAGAACATACAAACGATCGGTCGGTCGGTCGGTCGGTCGGTCGGCCAAGGAAATTTTTTTATTTATGAATACAGTTTTTGTATGAGGATGGGTATAATAATTATTATTTTAAATTGCGGGAGAGATGTGAGCTACTATAAGAAGTGGTGCAAGTTACAATGGTACATCAGTACGCATATAATTCTAGTATACGAATCGAAATCAGTCATTTTATTGACTCTGCATTTAAACACACAATTCAGTATGCATTGGAATAAACAAACAAACTAAAAAAAATGGCATTTGAAGTAATTTGATCAATGATCGGGCGAGGGAACATCGAATGAAAAGAGTGCATGGAGTACTGTGTACTATTAAAATGGTATTCGTTCAATTGTTGTAATCAATTGGTGTCCGTTAGTTTGATCAAACTTGCATTTTATACAGAAAATTTCCGAAAAAAGTGGACATTAACCAAAATTTAAAAAAAAGAAAACCATTTACCGTGGATTTTTTTGGTTCATTTTTGAAACAGTGAAACTAAAATGCCTACCGATTTGCTTCAATATAATTTCAATTTGGCAGCTCATAAAATTCTATTAAATCACCATTCGCATGAAATTCGATAGGGTTCAAGCACACCGTTCCGGTATTGCCCATTGAGTGCCACTCAAATGTGTTTGTGTTTGTGTGTGGTTGTTCGTGTTTGTGTGATAAAAACGATGAAACCAAAATAAGATCCAAAATATTTTGGTGATGAAATGTTTATTTGATTGAACCATCGTTCTTAATCGTCACATGTTGTGATTTAGTGTGCTTAGAATAGCTCGATGAATGGGGGGGGGGAGTGTTTATGAGTATTCGCTTTCATCAGTAAATTGTCATTTAATGTACAAAATTGTCGAGACTTGGTTTATTTAACTAAAAAAAAATATTGCTTAAGTTATCATTTATTTAAATGTTTCTCATTTTGGTTTTTTCTCCAAATATTTGTTACATATTTGTTTGTTCGTGAAATAGATCCCAGACGCTTGAAACAATTTCCCCTCCCTATATTATTCCATTTGATTTATTCATTTTTTTTTTTCAATTGAAAATTATGCCCGAATGAATATATCGTAACAATATTATGGCAAACAAATTATAATACGCAATCAATCTCGTGGTTGTGAAAATTTGTCATAAAGAAATACAAAAGTCGGCTGCGAGTGAGTGTCTTTTTTTTTATTTTCGATTGAAATTCGGTGCAAAATTTGCGAGACTATCAAACAATTATGGTACAGGACATGAAATCAAAGGTTAAAACAAACAAATTTAATAACACATATGAACAGTCGAAATAATCGATTTGAGCATTTTCTTTTTCTTTTTATTTTTTTTTTTTAAATAAATGCATTACAACAAATCATTACATAATTTGCTTTGAATGCCATTTAATTTACTAGAATCACGTTATTATTCCACAATTGGCGTTTTATCATTGCAAATGATCATATTTTTTTGTTTTTGTTTTCTTTAAAATTGGAAATGAAACAGAGTAACGGAACACTTTGATTGTCTGTGTATATGAATAATATTTGTAATATAAACAATATCAATGCGTCCACCATAATTAATTCATTGTGTCATTTAGAAACGAACGGGGTGAACGAAAAAAAAAACAACAAAACAAAACAAAATACGGATTGTGATTTGTGAGTTGATCTCGAAAATCTATCATTTAATGTGACACAAACATATGTTTTGGACGAATCAAGTGGCGATATCGAGAGTCAGGCAAACGGTCCAACAGATCGGTTTCATCGTGAGCGAATAAATTGACGATGAAAACACAATTTGTGAAATATGTAACCGAAATTGATATTTTGCTATGAATACACATGTGTGCCATGGGCCCATTGGCCACCAGTCGAATCTATGCCCGATAAAACACAGTTTTTACGTTATCACGATTTGCAATGCAAAAAATTGCTGCTTCTCTTTCAATGTTGAAATTAGGAGTATTAGTCGACTTGTAAATTTACGATCCGCCATTTTGAGCAATTCAATTGTTCAATTGTATTGTAAAACTCTCTCTCCCATATAATAAATCTTTGTTATTGATTTGAAGATGCTGCTTTCGATTGATGTGACGTGAAAAATTACAAAATTGAGAAAATGTTGTGTGTATTATGTGTGAGTGTGTGATTTTTTGTTTTGTTTTACTGAATCGCTTTTGTAAGTCGTATTTGATTTTTTTTTCGATTTCTTGACGTTGCCTGTCACAAAACTAAACAAAAAAACTGTCTCTTGTTTATATATATATTTCTATATATATATATATATATAGTTTGAATGTGTGATGTATGGTGTTGTTTCAACAACCGTTGATTCGTCCTCGAAATTCGGTCATTTGTCTTAATGTGATGTCAAACTAACCCACTGACCATTGCCGTTTCAGTTTTATTGCTAGTGAAAGACATTCCATTTTTGGTTTTTGTTTTTTGTTTTCTTTTTTTTTTGATGTAGTAATTGAGCATTTAAGGCAATTATTGCATAGATATATTCTTAACATTTGCTAACAATGTGTGTGTGTGAGTTTCTTTTGTCCTTAGATTGGTTTAGGAGTTCAAGTGCAAATTATTTCGTTTCACTAATTTATGTTTTTGAGTACAATTTAGTAGTTGCATTTTGTCATTTTCTTGTGTGGATATGATTGCAATGAATTCTGTTATGGTGTACTGGGGGTGGTAATGTGCGTGGATTTTAAAAATGAGTTTTGTTCTAAGTTAAAAAAATTTCTACATCAACATTTTTTTTCTTGTTTTCCTTCTTTATGAGTAATTTAATAATTGGTTTTTGTTTGTTAATTTTTCAGAGATTTTATATATTGGACTTTTTGTGGTTTTTTTTTTTTGGTTGGGATGAAATGAATGGATAAAATTCATTTAAAAACAAAATCAGATCTTTTATTGTTTTTTTTTTTGCTAAAGAGAAAAGAAACACGGCTCAAAAAATTGTCGCATAATTTGCCATGTGATTCATTTGAATGAATTAAAAAAAAAACGTTGCTAAAAAGCATGAATCGGTGTGTTTGAGCTGTACATCAATGCTCAATAGCATTTTGGTGATTGGATATGTTCTATTGCGAAATGCGATAAAATGAAATGGAAAATTCACACTTTTTCATTCAATTCACATGTTTGTGAGTTATTTGTTTTGTTTCTTCTCTAAATACATATGTCGGCTACAACCCAAGTGTTTCGAATTTTGATGCAAAATAAATTAAACATTTTAGCTCACAATGTAAAATTTCATTGGAATAGATATTCGGGGGGAAAATAAGTGATAAAATAGTGAGCGTATTTAGCAAACAAAACAATTGAATTGTGTTTTCAATAATATTTGTTTATGTTTGTGTGTGGTGCCGAATTTCGTGAGATTTTCGATTCGAATTGTTGAGTAAAACTCTTTGTTTTTTTTTTGTTCGTCTAATTTTATATTATATATTTTTTTTTTTTTGGCTGGTTTTTCTAAAGCGTTAATTTTCGATGGAAAATGAAATATATCATTCGATTTTGTTAATGTTGAAGGTGTTTAGCATTTAATTCACATCATCTTATTTAGCTTTTGCGTGAGTGTGTTTAATGTTTGCTGTTGTTGTTGTTGTAGTTGTATCACTGTTTTAAATCATCTCTCTCCGTCTAAATGCCAACGACGAACAGAAAATACCATATACACGTTGTATTTTTCTAGTTCAATCCATGATCTAAACAACTGCTATAATTATTATAATTATTGTTTATTTAACATATGTGTATGTCATTGTTTTTTTTTCTTCTTTCCTCTCATTTTGAATGCATTCGTGTATAAATTGGTTTTGGTTTTTATTCATAATTTTGGTAATTGTTGTTGTTGTTGTCAAAATTATTTGCATCTGTTGAATTGTATTTGGTTGGTAATGTTTGTCATTTGTCTTATCTAACTCATTCCCCATATTCAAGTCAATTTTTGTTTGTTTAGATAATAATCATCTTTTTGTTGTTGTTGTTGTTGTTGTTGCTGTTGCATGTATAAGTGTATATATTTATATCCTATGTTATATATTATACGTAAATTTATTTCTAAAATATTTAGAATTCAATTGTAGGCATTTGGTTCCTTTTATATAACAAAGGAACACCGATGCCCAGTGTTTTTGCTTTACCTTTATAATGTGTGAGTGTATTTTTTTGTTGTTGTTGTTGTTTTTTTTTTATTCGTGAGAGAATTATACTTTTTATTACCGGCGCTGTCGACATATTCATTCTGCTTTCCCTTTTTTTTTAATTAATTCATTTTCACATTTTCATACACTTTTTTTTTCTTTTTCGTTTGATGTGGGATTCATCAATATATGTACTCAATACACTCAGGTGATTCATTTTTTTTTTTTTTGGTTTGTCAACGTTTTTCTCGGCGCATTGTGTTTTTTTTTTATTTTGTTCACTTGAATTTTTTTTTCACTTAAATTTACTATTTAGCATCAAGCTACTTTAACTTTAGTCACATGTTGCCAATCATATAGTTTTTGAATGAATTTCCATTATCGCGTCTATTCGTTCAATGGCATGCATAATATTTTGGTTTTTTGGTTTCGATAATTATGCTAAGACCTTTTTTTTTGTTGTTGCTCGAAATAGATAATTTAGTTTGGTTGTAGTTATTTGTAGTGGATGTTTGCTGTTGGTTTGGGTGTAGTTTTTCGTGATAACTAAATATCTGTATGATGCAAAGGGGAATGATAAGGAGTTTTATGTTTTCTTTCGTTTTTTTTTATTTGCTTTGGAACAAGACGATTTACGATGAGTTTTTTTCTTGTTTATACTTATGTATTTTTCGGTTGATTTTCCATTTTTGCAAAAATGACTTGCAATAATTTTTTTTTTTTTTTGACTGAAACATCACAACGAAAATGAAAATAAAACAACGAAAATAAACACACACATTGGTTTGAACATGTAACTGAAAACACAAATGGGATTAATCGAGAACGGAACATTCTTCATATCTAATATTTGCAAATGTTATGTTTTTTTTTTTACTTTTACCAACGTGGTATGTCTTGTTTTGTATTTCTAATATAAAAATATCAAAAATTCGATAATCCGAAGTCGGCTGTTCACTGATTTTACTTTCATTTTCTTTGTTTTTTTTTACGCCTATATCTTTACAGTTTTTTTTTTGTTTAATTTCTTTTTATGTGTGAGTGTTTTCCTTAAGTTTTTTTTTCTTTGCTGTCCATTTTTGCTATGATTACAACTTACGTTTCGGCCTGGTTTATCCGAACATTTTGAATTGGAATCATATAAACATGCATGTTCAAGTACAAATTAAGAGCAAATTATGTGCATGTGATTTATTGTTGCAGGTAAGTTTCATTTTTTTTTTTTTTTAATTATTTTACAAACAATCGATAAGTTTAGCTTTACGATAATCATTGCATTTGAAATTGGATGCAATTGCTTTGACATTTTAGTTTTTTTTGGAATTTTGTTTTATTATTTTAGTTTCATTTTCTCTACGCATCTCTTGGTTTTTTAAACTTTCTACACGAATCAGTCGAATTCCTTGGAAAAAAAAATATGATGTTGTTTTGTTTTGCATAAAGAATCGCATCTAAATATATATTTGCCATTCGAAAAGGCTGAATATGTTGTTTGTTTGTAAAGAAAATCTTAACACATCGACATAGATGTGGCGCGTTCGGTGGCACAGTCAAATGGCCCGTTCCGTATCAAGTTGTTTGCGAGTGTTCACAAATTGTCGATGGTTGAAGATCAGTCAGGTGAGGCAAACCAATTGTATTTTATTTTTATATCATTTCTAAAACCACAAAAAAAGTTCTCTTTTCTTCTTTCTCCATGTGTAGTGTTTTTTGTTGTTGTTCTTGTTGTTGTTGTTGTAAGTATATGTATGTGCGCACGTGCATGCAATGTCTAAATATATTATACAAACAACCGAGTTTTTTAAATGAAAAACCAAAGAACAATTGTTTTGAACGAAACAGTTTGTACAGTTCGTCGCTATTCCATCGAATTGTCTGAAGCATCTTTCGAAACCATTCGATGTGCATTGCACAGTCATTGATACCTCTATGTATTTTGTTATTTTTCATTTATAAAAAAAAGTAAGTTAATTTTTAATTTTTTTTTGTTTTTTTTTTTTTTTGTTGTTGGTGGTACTTCAGTGAATAAGGAAGAAGTGCTGTTTTGAACAAATTATGCTTTTTTTTTTGTTTCTAAATGTGCTAAATACGTGTGTGAATGTTTGATTTTTTTCGATTTTTTTTTTTGGTTTTTTTATTTTAAATTTTCATTCAACTTTCATATTACTTTCATGGAAATGGGTATTCAGTTTCTGTGGATAATTGTTGTTGTTGTATGTTATAAATCACAATATGGTATTGTGGTCCATTAAATGGAGTTTTTTCGGTTTAAATGCAGTGTTCTGAATTCATGGATGATAATTTGAAGAAAAAAAAAAACAATGGAAAAGAGAAAATGCAGTGCATTTTACGAAATGTCTACGAAATGGTGCAAAACGTTGTCAAGTGATGAAGAGAATTAGAGAAATAGAAACATTGGTGGTTGTGTGATACAAAAGAATACGGTGATTTGGTGACACTTTATTTGAATTGAGTCCAATGGAATGTGTGTGTGTGTGTGTGTGTGTGAGAGAGAGAGTCGGATAAAATATTTGAATGTGTATCATATAAATGTGCGTATTTGTGTCTAGAACAATTCGATTTCAGAATGTGAAGAAAACAATCAATTAAATGACAATTGAAATGGAACAACTGAATTCTATATTATTGATGTGTGGGCGTGTGTGTTGATAAAATCGCATGTTAACCACAACCTCTAAATCATAATCGAATTTTTGATTAGAATATGATTTTGATCAATTTTATCTGCACACTAAAATTTATTCAAACAAAACTGAAACATTCAAATAGGTTTGACTCATTTCGGTTGAGGGTTTATTAAATTTTTTCTTTTTTTTTTGTTCAAGTTTTCTTTTCTGCTGTTTTCATATCGCTTTCGATTAAGAAAATTTGGCAAACACAATGGAAGCTGGATTTTCAAGTTTTTTTTTTCTCTTAAATGTCGTTTCCTATTCAATTTATCGTTTTATTTTTGTTTTCTTAAGTCATTGCATTTCATTTTGGGTCTACGTAAATGTTTGTTTTAGTTTTTTAAGTTGATTTGAATGATTCGTTTGTAAATTAAACGTGAATTACAAATGAACAATCGCATTACTTATAAGATACATGTTGGTATTTTGTCGGTTGAAATAGGCTGTTGAAGCACAACACTTCATTGATAAGTGGTATTTTATATTTCGGTACACGCACACACCCGTAGCAAACTATAGAATATGTTTCGTTTCTCTTGCTCTCTCTCTCTCTTCACATTGAGTTCAATTGTTTGCCTTGGCTTCGTTTTGCTACGTGAAAAATCCATCGATGGCGAAGAGAGAGATAGAGATGTTTTTTTTTTATGGTAAAATAATGATCAAAAACCATTTCTGAGGATTATTTCATCGTAACAGTGCCATTGTGTGACGCTTGCAACAACAAAAAAACGATAGGCGCGTAATCAAGAAGGCAAGGATTAAATGGTTGTTTTTTTATTTGTTTTATTGCCAAACATTTACGTTTTTTTTTTGTTGAATCGGCGACATTTTGACGGCGAGCGAAAATAGCTATTGCATTTGAATGTATTGTGATTGATTTCGAATTTAATTCACTTGTTATTGCAATAAAATCGATTAAAATGATACGGGGGAAGGACAACAAATCAGTTGATTTTTGTTGTTGTTTGAAATTCAACACCTGGAGAAAGAATGAAAATGAAACGTCTTTTTTTTGTTGTTCTTGTTGTTGTCGTTCGGTATGCACACGAATACATTATATCGGAATGTTCTTATATTCTTGCTCTTCGCTGGTTATTATAATTATCTTATATGCTATTTACTATTGCATGCATCGAAACACGAGGAGAAGGTGTTTAAATTTAACGGATAGATTTTCTTGTGTGTGTGTGTGTTTGGTTGTTTTTTTGTTTTTTTTTTTGTTTTGTTTTTTTGTTTGTTGCTTGAATTCAATTTTTTTTCCTCTTATATAATTAATACGAATGAACGTTCGTTTTTTTTTTTCTCTTCATTTTATCATGTGTTTATGTGAATATGTTTAGATTATTTATCAGCTGATTATTCATTCACCGGGGCTGGTTATCCTTTCGTTCGATTTGCTTGATGCTCTTCACTTTTTTTATTTCCTTTTTTTATTCAATTTTGTTTTTTTGTTTTGTTTTTTAATTTTATTCATTCTCACTTCTTGTTGCTATACAAATTACGTTGAAATATTGCTGTTAATGTGGCTGGCTCTGTCATTGTCTTGAAATGGTGGATTCGAAATATTCATTTTGCAATAGCGCAAATCTAGCTATCGGCGATAAGTGCAAAACGGGTAACAACGGTACCGATTTTTGTCATTTATGTATATATGGTTTTTGTTGTTGTTGTTGTTGTTGTTTTGTTTAAGCGTTTATTTTCGGTTTTCGTATTTTATTTTTAAGTTTTTGTTGTTGTTGTTGTTGTTGTTTTTTGTCGGTCTCTTTTACTGCTCCTGTTGAACGGTTGTCATCAGCCGTCCATGTGATCCGCACTCGCTGTTTTTTTTTGTTGGTGTGTGTCTGTCGCCGTCGTTTCCATTTTAGCTTACTTATCTTCTTTCAACAGAACCAAATCATCGGCCACCACATCGCTCACATGCAGGTAGATAATCCAGTACATTAGGTTGAAGCATACGAAACAAACAGGAAATACTATTCGAGAATATTTATCGATATCGGATGGTGTGATACCCAATAATTTATTTATATCCTGTTTCGAGATAACAAACGAGACACACAGAAAAGAAAAAATACAAAAGAGAGAAAAAGAGAAACAAAAAGGAGAAGCATAGAGAGAGAGAAACAACAGAGAAATAAAAGAGAAAGCATTGGAAATCGAATTAAAATTAAATGGAACAAAAGGATGCGCGAATGCATTTGGGATGAATGAGCGAGCAGTGATTAGCGCACGGTGTTTTATCTTATTACTGGTTGTTTTTTGGGGATCAGCGCTTTATCGATATGTGTGTGTGTGTGTGTTGTTTCATTCATTGGCATTACATAGCGAATGAAGAAAATTGTATGAGGGCTAAAACGAGCAACATAAAATGAACAACGGGGAAAAAAAGATCGTGCTTCCTTTTCCACTTATCATCATGTGTCGGTACACCGAGATAATGACAACGGGATTTGACCGTAAATGATTTAACAATATCGTCTCCGTTTTTTTTTTTTTTTTGGTGTTTGGCTCAATTTTGTTGCGCTGTCTTCGAAAAGAATAGCCAGGATCAATTTAGAAACTCTTTTAACGGGATGACTCTCGTAGACACCGAAAGAAAAACCAATTTGGATGGCACACAAAAACGAGAACACAAATTAACATTTCATTCTAATTGAATTAGACATTGAGATTGTGACACTCAATGCTATAGTTTTGAGTTTTCACCTCATTTAATTTATAAATTTATGGGCCATATTTTGTTTAGTTTAATGGTTTTGAAATGGTTTTCGATAACTTGTTCTCTCTTCATGTTTTTTTTTTTTGTTTCAGTTTAAAACGAGCAAAGGAATATTAACTTGAACTGGTTCACACGTGTTTGGTGATATAGAAATAAGACGGAAAAAAATAAACACCAATGTTCCGACGTAAAAATTTAAAAGTCAAGAATCAGTCATTTGCATGAGGTTGATGTGAAAATGCGAATACATTGGAATAAAAACAGATCCAAAGCATTAAATGTTATTTAGCCATATTCATAACATCCACATTGAATATCACAGTAATTTTTTTTTTCGGCCAACACACACACACACACACCCAAAAATCGAAAAATGTTACGTGAAAAATTTTGTTTTTCTTCCAATCATATGAATGCGGCGGCGATTTATGAGTATGTAAATTGCATGAATTTCTTGATGTTGTGATTTACATGGCAATGAAATGGAAACATGAATGAAATAATCTTCGCTGTAATTTCGACCGCAACCATGTTCGGATAAATATATATATATATGTCGTGTGTAGCATATATTTATATATAAAAAAGTTCACTTAAGTTATTGGGTGACGGGCAATAGACGAACGAGAGAATCTGAAATTCTCGAGTCGAACATCTGTAATATGCCGTTCAAAGTTTATGGGATGACGTGCGCGTGGCATTTTTGCTGTAGTTGAGGGGGGGGGGCATATCGTGAGCCACGCTTTTGCGAAGTGAAACGCTTTACATACCAACATTTATAACTTGTGGCTTGAAATGCCAAAAACTTTGGACAAGTTTATCGAAGCCAATTCATGCGCTTTAATAATCATACTTTAAGCAGCCATCTTGATTATAGTTCATGCACAAACAAATTGGTATGGCAGTTTTTTTTTTGTTCGTTCGTCTATTTGTATGGCTTTATTCCCATAAAAGAGAGTGAGAGAGAGATTGAAAAGAAGAAAAACGTAATGGATGTGTGCAAACGTGGAAGAGAGATGGAGAGAGAGAGAGAGAGAGAGAGAGCGCGCGACAAAAAATATATCGTAAAAAGGAAATTTTGGGGAGTGGATAAGCGTTAAAAGCAGTCCATCACCATTAATTGTTAGAACAATTTTAATGTAGTTTTTATGTAAATTTGAAATAAAAGTCGTGATAGCCGCTTTCGTCCACTTGAATTTATGATCAATTCATTGTGAAAGATTGGTCTAATTTCCTCTTCGACCCAAATTCATATCTCTTCATATCTCTTACACACACACACACACACAATCTCTCCCTCTCCCTCTCTTTCTCTCTCTGTCGCAGTCTCTTTCTCTCTGGTCGTTTGCCATATTCCAAAACCATACCATTGCGTGTGCAATTCTGTCTCTTGTCCTTTTTCTTTCAAGTAGACAACTTCTGCAATTTTTTTGTTTTTTTTTTTCTATTTTTGAGAGTCGGTTGCGGTATTATTTTTGCAGCGAAGTCCATTGGTTTTAAAAGAGCGATTTCAAAGCGGAAAATACTCACTTTGCCCGGATGAATTAAATGTGGTGGTGGTGGTGGCCGCATATCACCACCCGACTCTTCATCAGGACCGCTGTCGGCGTTTGAGCGCCCACGACCCCCATTAATTGTATTTTCTAGTGTGCCGCCCTTCGAATGAGCTTTTGGATCATGTACCTTAAATCGAACTTCTTGAAACAGTGGGCCAACGAGTGAACAGCCACGTGAGCCAACATTCTGCTGCATATTTGAGAAACCCGATGGTCGATTGCCTGCGATATTATTAAGAAAAGAGCATTTTAATTAAAGATTTTGATTTGATTTGTGTGTGTGTGTGTTTTTTGTTTTATTGAATTTTGTAAATTGTATCGTATTTTCTTTTTTTTTACCTGGTAGCGTTTGCTGCACTGACTGTTTCGGTCCGTGCTGATGACTGTGACTGTGTCCGTGACTACTGTGACTGTGGCTGTGATCTGGGCCAGCGCTCATCATCGCCGATGGTTGTTGCCCGCCATCCACTTGCAATTTCTTCTCCTGTGCAATCTTCTGAATTGCCATGAAACGTTGTTTACGCATTTGAATTCGTTTTGCCATATAGCCCACCGTGGCATATTCTAGAGGTGTTTGTTTGTTTGGTGTTTATGTGTGTGTGTGTGTGTGTGTGGTATGTGTATGGGAGAGGTGTTCATTATGTAAACGAGAAAAACAAAACGCAGATATACACACCGAAAGAAATATCAATGGCGAGCTATCAGATGCAATCCAGACGCTTCGCTCATCATCAACAAAAATTACTCGTAAGCTTGTGTTTTTTTTTCATCTCATATCAAACGTACAATTTTTACCATAAACATTTAATACATGTCAAAATTTGGCCAAAAGCATATGAAACATTGCATCTGATATCTCTTTAGATTTAGTTTTGTTTGGCTGCTGATTTTCTGATACAAACAGTTCTTGGAAATTGTTCAATTTTTTTTTTTTTTTTTTTTTTGGTTCTGACTTCTATTTGCATCCAAAAATAAACAAAACAAAAAACAAAGTGATAATAATAATTACTGGATATCTTTTGTTACGTTTTGTTGAAAATGAAAAATCAACAAACAAACAAATGAATCGGTTTTTTTTTCTTTTAAATTGGAATTTGGTTTTTTTTTTGAATAAATTCGGAATTTAAGCACAAGAATTTTGTAACTACTATCGAATCAATCAATCCAATCAAATCACAAATCGGTAAACATTAAACGAAAAAAGAAAACTCAAATTGGAAATAATAAAACCGAAAATTAATTAGTGAGACGATTTTCGGGGAAAATACTCTGAAGGCTGAAAGTGGCTGAACTGGTTTATTAGAAATGAACCAAATACAAAAATAAACAAATAAAAAATGGTATCGAACATTTCGGGTCGAAATTTGGTTGATGGTTTTTTTTTTTGCTTTCGTAAAAAATCTGTTACAGACAAACTAAAAGCATTTCAATAATTATATTAATTAAATTATATATGTGAATATGAATACACGAATCAGATGGATTTTATACGAGCATGTATATGAATTTCTGATAAATTGTTGTGTTTTTGTTGTTAGTTAGTTAGTTAGCTCTGTTTCAGATTAGAACAGAGACGTTTAAAATAATCAAACGAAAGACAACAAAAAGAAAAAACATCGACATTTAAATTTAAAAAAAAAACCACATGTGTGCATATTAATGCTTGGGAGGATTAGACATATAAGTTGAAAATATATCTTGCTGTTTGAAATAAAAAAATCTTTTGATGGGAAAAATGGTAAATAGATGAGAATCGTACAAAAAAAATCACATTCAACAATGAAAAAAGATTAGAGATAGTAGAGAGAGAGAGAGAGGAGAGACAGAGTATTGCGATTTCAATATTATTATTAAATTCGATTAAATGATGAATTACACAAAAACACATTATGGGATTTTATGCTTTTAATGCGAAATCAATCAAAAATGATTATTACAATATGCAACACTACACCGCGGCGAATAAAATTTGTTTGTTTTTTTTTTTTTTTTTGGCCAAAATTCCAAATTAACTGAAATTAATATGCGAATGAAGTAGCTATAAAATGGGTAAATGCGTAATAAATAAACTATAATGTTATCGATGTCGATGTTAAAAGCTTAATTTTGTTGTTTTTGTTGGTTGGTTGGTTGATTTTTGAAATGCAAACGCAAAATTCCACGACTAACTAAAGACAGACTGCGGCTATTTTCATAATATTCACACTAAATTGCCACTTAAGTGTTTATTGTATTTGGTATGGTTTGTTATGTTGTTTATTTACTGCAGAAATGAACACATCGAGAATCGAAGCATCCGATCAGTGGAACAGTGATATGTTTAATGATACATATAAACATATATTTTCATACACGTTTTTTTTCTCAACTAGATTGAGAGCCCATTGCTATTTGCACTGAAAAAATAAAGCACATTTTCAAGATGATTTCATCTTATGCTTAGCTACAGTTTATTTATAAATGTTTACTTATATTGACATTTTGAAGCTTGAATTTCCGCGAGAAACAAAATTAATTATGACCAAAAAAAAAATATAAGCATTGTAGGAAAGCAGCAAACGAACGATGTCATGTGGATAGGGAATATTATTTCTTTAAACAATCACTTCATTTATTTTTTAATCCAACATATAGGAATCAATATTCACATTGAACGATATTCACAATGGTTTATTTGGTTAATTTTTTAAATGTGCGGCCGTATTCAAAAATTTAACACAAATAAAAAACAAATCGGACAAATGAAAATAACACATCAAAAACTATCAGAACACATAATATTCCACGTGCTCGTTATGATTTGATTATAATACAAGTTTTGGCGAAGAAAAAAAAAAACACCAGAGTAGGCGAACGCAATATCTTATCAAACCTGTTTATAGCTACCACCGTATGTGTCCAGTGTAAATGAATCGTTTACAATGCAATTGGGTCAAAAATAAATGAACCAAAAAAAAAACAAGTCGTTTTTCTTTAAAGTTTCAAAAAAATTAGAGATTTTGCTGCAAATGCTACACGAAAATGCCGGGCGGGGTCTAATTGTGCTTTGTTGAGTGTGTTATGTATGATAATTTTTTTTTTGACATCGCAATATATTGGTCACTCTAATTTCTTTGATTTTGGAATTCTGTTCAACGTTTACATAGAATCAAATTGGTTTTACATGAGAATATAGATTTAGATACAGATAAAAACATACGGAAAATAAAATGAAAACATTAAACTAATGTAGTTAGAGGAGAGTTGTTAATTGGAATTTGGTGCGAAGAGTATTCACTGCGAATGTCGTATAGCGCAAAGGCGTACAATGAAAATAAATTGCAATAACCATTAAAGCAATGCATTTTACGCGTATTTATTCGGCCATTCACAGTTCAAAAAAACGAAACTTATTTTCATTGTGACAGATGCTTAAGTTTAAAGAAAACATCGAAAAACGAATAAATTAGTGGTTGAGGAAAAAAAACTGATGAGAACAAAAAAACAACAGATCGAAATAAAAGTGATAAAACGAAATTGATTATTGCTGTTTTGGGATTGTTTTCATCGTACATCGTTTGCTTGGATGGATCTTTTAATGGAATAGTAAAATGGTTATCTTTATGGATGTGAGTACATTGTAGTTATTCTAACCGGTAAATTGAAAAGTGCATCGCGTATTTGATTCGCTTTAATCATAGGAAATGTGTGTGATAGAGTTGGTTCATTCCATTAATTAGGTGATAAATATAAACACATTTGATGAGATTCTGTTCGTGATGTGTATGATATTTTATCTGCATTTTGATTTGATTTTATTTGCAATTTTATCGAATAAATATTTAAAGTGATGTGTTTTTTTTAGTTGGCAAATGGAATAACATTTATTCGTTTAATTGAATAAATTCAAAGGGGGAAACAGATATTAAAGCTAATAAATAAATGTATGGAATTGAAATACAAGCGAATTTCAAATAAAATTTAACAAAAAAAAATGGTTTTATTTATTTATTTTTGCAGTTGGTCTAATTGGCAGTATCGATAAGCGACTGTTGCGCGCAAACAAAGAAATAAATGGCTTGAAATTGTTGTATAATTTGCCAGAGAGCATAATTTAAAAGGCATTTAAAATGAAATAAATGTGACCAAATATTGAAATTGAATGCCAACAGCATAATTCAGCTTATGCGGAAAAAGCGACCGTTTTTTTTTTTTTTTTGATTTTGTAATCACATGGAATTGAAATTTTGTTAATTTAATGGAAAATCAAGAGAGAGCAACAAAAAATAATGTTCACATTTATACTTACTTGTAATAATGTGAAATTAGCATGAACGAAAGAAAAATAGGTAGTAAAATTAAAAATCACAACACCGATGCATTTTACATCAATCAGATTAAAAACCGAATTTCCCATCAAAATGAATGAATTGAAAAAAAAAACAACATTTTAATCAAAATTTGTCAATAACAATAAACAAAAAAAAATATATAGAACTGTTAAATATTCATCAAAAGAGTGAAAAAAGCATGATAAAAGCACAATCAAATTTTTGTGTGATATCAATTAAATTAACGAAAAAAAAAACGTTGGCGAAATGTGAACGATTGACATTGAAAAATCAAAAATAAATAAATGAAAAAAAAAACACAATATAACGTTCTGTTACAGTAATTGTTTTGTTGTTTGTTCATTCGTCCTCGAAAATCTCAAGACAATGATCAATTCGAAGGAAAACAAGAGTTTTAAAATGAATAAAAAAGAACGTATGCTTGTTTTGTTTAGAAATGGATTTGATTTTGTCTTTGAATTTTAAGGTTTTTGTTTTGTGTTTTGTTTTTTTTGTGTGTTTTGATTGATTTGATTTGATTTGATTTTTTTTTTTTTTTTTTTTGTCATAATTTGTGTTTTCTTGTTTACCCAATAAACTGGCAAAAACCATGACGAAACATGTGCCCAGATAAACGTCGATTGACTTAACGTACGAGATTTTCGGTAATGCTGCATTTGTTGATGACATAAGTGTCGTCATAGTCAACACAGTGGTGACGCCAAGGGCAACTCGAGCTGGTGTTGCATTTCTGTTTAACCAGAAGGATACCCACGATATAATTACAATTAATCCAGATGGGATATAAATTTGAATTAGATAGTATCCCATAGAACGCACGAACTGGATTTCACATGCTAATCGTGAGTAGTTTCCTATAAAATATTTTTGTACATAATATTTGATCGTTTAGTTGATTGGTTTCAATTGGTTTGTTTGTTTTGTATTTTTTTGTTTTTTTTTTTTTTTTTTGTTTGCTTATATAAAATATAGACATAACAAATAGACTTAAGAATGGGGGTTGATTGTTTGTTGTGGTGGTTGTTTTTTTGTTTCTCATTATTGTTTGTTCTTTTTAAACTTGTTATTTTTTTTCCTTTAAAAACAGTTTTTTTATTTAAATTTATAGTTTTATTACTCACACACCGACACCAAATCATGATATTGCTTTAGCAGTGTTTCAGAATCAGTACAAAGTACATACTATCACATTGGACTGTCACTGAGTCTCAGTGGAAATGAGACTTCAAATTACATAGAAACGAAGTGACAGTCCAAAAATGATATAACGTTGAAACACTGTTCTTTAAAGAAGTGTACAAATTCTGATTTAGCTGCTTCCACAAATCGGGATTTGGTTTCGGGAAAAAGGAAAATTTGAAAAATAACAAAACAACATCACACAAGATTCGATTTTTTTTTTTTTTTTTTTTTTGGTTGGTTGGAGGAAAAAAAAAGTACAATTAAATTGACCGAGATGAATAGAGAGATAGAGAGATAGATAGAGAGAGAGAAAGAGAGAAATAAAATGTTAACAAATGAAATTTCAAACAAAATGGAGGATGTGATGAAACTATATGGATTTAGTTGGGTTTACTACGAATAAATATCATCAATACATACACACACATTTACAATAAAAATTTAAAAAAAAAAAAAAAAAACGAAATAACGGAAACAAAAAACAAAACAACAGATTTTTGAAATGTATCAAATGAATATTCATAATGATAGCTAGCTAAAAGAAATATGATCCAAATAACGGATAGGATGGAATTTTGATAATTATGTAAATTATGTAATTGTTGTTTCGAATACAAATCGTAACACAAAATAATGGGCAATTTTGAAATGTCATTTCAAATAAAAATCGTTTTCAATGGAAAATGGCGGAAAACAACATCGAAACATAAAAAAATAAAACCGCAAATAGTTACATCGCAAATAGGCAACAGTGAAAAGGAGCCACATATATATAATTGATTAAACAACACACTAAAATTTCGACAGCATATAATTGAAAATATGTATATTCCCAGAGATGGCAGAAGCGCTAACGATAAATGAACCCATTGGACCCCCTTCTCCCCCCTCCCCCCCCCCCAACACTGCATCGCATTGACTGCTTTGGTGTGCACATGCAATGTGCGGTTTGCACTGATCACTGCATGCCATTACCACATCGCATGCACAGCAACTGTCAATTACTGGGAAGCTGTTGATGAGGTGGAGGCTGGGGGTAAAATTCATGGGGTCCTGTGTCCACTGTCGGTGGTTTTGATCGTCTCTGGTCTATATTTCATATGTGTGTTGACATCTTAAAATGAGAGCAAACCACAAAAACAATATGGACTTAGTCTCTAAATTTTCAATTGTGATGCCATCCAGTTTTTAGCCTATCGTTTGTTTAAATTAAATGTGATTTAAAATAAACGCAATGTCCAACAAAAAATGAAAATGAGATTCTCTGCGTGAGCATTGAATTTTGAATGAGGATGAATAACAATTTGACAATTATTTCAATTTCTTCAAATTAAATGATAAACAAAAAAATGTGTGAATAATTTGATGTGAAAATCTTTTATTCAAGATTTTTAAATAAAATCGTGTATCACATTGTTTTTTTTTTTTAAATTATGTGTTCTGGATAAATCCAGTGGATATTCACTCCGTTTTCATTTGCAGATTTTTTTTTTTTTTTTTTTTTTGTTAATCTTTGTATTACAACATTTTTATTTGATTTTTTTTTTGATTGTTGTTATTTTTTTTATTGAATTTTTAGTGTTTTGGTTCTCATCAAGAGTGTATGTGTTTGTGTGTGTGTGTGTGTGTGTAAATGTGTGTGTGTGTTGGTTTGTCTGTTTGATACGTGTTTGTTTTTTTGTTATGTCGCGACTGTTTTATGACACCAAAAAAACCGAAAATCAGTCAATGGTTTATGAAAAGAAAAATTGAAAAAAAAACAATTATTGATTTTGATTGAAATTATTTGGTCTGCAAATAAAATGATCAATGTAGTAGAGAGAGAATAAAAAAAAATAAACACACAACTATTCCCATTTATTTCGTTCATAGAAAAATTAAAATGAAATCTCTGATTTTTCGAAATAACTTTTGTTTAAATTCATTAAATTTATTTCGTAGGCACTCGAGAAATGTGAAAATGTTTTATTTTCAAATGGAATTTGATTCTTGTTCGAAATGTAGTTAAATGCAATGTTTACTAACACAAAACGAAAAAAAAACCAAATGTATACGGTTTTTTTTTTCATATGTGATAAGAAAAATACAGAAAAATGAACGTTCGAACACAGTTGAATTGGAAAAACCATATTCATCAATCGAAGAACTCCCGTCAACAGAATACATCAACACAAATGTTACATTCTTCAGTCACACAAGGTGCTGGAATGGATATATGAATCCTTGAAAATTTGGTTTCCATTTTTTTGTTGTGTGCCCGCTCAATTCCACTTTGGAAAATAAAACTAGTTGCATTCCTGTTGAGAGAGATGGTTCGAGACAAAAAAAAAACACGGCTGCAATTGACAACTACAACTACGAAAGAGAATAATTATTAAACATAAAAATGTTGGTCATGTGTTTGTTTGTGTGTGTGTGTGTGTGTGTGTTTGGTTTGTTGGTGGATTTAATTTATCATATTTTAAACAAGTGCAAAGCATACGAAATGAAAATGGCAATTGGCTGGTGTATTGTAGATGCATTGTCCACATTTTGAATTGGCATGTCGAATGGGTGAGAGTGTCTTGATATGCAATATTTGTTTTTCGAATTTTGTGTTATTTTGTTGTTGTTTTTGTTTGAAAATATTCAATTTTTTTTTTCTCACTGAGTTCTCAATTCAATATCTCAAACGCACACCCATTCCACACACAGAAGCTGGCGTCCTATTCTGCTCCGTGTGAAACTCAAAAATCATGTAGAAATGCATCAAATGCAATTTTCATCATTTAAAAAAAAAAAAAAAAACACGAAGATGCATTGCTGGTGCATTGGTCCAATTAACGAATTTCATCCAATTTGTGTCTGTGTTGTCTATGTGTTTTTGTGTGTACAATTGTACAGATGTACAATTTGTTCATATATTCCTATATGCATTCAATGTACACTATGTATTTCCGTTCTGTTGGGCTGTTTATTTATTTATACTATTCAAATGGTTGCTTTATGTGTGTGTGTGTGTGTGTTTGTGTGTGTGTTTTCAATGATTTTATGTCGTCTTATTTACATCATCATTTTTTGTATTTTTGTTGTTGTTGTTGTTTTTTTTTTTTTTTTTTTTTTTTTTTTGTACATAAAAAAATATTTTAATTTTTAGGGTTAAAAATAAAACGCATCACCAATTTATTTTTCATCATTATTTTTGTTGACATTTTATGGCATTCGTTTTGTGCGAATGCTGTGCTCATTTGATTTGTTGTTAACGCAACATTTGTTGTGTGTGCGCATCGGCTGTTTCAGGTGGATCAGATTTGGTGTGCATTTTTAAGCGTTTTCGATGTAACTGATTGGTATTTTTAGCCAATTGGTACACAAATTTGGAAAATAGCCGATTTATTTTTATGTTTGGCGCCTCCACGCGATTGACTCAATATTAAAATGTGTACGATTTTTTTTTCGGTTTGTATTATTTTTTTTTCTTTTTTTCTGTTGTTTGGTTGGTTTGATTATGGAGAGAAAAATTATTAGAAGAAATATAGAGAGAATGGATAAGCAATACTCGTTATCCAATCAAAAAGTAAACGAAAAGAAAAGAAAAAAAATCAGAAAGAAAAATAAATGATCGAATATTCGAGCACTCTTCCGAACAATGAAGAGAGATGTGAAGAGAAAGAATGATATAGAGTGTTGTTTGGGCAATGCAAAAAAGAAAAACTGCAAAAAAGAATTGCAAACAATTGGAATATCTCAAAAATACACAACGCATCCAAATCAATGAATATAAATGGAATTTGAAGACAAAATGATTGATTTACAGATGCTGAAAACTGTATACAAAAACAAAAAAAAAAAACAATTAATTTCAAACCATTTCGTGTGTGTTTTAATTACAATAATTTCGGTATTTTGTTGTTGTTGAGTTTTTTGTGTGTGTAATACGAAAAATTAAGCTGATTTCGAATCTACATGATTTAGATAATTGTGAATTCGCTTTCCGTGGCAGTTTAATGAATCGAAACGGTTTGGTGGGCGTTTTTCTTTCCACGCATTTATTTTCTGTTGTTTTTTTTTCATAAAATTCATATATTTTTTTGTTGTTGTTGTTGAATTTACTTCTTTGGTAAATATGATTGAACAAAAAAAAAAAAAAAAAAAAAAAAACCATTTGCGTAAAGCGGGCATTAAAAGCAGTGGAAAAGCGTTAAACTGCACTTAAGCGTGAAATAAATTTGTTCATTGTTTTTTGTATGCTACGTGCAAATAATATATATTGCAGATATATGCCACTAAATTTCTTACGCATACGAGATATAAATAGAATAACAATTAAATTGATTTCAGTCGCAGTGCCTAAAAAAAAACAAGAATGGAATGTTTGCCAGTCTTTAATCTAATTTTGTAAATTGTCTAGATTACAGTCATTTTCAATAGAAAATGTGGAGGAGTGAATTTATTTTTGTTTGTATAATATTTCGTCTGTACATTGAAATATTAAATATAGCAAATGAAACAATAAGAAAAACAAAACACCAGACGAAAAGAGAAATGAACAAAACAAAAAAAAACATCCGTATGCATGCAATTTGTACATAAATAAAGTACCAAGTTCAATTTTCGATGGAATTTTGTTTATGAGTGAAAAACCAACAGTTTTCTTTTTTTTTATTATTATTTTGATGGTCTGACTGTCGACTGGTCCGCACAATTATGAATAAAATGTCAAACAGATGAATTGTTTCGCAAAAATAAATTCAACGCAATTTGAAACATGATGAAGTTTTTTATGATGAGCTTTTTTTTTGGTGTTTGTTCGTAAAATTACGTTGAAACATATTTCAATGGAAATGATTTATTGAAAGTGAGCTGATTTCAATCGAAACTTATTGTACTTCGGTTTAATATCTCTTAAGCACTCTAATTTATCTCGTTGAATGGAAACAAAAAGCTCACCAATCATAATCCTTTCTTCTTCTTTTTTTCTTCGGCGGCAATAAATTGATTTTCATTTGAAAATAATTGTAAACCAGTTAGTATTGACAGCGTCTGATGCTGTTTAATGTCATTTAAAACATTAACTCGATGTTCGTTTCAAACGAATGAAAACCATTGTGAAATTCGGCTTTACATTTCAATGAAATTGAATATGTACGCGGGATTTTCATTTGAGTAATCCGTTTGTTGTTAATTTTAACAACAACAATTATCATTTCATTTGATTTGATTTATTTGAAAAATGAAAAGCATAAAATATACATGAAAACATTAAATAATGAAATAGAGTATGAAATTCTAGTAAATAATTTGACAAGTGGCTTACTGATTACAGTTAGTACATAGATACTCATATGATATTTATTCACATATTTTACTGAGAGAAAATAAAAACAACACAGAGTTACGTTTTGCTTTAGAAGAAAATGAATTAAACGTAACAAATTATAATATTATTTTACAAGAGCGAGAACCAAAAAAATTTAAGCACAAATGAATAGAGGTAAATTGATGAACTGTTTTTTTTTCTCAATATTACATATCAAAATGTTCATTACGGAAATTCAAATAGGACAGCAGAAAAGACACACACAAAAAAATGAAAACAACAGCAAATGAGAAGAGACAAAGAGAAATAGATCGATAGATAGTGAAATGTGTGAATGAAAAAAGATTCTAAAAAATATTACAAATGTGCTTGTTGAAAGAAAAAAGGAATGAGAGTAAAAAAAAAGAGAAGTTATGGTAATTGGTTTGATAATCGGTGACCGTCTACAGGTACCTGTTGTAAGACTGATTTCCATAGCTCGTTGACGATGTCCTAAAACCTTAAATTGTGGCAACGACACTTCTGCCGAAACACCAACTGAATTCGGCCCTTCGTTCCATTTGTATCGAATGTCTCGCATCGTGTATCCGACTATTTTTGGTTTTTGTTTATAATCGTGGCGTGTGTGAGTGTGTGTGTGTGTGTGTGTGTTCGTATGTGTTCGGGGGGATGGGGGAGGAGAGGGGAGAGGGTTTTGTTTTTTTATATGCGGTTCGGCACGCGTTCATTGTCATGCAATGGACATTTGGCGAAGGTTTGTATTGATATCGCACAACAGGAATGTTCGTGTTGTATGTTACAAATGTTATTGATGTTGTTGTTGTTGTTGTGTAATGGTTTGATGTGTTTGATGTGTAATCGGTAGCAATCGGCATTAGCGCGCGCATTGAATGTCAGTGCAATGTGTATATGCGTTTGATGTGATTCAGTTGTTTTTGCATTTAACATCGAATTGCAGGTGAAACAGATTTATGGATTGTGTGTGTGTGTGTGTGTGTGTGTGAATGTGCATGATTATATTCGTGATATGCCAAACGCGCGCACAAAGGACGGTCGGTGCCAATCAATTAGAGTTTGTTGTTGTTGTAGTTGTTGTTGTTGTTTTGTGTTGTGTTTTGTTTCATTTTCGTATTGCAAAGTTGTCGAGAATATCAGACATGTTTTGTGTATTTGTTGTTGTTGGGTGTTTTTGGTTCAGTCGACACACGATGGATAGGATTTTGAGCAGCGATGGTAGAGCGTTGTGCAGTTGTTGTTGGTTGTTGTCATCGTCGCGCATTGTTGTTTATTATGGGTATAATAATTTGTGTGTGTGTGTGTGTGTGTTTTTTTTGGTCGGGTTGCCAAGTTGATTTTGGTTTTTTTTTTATTTTGTTTGTTTCGTATTTTGGGTTTGGTTCCGATCAGATTGTGTGTCGATTTTTGCAATTTTTTTTTGGTATTGAATTTGAATGCAAAATAGTAAAATAAAAAGTAAAAATATCTGCGTGCTAGTTGTTCGTATTGTTTTTTTTTTATATTAATATTTAGAAATGAGTAATATTAAATAATTTAATTGGATGACAACGGCCCAATGGCATTAACGAAGCATGATATAAATGTTTGTAACTTTTATTTTTGCGTTTATCTATCTGTCACTATGGCGCACAGAGTCTGTGTGCTGTGTATCGAATTCGATAGCGATATTATTTCCAACTAAGTTTTGTTGTTGTTTTTGTTGTTGTTGAAGTGCCTAATTTACATGAACTTGTCACTTGTTCCATTTCCCGTTCGCGGCATCGTAACATTCATTATCTATACACGTTCACATCGCCCGAATGTGTAACGAAATGCATGAACGCTTTATATTAACGCTTTCAACCAGAATAAAAGTTTCTAAAGCTTTTGCATGTTTCGTGTGCGTATCACACAGCCTCTGTTCGCGCCGCAGTTCATTTTTGTCTTTGGAAACATTCTTATCGGTTACATCGCAACCACTCCCTCCTCCCCCATAAAAAAAAATCAGCTTAAAACTCAACGTAATCCATCGAAAAGACCATTTTTTGAACAGAACAACTTTTGACCAAAGTTCTGGATAAGTTCATTTGAGACTCATTTTATCTGATTAAATTAATATTTTGCGCGAATTCGTTAATTTTATTCGATTGATGTGTGTTTCGTATAGTCGATACAAGGAATGTTTGGGAAATGGAATTTTCAGTTCATTATTGGAAACATTGTGTATATATAAAAAAAAAAAATGTCGACGATTTACATCAGCTTCGTTGAATCATCAGTTCGTTGTCAACCACGTCACAATTAATCTAGAGATTGTTTTTTATCTTTTTCTCTGAAACTGAACTGTTGTTGTTCGTCTGTTTTTATTTGATTTAAAAATTCATTTACAATGTTCCATCCGTTTTTCAGTTCAGTACGATCATAACATCTCTAATTTAACCAGACAAATGGAACTATTTATTTAGGCTTAACATCAAACCAAAATGAAAAAAAAATAAATAAAAATGATGAGATAAAAATATCCAACAAAAAAAGAAGAAATACACAAAACCAAACCAAAAAGTGATATTATAATTTGAAAAGGAACATTTCAAAGAAAACTAAAACGAACACAAAAAATTAAACAAGTCGCGATTTAACTTTCCTATTTTGTTGTTGTTTTTTTTTTTCAATTTCGAGTTGCTTCGTTCTGTTTGTACTTTATATTTGGAAATTAAAAGGGATAAAATAAAAACAAAAATGTTATATAGAAAACCTAAGTAAAAATAAATGCGGCTACTGTAGCCAGACAGTAGTATTTCGTTTAAGTTATATGCTTTTGGTATTTTTGTTGCTGTTATATTCGTATTTTGTTATTGTTGTTATTGTTATTATTGTTATTGTTGCTGTTAGCTTGAGGGTACTTGAAAAAAAAAAATCAACGAACAAAAGACTATAAAGAATCAATTCAGCATATTTATATGCATTTATTGCTTGAAAAAAACAACAAACCGAAAACAAATGACAAAACAAAATAAAAAACGCTTCAACGGAAAAAATTAAATCAAAAGAAAAAGAAAAAAATGGTTGTTCTTACAAACGATTGGTGGTTTGTCACTCACAAACAGAACAAAAGAGTAAAATGATGTACGGATAAAAGATTAAAGTGGTTAAATTTATTTATTTAGAAATATGTGTAATATCTGGTATGCACAATTGCTGATTTTTGTTGTTGTTGTTGTTAAATATTATAAATTGAGTAATTATGCTTTGTGTTGTCAAACGGAAAAAAAAAAAATTAAAACCAAAAATTCATTCAGTTTTTCCTTAAATATATAAGAACCAAAAGGGCGAAACCAAAAAAAAAAAAAAACTATAAAAAGTATTGGAAGCACTTTCTTTAAGTGTATACATACAATTGCTAAAAGATCTATTGCATTTATCCCTTCCTTTTTGCCTACATTGATTGTTTTTTTGGTTTTTTTGGTTTGTATTTTGTTTATACTTTCATTGCCTAAAAAACAAAACAATATGCGCTTTGTAAAACAATGCGACGTACGATAGTTTCTAGAATGCCATGTCATTGTCAATTATTGTATCGGACCCAAAATTGAATATTAGTATAAATAATTTGTTGGGAGTTGTAATCGCGTGCCTTCAAAAGTTGTTTGATAGTGCAAACAGTCAAATCAAATGAGAATAATTCCTCCCAAAAATCGAAAACAATATTTACACGCAACAACCGAAATGTTGAGATTTTGGTTTGTTATTGTTGCTTTAGAATTTCAATTGTTCATTCAAGTGCAATTTGTTTTCACATTTCCTAGTTGATTTTTGTTGTTGTTTTTGGTTTTATTAAGAAAATCATCATTTTGAATAAATTGACCAGATTTTGCCTGTTTCAATGTCAGATTCAATATTTTACGCCATTTTCTGGAATTCGCGATTTCAAACAAATGTATCGGAATATGAGTGGAATATTTCTTTTTATTGTTGTTGGCGTGAAATGTTTGATTTGTGTTCAATTGTTAATTGTGTTTGAATGTAAACATGTGTATGTGTGTCTGTTTAATATGTGTGTGTGTGTGTGTGTTTGTGTGTGTGTTTTTGTACATGATTATGAGTGTCCAAATTATTTTCATGATTGTTTTGAATCAAGTTCAAATGAAGTTGGGGTGTGTGAATGCAAAAATCAATTGTGTCTCAACCACAGAGTTTTAGCTGGACGAATACAAGTGACAAAAACAAACCCAATCAAATTTGGACTTGTTTTTTTGTTGTTGTTTATTTCAACAACAACAAAAAAAAGAGATGCAAATATCGAGAAGAACATCAAAGTAGCAACACCATTCCATACTTTGCCGCAGTGGTGGTGATGGTGGCGGCTATTTGCTAAAGCTCTGTGGTCGAAGCAGATGTTTCAATAAAAATGGTTAAACTGAAAACGCACAAACCGAAACATAAGATTTATGATGTACTATGGAAATTGGTGCACAATTTTGGTGTGTGTTTTTCATTTTGAGAAGGTGGGGGGGGGGGAGGGTGAATGATATGAAAAATGTTCCTACTATTGATTGCAAGTGGTTTCCATTGTTTCAATTTGATATCATTGTTATTTTATTGCTCGAATTTGTCATTTTTTATCGATTTCAATTGATTTTCTAAACGAAAATGTGACAACAAAAAAAACACAGCCAGAAGCTTAAACGATTGGCTTTTTTATGCGCTTCCATTTCAGATAGATGTAATAATTAACCAGATCCGGGATCTTTCTTCTGATTGTTTCTTCTGTTTACATAAAATCATCATACGATCCATGTAAGGATGATTTTCGGTTCAAATAAATAGCTGTAATTTTTAAGACTGACTGAATACATCTGACTGATGAAAGGCATTTATTGAAAGACTCGTTGAAAGCACAATCGGACAACTTGAATCGATTGAACAAAATAAACAAACACAGAATATAATATTGTCCATGTTCAATTTTTGTTGCCTTTCCAAAGAAAACAACAGAAGACTGGATTGAAAGTAATAATAAATGTAAATATTGCAATATGTACATGGCTTGGACAGAGCATGAATAAAACCGATCTTCTAAGCTTCAAGCGAATTGCATTTTTATTTATTTCAGTTTGGAAATCCAATTGGGAGTAAAATTGTCAGGTGCTCCGTTCATTGTATTCAGGTGAATTTGAGTCTGGTTGCAGTTGCATTTCGGCCAGAGACAATTTAATAATTAATAGAAGAATTGCAGGGAGGGGGAAAACAACCAACGAAAAAAAAACAGATCGAAATAAATATCAATAAAAATGAAAACCGAAAACTAACACAAGTAAAAGAGAAAGAGAGAGAGAAATAGAGAGAGGGAGAGAAAAGGGAAGAAAGGGTGAGAGAAAGAGAGAGAGAGAGAGAGAGAAAGAGAAGGGAAGACAATGGAAATTAATGAAAACCGAACAAGCGTCGAATACGAAAGCATTACATTCGATACGACAACGCAAACGAGTACATGGCAGATACAGAACTCAAAAAAGCGAACGGTATCAATTGAAGAGGCTGGTGTTGTTACAGTGGTGTGAACACGTACACAAATCTCGGTATCAAAGCTCGACGATGTTTGTGAGACAATACCAAAAAAAAGGAAATTCGGACAGAAAAGCAGGACAGTATTTGGTGCGGTTGGGTGTGTTTGTTTGCAAGTTAACGAAACAATGAACAAGAGAAGAGAAGGAAGAGAAGGAGACAAAACAAAGAGAAAATAAAGACAGACGCACACATAAAATGAAATATACAGCAACGAAATTAAAGCAAACGGACGACAAAAAACGAAAAAAACCAAAATGAAATGTTGACGTGGAAATAAGTGACAGGAAAAGAACAAAGGCTATTTTAGATTGACAAAATGTAATGCAAAAGTAAAGTAAACAATTGGATGAGTTTGCGATTGCGTACAAAATTAACATTTGTTTGGCCATTGTGAAAAGCCAAAACTTTCTGCCATGTTTTTTTTTTCGGCAAATTCTTTTCAGAGAGCCACATATCTGGGATTTGTTTTTTCTTCTCTTTTTGAAGAATTGTGAGATAAAATTCTGTATTTTGTTTTTTTGTCTTTTTTGTGTGCTCTACTTTCGAGAATAAATATAACAAAAAACGAAAATCCAATGATTATTACGACCACTGAAGATAAATGTGGAATGAATTCCATGCTCTCATCTTTGGGCATATTTTTATTCAACTTTTTGTCAAACGCCAACAATTGTGATTAAATGTTTAAAATGTCGATGACAAGTGAATGTTTTCGTGCGCGCGTCTCTCTCTCTGTGTGTGTCTTTGTCTAATGCCTTTGACCGAAGCTCGATCGCCCAATTAAGATTGATTATGAAGTGCTTTTGGGTGCGAAAAGTATTGTAATGAATCTTATAACTTTGTTCACGCTTTTGCAAATGGGCACCCATTACAAATAAGTTGCAGATAATAAATTAAATGATACTTGAAATTGGCGTCGTTTTTTTCTTTTTCTTCGGTTGTTTTCTTTCTGGTTCGACAGCGTGCTCGAATTTGCATACTAATAAAAAATTTGTTTCGCTTGGCAATGAGCAATAATAAATTCGTTTTAAGTTTCTTTTGTTGTTGTTGTTGTTGTTGTATTTTGTGATTGGGCGCAACAACAACAGAGGAGAGACGAAAACAGAACTTTTATAGTTGGGTACTTTACAATCGACCGTTGAGCGAAATATTTCTTTCGACAAACGATGGTGTTACAGACAAGAGTATAGATTGGTGAGAGAGCGAGCAAGAGTACGGAAGAGTAAAAAAAAAAAACAGAAATAAAAGCGTCACGTAAAGTTTTTCGCTGGCGATACTCTACGTTGTTTTCTCGTCTTCGTTGTGCTTAGGAGCGCATCTTTGATATTCAAAATATTTTTTAATTTTTCTTCCTGCTTTTTCTCTCTGTGTGTGTTTTTTTTCCATTTTTCGCAACCCATATTTATTGCTTCTGTTTATTTCTTCGTGCTCGTTGTTGTTTTTTTTTTACTTGATCAAGTACATTCGTTGCATGTTTGCTTCCGTCCCACATTCGCCGTGTTGAAGCTGAAATTGAGTGTGCCGAGCCGGAGAATGATGAAGCAGAGACGACGTTTGGGTGTGCTAAAAATCCCATCGACCTCGAACAAGTTCCAGAGAAATACAAGTGTAACGCAATGTGGCACGGGTGTACTAGGCACGGCCGCAACAGCAGCACGCAAACCATTTCGGAACAATCACAGAGCCAACAGTCACACACAAGCTACAATCACAATCGCATCAAACGCGCTATCATTGTGCTAGGCTTGAGCCTCAACCATCATATACTCTATATAAATGGAGGCAATTTTCATGTTGAACGCATACACTTTGGGCGCTCACTCTTTTCTTCTATTTTTTCTTTTTTTTGTCTCTCTTTTGTCTATTTTTTGATGGGCTCATATTTTATCAGACAATATAAAAGTGATGCGAAATTTATGAACGAAAATAAATAGAGATAATAGAAGATGTGTAAGAGTTCTCGGCACTTGTAAAATAGATGCAGCTATAGATAACAGTTGTTGTTTTTTTTTTCTTCTCATTCTCCCAGTTTCTTTGGTATTTTCGTTTTTGGGGTGGCTTGGGTTGATGGTGTTTGTCTGTGTAGATGTGGAAGGAGGCGGGTGTATGCCACAGTATATATTTCTGTGTGTGTGTGTGTGTGTGTGTGCTGTCCACTTCTATTGTTGCCACTCTATGTTATCATTTGCGAATCAACTTCTATACCGTAGTAGTTTGCCATAACTTTTGCTAGTTCAGAGATAGTGTTCACTGAACACTGTTCAGTACTCGAAAGAAAAAAAAATGAAGAAAATATTATCGTTGTGTGTCATTTTCAATGTTCAAGAGGATTCGTTGAAAATTCACAGCAAGAAATTTCGATTTGTCAAAAGACACCAACCAACAGAAATAAAATAAAAAACGGACATACACACCCTTATTGAAGCTTTGAGCTCACACCGCACACGACAAGTTTTTTTTCTTCTTCTTCATCTTCTTCGATACTTTCTTTCTGAAACGTAAGCAGTTTACGTTATATTCTTCGATCGAATCGAAAAGCATACAAACAATTTTTTTTTTTTTTAAATGCAATTACTTGCATAAAGATGTAGTTTGTTGTGACGAAAAAATCGATTCAGAGAAAAATCAGACGGATAACTTGTATGCTACCCATTGGGAGGGTAGTGCTATAGCAAAACTGTGCACGACGCAAGACACATCGAAAGCAAGAGATGAAGCACTTTTTTCTTTGCTGTGATGAAAAATGAAAATGTGTCTCAACACAGCGAATGAAGCGATGGCAGTACCAGGCACGAATATAGTGGTAAAACGGAAAATATGGACAGGATGTATCCAATATATTGGATGATGAATCCCGGCAAACAGTCAATTTTATTAAGTTCAAATAAGTTAACAGCCGCACAATGTGAACAATTCATTCTATGCATCGGCTTCTGCACTCCGGTTCGGTCCAAGTTGCTGACACTATACCCAGGTGTATTTTTGTCACTATTTATTCATTACTGCGTTTCAGAGCGTTCAATTCTTAAGAAAGAAATCATAATGTGATACATAAAATCCTTTGTAACGAATTCATGAATGCCGTTTTTTCTTATTATTTCAGTGTGAACTGAACACAATTTTCGAAAATCTAGTATGCTTTTTGTGCTCACCGATACTCACTGGTAAAATAAATACAATGGAAAATTCGAAGAAGGCACGAACTAAGGCAAACAAAAAAAAAATATCACCGCCATCATAAGCATGAGTGTTGTGCACTGCTTGTTGAAAGCACTAAAAAAAAAAAAACATACACAACAGAATATGCTTTGGCGCAAATACAATGTGAAGATGGAGAACGAGCGAAAGACAGAAACAAAGTTGTACACCCACTTTGATTTAGATTTTATTTTTCAATTGCCTGTAATCATCATTTAATGCAAGGGTTTATTTCGGTGATAACGAAACATTTTCGAATGAATTTCCAAGAACAATAATAAAACATTGTTGATTTGACGTGATTTTAGTGAATTCGCGTGCATACTTTCGAATTCTCGTGAATATGGTGATGCTATTGAGCTGCGTATGAAACTTCTGACGCATGCATACATACGCAAGTTCTGTTCGCAGCTCAAAAGAAATACGCATAATTCAAGCATTTTTCGTTCACGGATAAAAGTAGCGAAGCCACCACTTCATACCCATATCCAACGATATGCACTGTATTCACCATCGACAATTGTGATGATTTTTCGTGAATATGAGTGAATAGGGAAGGATTTTTTGATTGCATTTTCAATTGATTCAGTTAATTATGTGTGCATATTGTGACTGAAATGAATGATATTACCCCCCTAGATTTAATGCGTATGGCTTTCTTTTCGTATTATAGAGATGGCGATAAAATGTTGATTCTTTCTTAATCCGGTGTGGAAAGCTGCAAGAGTGTCTTTGCATACTAGCGAAGCGTCTATTTTACACATCAATAGTAATGTTTTTATGACAAGCATGGATATGAGAGTCTTTTTGTTCTGTTGCTACCTGACAATAGATGCGTGTACCAGTTGGCAACTGCTTGTGATGGAACATCTCTAGAAAATGGACATTCCACATTGTGCCGAGGCATCAACTTAAAGTTTGCACAACATCATTTTAACTCTTATAATCTTTGAATGAAAGACTATTCGATTGATCGTCAAAACGATGAAGAGAAGGTCTCGTTGGAAGTGGTAATCCAAACAAAACGAAAAAAAAAATGACCATAAAAATATGTCCTAAATTAATTTTCATGTGTCCCTATTATGCAACAAGATTAAATCAATGTTATAATACGCTACGCACCAATCATCGTAAAAGAATTTGCGCCGTAGTTCGCGAACTCAACCAAATTACAGTGGTAAAAACAAAATTTAAAACATAAAATCTAACGAAGGAAGAGGAAGAGAGCGAATGAGAAATGGATTTTTGTTTTTTTTTTTTTTTTTAGAAAGAAATTGGCAAAACACCGTGGAAAAACAATGGATCGAGGTAGTGAGTTCTGGATTCAAGTGAAAATCACCCAAGCATCGTATCGTATAAGCTCAGTGTATCTGATGTAGTTTCCTGTCAACCGCATTTAACGATGCACGAATTCCAAACTTTATCACAAAATGCGAAAGTTGCTTCTTTGTCTGTGTGTTTGTGTATGGTTTTTTTTGTTGTTGGTTTTAACTCTTTCGGTGAGGATTTTGTGCGTTTTTCATGTTTCGAAGCCGTGCATATTTGCATTGCATAAAAGCTTTGAAGCAGAAATAATATCAGCGGCATCAACCAGGGCTACACTGAACGGAGAAAATTTACGACACTGTTGTGTTAATCAATTAAAGCCATTCATTTAGTTTGCGGTCTGGTATAAAGAAGATACGAAATTGGTAGCTGCAGCTTTGCGAAAAATTGAAAAGGAATTTCAGCTGTGCTTATTTTAAATTTTAAAATTTGTTGGTGTGATTGGTGGAATCTATGATCGATTTCAAATGTGTTGCCTCGTTCGAGGTGGAAAATAGAGAAAGAGAGAGAGAGAGAGAGAAGAGTTCGATTTGGAAGTAAAAAGAAAATGAAAATATTTCAAAAATGATTTTTTTTTGGGTTTAAAAACAAAACAACTGAAAGAGGATCAAGTTTTTTAGATTTCTTTATACAGATTACAGAGAGAGAGAGAGAAGAGAGAGTAGAATTATAGTGAGGTTTGTTTTTTTTTTTGTTTTTTTTTGTGGTCGATACCTGTGGTTAGGTTTATTTCGGTCGCCCTCTGCCTGTGTCCCAATACACGAAACTGTGGAAGTTCAACTTCGTTGCTCATTCCAACACTACTAAGGCCATCTCTCCAGAAGTAGCGGATATCTCGCATTGTGTAACCGACTAACAGAGCCATAACAATACACAAAATGCTCATCATTTACGAAATAACACATGTTTATTGTTTGTATTGTTGTTTGTTTGTTATTTTTTTTTTGTTCCCTTCTTCTTCTTCTTCTTGTTGTTGTTTATCTTATTGTGCGTTTTGCATTTATTTATTTAGTTTTTTCTTACTCGGTTTTTATTTGTGTTTTTTCCTTCTTCTGATAATTTAATTTATTCTTTTCTTTATGGTTTCATCTCTTGTTGCCGTTCGTCATTCCATGTGAATTTTTTTGTTTTTGTTTTTCTCTTGTTACTTTTGCAACCGCTCATGGTATATGCTCGTTTTGTGTGCGAGTGTTTGTGTGTGTGTGTGTGTTTTTTTTAATACCATTTTCTATTGTTTTTAATTAAAACTTTTGATTTTTATTTCAATTTTCTTTCTCGTCTTCTTTTTCGTTGTTGTTTGATATAATTCCATTAGTAAATTAAAAAGTTTCTTTTGCATCTTAACTTTTGGGTTCTTCTTTTTGCGTGTGCACAACCCAGATTCTAGCGAGTATTGGTCGCATTCTATTTTTGCATTTCAGTCTTCTCGATTCGTGGCGATGCGAACATGCACCACTTTTACTTTTCGTGTTCTTTTCTCTCGTTTTTTTTTCTTTCTTTTTAGTGTAGTTCTTTTCATTTGATGTTGTGCTTTTGTTTTTCATCTTATTATTTTCATTCATTGCGTTTAGTTTCTCGGACGAAGTGTGATAGTTTATGAACCAGTAACGTAATCAAATGATTGAGCTGAAAGAGTGTTTTGTATTTCATCTAGTGCCCTATCTCATCTATGGTAATCAAAATTTCTCCATCTCAATGTCTATTTCTTTAAAACACCAATTAATTCCTATCTTCATTCTGTTCATCATTTTCGATCGCTCAACATGGCGTGTGTTCATGGGTGAGTGAATGAGTGAGTGAGTGATATTAAGTGTGTGTTCACCAAATTGTTCAGTTTTAATTTATTTATTTTGAGAGATTTAAATCGATGGATAAATTCAAAACTATGCACACACTTTGCACACACACACACACCCATGCATGATCAATATGAAATGACTAAATACACGATATGAAAATTAACCTGAATTCTTGTTTATGCCAAAATGGACAGAAAATGCAATATAAATAAGTATAATAGATATAGATGTATGTAAGATATGTAAAGATAAAATCGTTAAATTGTAAGTCGCTGTTTCGAATATCTAATATTATTCTCAGGTAAATATAGCAGCAAACATCTTGCTCGGACACATCAACAATCAGATGGAAGCAACACTATTATTCAAGCACATCACTAAATTGATATATATTTAATAAACACATCCATGACAAAACGAAATGACTGGTATTGATACAAGTAATTTAAATGTGTGTTTTTTTTTTTAAATATGCATAACATAAGAAATGAGTTATAAATTTACTGATAATGAAATGAAAATTGAGAGCACACACACACACACATGAAAGAGAGAGAAGGAGAGGGAGAGAGAGAGAGAGGGAGAAGAACCAACAAATAAACGAAAACTTGTTTAAATGAGCACACGAATGGAACATAAAAAGAAGTGAAAAAAATACACAATAAAAAGGAATTGAATTGAGTTCAGTTGGGTTAAGTATTGCATTCAACCAGAAAATGTCTAGAATTTGGCGCGTTCGTGTGTGTGTGTCGGCTGCTGTATTCTATTGAGTTTTTGGGAAACTTCGAAGGGAATTACAAACCAGTACAGAAAAAAGTGGTACCGTCAAATTTTTCTGCGATTGTTATGCGCAACAAATTCCCAAGTTGAGACTGCATTTAATGGTGTACACGAACTGAATTACAGCCGATGCTTTGCGTTTTATTTTTTGTTGTTGTTGTCGTGATCAATTCTGCCAATGAAAGCAATTCCCATTCGATGAATTTCAACCGGAGAAAATCGAATAATATTGGAGGACGAAATCTGTGTGCGCCATTGGAGAGATCAATTTTCATTACTGGTTCTCGATTGTTTCTTTTTTCCTTTTTCCTTTTTCTTTCTCTCTTGCCATCGCCATTTTCAGTTATTAAATTTTCTACACAAATTACACGGAAAATCAAAATGTTTGAACGCACACGCTGCCCAATTGACAAGACAACATTTGAGCATGATGCAAACTTTGTTGAACTAGAGCACACGATTGGTATTAATTGAAGTGGCATGAATTTTGTGAAATAACCGAAAAACAATAACCATCTCCGTTGGCCAATTGGGGTGTGTGTGTGTGTGTGTGTGTGTGATGCGAACGAAAAGTATTTGTGGATATGTAATTATTACGTAATCAAATGTTTTGACATTCATTTTCCGATGTTCATGCCAAAATTGTGCTCTCGATTTCTTACTCTGTCTCACAGGATTGAGAAACACACACAGAGCAGAAATGGAGAAAGAAAATGTTGAATTCATCATGAATTAGCAGACGCAACGCATTTCATGGAAAAATAACAACAACAGAAATTAATATTTCTATGAAATGCCTATAAGGCAGTAGCAACATTTTCGATGCCGACAACACATGGGGGAATGGATGGCAACTGTGCATTTACGAAATGGATTCAAAATTGAATGAGAATAGCAGAGAGCTTTTGTGGCCATATTTTTATCAGTCACATTTACCAGCTTCTGGTATAATTCACTAGCCAGGTTTGGCCATGTGTGCAGAGCACACTGAATAGGAGACATCGGTGAGCAAGAGAAAGACAGAAAGAGAGAGAGAGCGAGAGCGAGAAAGTTCTCATGTGCACTGTATAATTATAAGCGTCATCAATCTTCGAGCAAAGCCACATTGATTGCTTACTGAACCGTATATTACATACAGAAAATAGTATCTGCATGCATAAGCATCGTATTATTTATCCACGTTGTTGTTGCTGTTTTTATTGTATATTCAATATAGTATCGGTTGCAATGGTGCGCATTCGAGAAACGATAAATAGTAATTTGTGTCTTTTTTTAGAAACACCATGCACATGAATCGAATTGAATGAAATGAAAAGATCGAAGGGGCGGGGGGGCAGAGAGAGAGAGAGAGAGAGAGAGAGAGAGAGTGAGTGAGAGATACAGAGAAAGTGGCAAAGGGAACAGGAGCAAGAGGACGTATTTGTGACGCATCGCAAGTTTGTATAAAAGCAAAAACAGAAATATTTCACGTCGCTCTTGTTCAATAATCGATTCAAAAAGACACACAGCGACAGAGAGCTGAACGAATTGTCGATGCAATGAAGCAAAACACATCAAAATAAAGCCCGAATGCACTCCAGCTCTTGCACAGTTGCCTGTCTCTTTTCTCGCTCCTCTATCATTGCTTAAGCATAACACATATACACACACGGTCGGTCGCTCGCGCGCGCATTCTCTCGATTCGAATCAGTTTGAATGAATAAAGTGATTACTTTGATCCGTTGCGGTGTTGTTGCAACACATCCAATTCCAGCACATATATTTTTATATGTGGGGCTGGGCATTGAGCACATGAACCGAACACCGTGATGATTCTATTTTAATGCACTAATACCCATATAATTGTGCACACCGTGTGTAACATGATTGACGTCATTAAAAATGATGATGGAATTATTTTGCCTGGAAATAACCGACGAAGAATAAAATAAAAATGGCACGGTATTTGATCGACGATTATCCGGAGGATAGACGATTGAAAAGTGTGTGTGTGTGTGTGTGTGAGAGAGAGAGAGAATCATGCACGCTTGCGGTTCGTGCGAATAATAAACTGATGAAATGCATTGAAAAATTTACTGTTGCAACGTCGCACAGAAATTCAAACGATTGAATCAGCTGACTGTTTGAAGTTATGATGCAAGAAAATCGAAACGAGAGTGCAATCTATTTTAAAGGACGCTTTCTTCATATACCAAGCGATTAGTTCTGTTTCATTGAATTTCAATATTATATTAAAATTTGCCAACGAAATGGCTTCATTTGCAATTTGAATTCATCTCAACCGGGTTCGAAGGTAAAAAGAAGCCATTTGAACGTTTCTTGTTTGAAAATGATGAACAACACTTGGAATAATAAATTTAAAACATAAAAATAACACTAATAACACAGAAAGTTTTGTTCAATTTATCACAGTTAAGAACTACCAATACCATATAAGCTATAAATCAATTGAAGAAAAGATCACAAGAGATATGAGAAAATGTCAAATATACATGAAAAAGAAAAGAGAAACGAGTCAAAAATAAAAAGAATCGAAAAACTCATTGACGCATTGTTCGAATTGACTTGAATTGGATGGTTATTAGAATATAGCACATTCAATGAGGGCGATTGCATTCGCCCGAGAAAAAAAAAACACCAAAATTTGCCGCTTTGGAATTATTTCGGAAAATCTACAAAAGAATTGTAATCATTGTGAAACGGAACATATAGACTGTTTTGTTTGTTTGTTTCGTTAAATTTACGTCTTAGAGAATGCACACCAAAGAGTAAGAAATAAATGTGCTATTGATAGACGATAAATTGAAAGTTTTTGAAGGGGCTGATTTAAACATTCTCGTTCAAAAGACACGGAATTTTAACATTTGTCATAAGATTTGTTCGACGGAATTTACGCCCAAAATACCGTTTACTTTTAAGCTTTTTGTTTATTTTTTGGTTCGTTTAATTAAATTGCACCTGTTCGATAGCAATTCAAAATTTGTTTTGCACTTCCTTAATCGAACGAATAAAGAGCGTAAAAAAATGTAAAAAAAAAATAACGAATTAAACTTATACTTGATAAAATGGAACAGACGAAAGAACGTCAATGCGAAGAATAAAAAAAATAACAACTGAAAACCTGCTTTCGAAAGAGGAAAAACAATCAAATTAGATTCAGGACGGTGTTTTTTTCGAGTTGGGAAAAACTCATTTATGTTTCAATAGTGGCGAAACAAAAAGAAACAACAAATAAAAATGTAAAATGAATTTTAAAAAAAATTTAAAAATTCGTACAACACTTTTTTGTTATTGGATAAAACTACCAGATTTGTATTGGGTATGGAGTTTTGTACAATCAAAATTCAAATTTGGTGCTTTTGTTCAGTGAGTGTTCGAAAAGAAAGTGATTTAAAAATTGTATGATGTGCTTTTGTTTGCGATTGCTCTATTTTGTTCACAGACAATTTTAAAATTAAAATCTTTACTAAACAAACAAACAAAAACAAAATCCATCAAATTGTTTTGACGAATTTGAGAGCAATGGATGAAACATCAACACATCATATACTAAAATGTACAAAACATTTGTTTTTTTCAACGATTTTAAAAGTTTGAAAATGTTCATGCAATAATTTAATGTATGGACTCTGGATAAAATAACTAGAGTAAAACATCAAAAAAAAACAATAATAAAAACATGAAAAATTGTGGTGAACGGGTGGTAGCTTGATAGAACTGGTGTATGGAAATAACAAGTTGTATATTTGATTATTTGCATTTGAACCATACACATTAAAACATACAGATATCAACCGTTCGTATATTAACATGCACAAATATTTCTTGTTGAAAATTGAAATTTGAAAAAAAAAAAAAAAAAACAAAACAAAAAACGTCATATGAATATATAAAAGAATGTACAGACAACTTCACCGAACATTCATTTTACACATACACGCACACACATGCAAATAAAAGTGGATGCTTTCGTAATTTAAATAAGATGGTGGGAATAGATGGAATATGAAATTCAAATGAAATTTATAAGATAGATGTTGATCCTTGTTAAATGTATGTGTGTGTCTGTTTTTTTTTTTACAGTTTTAAATAAAATTCATATTTAATCGTTAAACTATTTGTTGAAATCTACATGTAAAATCTAGTTGGTTATTGATGGTCCCTCGATCCTTCCATTTAATTACACTCAATTCACTCAATATAGACGATGTCTCCTAGTTTCGATTACGGATTCAGTCTGAAATCCGGTGAAAATGGGGAAACCAAAAAACCTATAATGTTAAGCCTTAATTCTTAATGTAAATTACATTAGTGTTTGAAAATAATAATTAGTAAATGATAATGAGAGAAAGAGATCGAGAAAGAAAATGCATTTTGCATATTTTGCGATTGTAATTATGAGGGCTCCAAGCATCTTGCAATATAGGCTAGATGGTGGATGTGTTTCGGTGTTTTATTTTTTTTTGGCTTGTGTGATGCACATATTCATCTTCAATATGTGCATTAGTTGTGTGAATATTAATTAACTTTATGAAATGGTATTCAATATTAACATATTTTACCAGTTGAAAAATGTGACAAAACTACGCTAAAATGGGAAATGGAAATTGGCATCGGTAAGTCACACACGCACACAGTGAAGTCGAGATGAAATCCATTAAAATTCATATCGTTGTGGGGGGGGGATGAACAAGAGGAATTGAGCACCACCGAGAGCTAGAAAGAAGAGAAATAGCTCAATGCTCAAAGATAGAGAGAATGAGAATGAGAGATAGACAACTCAATGTCGAACAGACGATAGTTGGCTGTATTGTGGTCTGGTGAATTAGTGAAATTGGTGAATTAATATGGATGGCATCATGTATGTTGATTAACTCAATCGGCCGTGGCAAAGTGATCCAAAGCTTACATTGCAAGCTTCATGCCTCCATGTTCCTTTCTCTATCTCAACTGTGCCAATTCATTTAATGTTGACTTTGCTACCGTATTTATTTATATTGTAATTAATAATTATTTTAATAATGTCGTTTTGTCTGATAAAGTGTATGAAAGCAAGTGCGAATATTGCCCGTGCAAGTGTAAAAGTGATTGCGTGTAAGAGATAGAGAGAGAGAGAGAGAGAAAGAGAGCGAGAGTGGCAGAGAGAGAGAGAGAGAGAGAGAGAGACATGAAATGAATGATGCTCGGATGTTGGTTGTTCGGGCTCCGGGTCACACATCGTTACACATGTATCATATATTTAGTTCGGATCAAAATAGAATGCCATTAAACGGCACCATTTCGATGACACGGTAAACAGCAATGGCAATAGCTAGCACACACTGTTCCAGCACGAGTACCAGCATCACCATCACCACCATCACCACCGCCACCAACACCATTCAGCCATGTAAATTTATGACTCTTCTTGTACATTCTGCGCAATTTACATTCGTAGTTGTATTCTGTTGTTCGCCGTTCGACCGAGTCCTGGAGCTTTCGCTCCATCTCCATGTCGATATCTATGCTCTGTGCCTCAGTGCTCACAGCTCCCTACACACACACACACACACACACACAAACATGAATATATTTCTATCCCCATGTCGCATGTGTGTATGTGCGTGTGTTAGGGTGTTAGCAACCGTATGCATGTGTATGTGTGTAGCATGCGTTATTGCTTGGTCTAAGGATTTTTGCACAACGATATCGTCGCTCCTTGTGTTTGACGTCATTGCTTATCGTGAAAAGTGAATATCGTCATCCGTGAATCAATTTACCTTTCAACTCTATCCGGTCGTAAGATCTGTATGGCATTGTAGATTGGTTGTAGTGGTGATGGTGGTATTATTTCATCATTTTTCTTATTCTCTTGTCTGCAAACACTTTTCTGTGTTCACTTTTACCGTATCTTTGCTTCTTTGTTTCTCTCTCTCTCTCTCTCTCTCTCTCCCTTTCTATCACTTTCCCTCTCACTCTTGCGCTCCCGCAAACAGAATGCGCCCATACATCAACTGATCTATTTACTGTTGCTACACGTTTGTTTATTATATTTTTATCAATTATGCGTATTACGTCACATTGAAAATTCCGTTTGCAGGCATTGAACAGATCTACGTAGCTCGAAAGCTCACAACCTCATAAGTTCAGCTAGCTCCATAAAATATATCTGCTTTGGTTGTGCAAATAAATGGCAGCAGCAGAGGCAATTATAAGTTTGTTGTGTGCGTGTGCACCAATCGTACAACAGCAAGCAATAACACCACTAGCATTCACACCATCAACATCTTTTCTCGCATCTTTATTGACTTCTTCGTGCTACTCATTTCATTTCATTCCATTTCAATCCGTTCGTTTATTACATATGAGTTATATTTGTTTGCATGCGTTATGTTTTGTTTGTGCAAAAGGGAAATTCCTTCCCCCGGTTGCATTTTACCATCTTATATATGTTTGGACACTCAATCAATGGTTGTAGATTCTTCCCATTTCAATCTAAATAAACACCAATCAATATATATATATATAGAAATTCTCGAAAGCATTTCATTTTCTCAACATGGGGAAGGTGGTAGTTGTTTAATGGTAGTGTTAGTTGTCAGTAACAGTTACATCTTAAATAAATGTTTACTGCACTTGATATAATTGCTTCATCAAGTTGACATTTGTCTTCGTTCTTACAACGCCTATCAACGAACATCACCAATCAGAGCGAACCGCATTTTTCGTTCTGAGCTTGGCATTTCAATTGGTTAGACGAAAACGATACGGCATATTTTTCTTCGCCGATTATTAAAATCTGGAAGAAAACTCTTTCTCTTTGCTCATGAAAAAAAAAGATCGATAAAAATTATGAAAGTG